>CM035433.1:141194097-141296597 GCA_020310875.1 Ceratopteris richardii | reverse complement strand
GTAAAGTACAATGCCTCGGATGGTAGCCAAGATATACAAGCTCCTCTCCTCTTACACAATAAGCCGCCCTTCCTATATGTGAAAGAAAATGCAAGGAATTTGTTGCAAGGTTTCCATCTTTATACATTAATTACATCATTGCCAGATGAGTCCCTACAATACATCCTTATAAAAAATGTGTAGAAATCCAAGAGGCTGGGATCATCCCTTTATAGGTTTATCATCTGCAAAGTTTATTTTCTTAACTTCATATGCTTTTCCTCATAAGTACTACAACATAAATCATCAAATAATGATCAAGCATATCTTGTACGTCTCCTTAGGTTATTATGATTAGTATCAAATAGCAATGAATATATGAAGACTCAACCCACCATGAAGGCTTAATCTATCCCGTAGTCCCATATCGTCCATCACTCAAAACATGCAAACAATGAAAGGACAGAGAAAGGAGCATTTGTGAATGTTTATGTGGAATCAATGCTAGCTCACATTCACAATTCACATGGAGTGTTTCTACCGACTTAACACTACCTCACACTCTCTCATTACCAAAAACAAAACAATTGAGTGCTTATGCTAAGTGAACACTACCTCACACTCATACTACACCACCTCATGCAAATTCTCATCACCGCTTAGCATGCAACATGGACCATCATGGGACTAAAGACACAATGTCCTAGAAGTAAGTTCTCCATCACTCAACCATATCTGCCTTAATAAGCAAGAAACTATGTGGCTACATATATACTAAAATACTCCCTATTGAACTACGAAGGCCCTTGTAGCAAATGGATCCTAATTATTAACATGTCCTATCTCATTATAAAATATGGTTCATTAAAGAAACTAAGTACCAAGAACACCCTCATAGTCATTCTAAGCTGGATGAATATGATAAAATAAATAAATAATAACATGTTGCAAGCAGATATGTTCACGATCACCACAAACCACTACCTCTCTCTCTCTATTTCTCTCTCTCTCTCTCTCTCTCCCATATTCTCTCTCTCTCTCTCTCTCTCTCTCTCTCTCTTCCACATTCTCTCTCACTCTCTCTCTCTGTCTCTCTCCATGTATAGTTACTAAGGACAGGAGAATGGTAGGATGCCACCAAAAATAAGCAGTTTATGATTGGCTATAAGCATTAAGAGGACAGAGAACACCCATCCCCGTGGTGTGGGTATGCACAAACTCAAAATGAGGGACCAGACTTACATGAGACCAAATGATTGGGGAAACAGGAGGAGGATAGTAGGAGGATGGGAATCAAGCAAAAAGGACAGAAGGTAGTGGAGAATGGACAAAAGTACGAGGAAGTCATGAGAATCCAACAAAATTACTCGAAGCAACCGAAAATTGTTTGAACATGTAGGGTATGTTCATGGTTAGTGACCCAAAATGGACTACGGTGAGAAAATCACCCAAAATAGAAATGGAACGACATATAGGATAGCATGGAGAAAAGAGATCGGATAGGAATCACCCACAAGATCTTTGTGCACTGCACAGACAAGAACTTCGATCGTTAGAGATGGGTCCATTACCAATCATTACGGCGGGACATGGAAAGTTGTTTGCAGCATGCAATTGTATCAATTTTTGCAGTACAACAAAATGACCACTATGGCATTGATCCCTGAAACGCGAGATGCGGATTGACTAGTGGCACGTAAATATATTTGGGCCTGACTATAATGATCATGCCCATCGCAGAAGATGATCAACCAACAAAAGATTTTTTATTTGAATTATAATTGGTATGCTAGAAATTTTATGATGGATCATACCAGAATAGATTTGGGTCCTTGGACAATCAAACAGAATGAGTGTGGAAAGGTTCGAGAGAGAGACATAGTCTTCCAACTCACGGGCATGCTTTGGATTTCCTTAAAGGTGACGAAGAATCACTACTAGTACCAAGAATAACCCGCTAGAGTCATGCATCGTTGCCAGCCTGGAAGGAGATGGAGAGAATGCCAGCCTGGATGGACAAGTCTAGAACTGATAGAGATGTTGCTTCAATACTAAAACAATCTGCAATTCAAATCATCAACCATTGCCGCACTCTTTGTGGTGGTTCTCATAGTGGTAGTAGTGGCATGTGTGTATGTGTGTGTGTGTCTATGTATGTGTATGTATCTATATGTGTGTATGTGTATGTGTGTATGTGTATGTATGCATGTGTATATATATGTGTGTATGTGACTCTATGTGTGTGTATGTGTATGTGTGTATGCATGTGTATGTATATGTTTGTATGTGACTATATTTTTGTGTATGTGTATCTGTGTGTGTATATGTGCATGTAATGCACCAGATAGAGGTGACTCACAAGAAACCTTCGTGCTATGAGTAGGTTCCATGACCTTATAAAAGAAGGAAACCTTTTGCTAAAAAGTGTGAAAATATATTTTAGATTTTCTAAACTAAAATGGAACGTGAAGGGTGGTTCTCGGGATAGTAAAAATTAAGAGACATTAAATTAATAATAAGTAAAGTTAAAAGAATTAGAGTGATAACACATGTAAGTATTGTGGCAATAAAAATTTGACTTGTGAGCAGGTGGTTGTGGTTTCAAATTGCTTGCTTGCCAAATGCAAAAGTCCTTATTTCCACTCCTTAATTAAAGATTTTCCATGTGTATCCAGAAACGCCAATGGTAAGGGAGCTAAAAAATCCAAAGTTTCCAAAGTTATTTCAAAGTTTTATGCCTTTGTCAATCCCTTAGAGTAAACTTAGGTTTACAATGGTGTAAACTATAGGCATAAATTGTAGGCATAACGCCAAGTTCCAGCTCATGAACTAGAACTAAAAGAGAAACCAAAAACTAGAAGAGGAAAACCAAAACCAAAACAGAGACATAAGTAGAAATAGAAGCAAGATCTTCAAGTATGATTAGAAGAGGAAAAGGAAAATATATCAAAATAGAAAATTAAAACTTACAACAGACCTAGAATGAAATAAAAAATCAGACACAAAACAAACAATATTAGATTGCCTCTGTAGTGATTCAGAGAAGCTTTGAGACCACTATTGCGAGATCTTGTTGTTAGGCATAGATATAGACAATATGAGATAGGAAACACACAAAAATAGAGTTGCACAATGGAAAAAAATATGTAGTATTGGCTATAATCTCTCTACTCTAGGATTTTGAAGTCACACATACATAGAACAAACAAGAAATCTAGAACAGATAGAGATAGATTTTCATACACTATGTTTGGTGAGTCTCCAAACCTGGTGAATCGCAAAATAGTTTGCAACAAGTGTCAATGACAGGGAAGAAGGCAAGAAAATTTTTCAAAAGAGGTGTAAGCCCTAAGAAAAATGAATGCAGGGAGCTATGGAAAGACTTGTGCATGATCACCATTGATAATGATTCTCAAATTGACCTTAGTAATAGGCGAAAGAATGTTTGGTCATGCTTAGATAAGTTGGTATGCTTAATGAGTCTTAATAGCTCCAACAAAAATGACCGTGAGTTGTTTCAAGATACATTAATGGAGTTTGCAAAGTGTTTCATCCTATCTTGGGGAGAGAGCAATATTACACATTACATTATAAGTTTTCTTATTTTTTTAATTTTCTTGTTGATAAGATTGTGTTATATGTACTTATATCATTTCAGCATATTTTATTTGCACATGGAGCATTTTTTATGCATCGATA
Source organism: Ceratopteris richardii (assembly GCA_020310875.1). NCBI lineage: Eukaryota > Viridiplantae > Streptophyta > Polypodiopsida > Polypodiales > Pteridaceae > Ceratopteris > Ceratopteris richardii. The sequence goes on along the minus strand of CM035433.1, from coordinate 141,292,919 downwards.
TGGTTCATTGGAGATTTTTAGTACACAAGGAATGGAGAAGTCACATTACAAGGCTAGAGGTGTTTACTTCAAGAACACACAACATGGTGGTGGTGCAATGCAATCAAACTATATGGAAGAGATGTTTAATTGGTTTTATCGTACTGCATTTTCAAGGACATATGCAATGGAACGAGCCAAGGAGTCGAAAGTTGCAAAACTTGCAAGATTTAATCAACACAACTTAGCTAGTGAAAAATGGAAGTCATCATTGGGACCTTTACGTCATGCTCAACTGCGGGCTACAAGAACATGATAGGGTTCATCATGGAAGTGAAGTCATTTAATACATTCATGGCATTTTCTGAATAATTCATAAGGTTTGCTACACACTAATCTCTTGTTTGCAATTTTTTAAGGTAATTTTTAATTTTTAAACTATTTTTTGTCCATTCAGATGTGAACAGAACCTTTTTAAGTGAAACATTATAAAAGGAGACTCATTGTCTCATTTCAACATTCTAGCACTATAGAGGATGGCACGAACAAAGCAAATTGCAAGGAAGGATCCCATTAACTTTCCTACCTATGTGCAAGGCACTCAGAAGCCACCATGGATGAATCACCACAAACGGCGACGTAGTGTCTCGCGCTCTGCATCCCATCGCGAAATAGGTGGTGGCCATACCTCTGGGAGTGAACAGTTGCATGAACAAGTGGAACATGGGCAATCCAGGGAAGAGGCCGTAAATCAACCCCAATCACCACCATCATCATATGATGAGCCTCCATCACCAAAGAGACCAACAAAGACAAGGGTGAAGGAGCGTGCTCATAGATAGGTAGTTTCTGATGATGATTTTGATGAATTGCATGAGGATGTGTCTCAACAATGTTCACAATCAAGTGATGAGAGTCAAACATTGCCACCATGGGGTAATGAAGAAATACCTACAAATCATAGGGTTACTGTAGCGGGAAAGACACTACCATCAAATCAGGGGGCCATACCCAATGATCAAGAGAGGGAGCAAAGCCACCAACAACATCCTGAACAAGGAGAAAGCTCAAGACGCGTGCAACAGAAGAAGAAAGCCTTTCAACGTCGTCGTAGACCACCCCAACCAATACCACAAGAAAATTTCCAATGAAGACCACCACCACCACAAGCTAGAGCACCACAACGAGGAAGAAGATATACGAAGGCATTTGCAGAGATAAGGCACTATCAAAAGATAGTTGAGCTTCTCATACCTAGAAGACCCTTTGCAAGGGTGGTCAAAGAAGAGTTACAAAGGTATTGTGTAGGGCTAAGGATCCAAGCTCTAGCTTTAGAAGCTTTACAAGAGGCAGCTGAAGCATTTTTTATATCAATGCTAGAGGATTCCAACCTGTGCGCCATCCATGCTAAGTGAGTCACTATACAACTGAAGGACATACAGTTAGCTAGGAGAATTAGGGGTGATCGTAGCTAAGTTTTGTAATTGATCTCTACGGACAAGAGATTTTTTGTAAATATTGACATTTTCAATGAAACATTAGCACTTTTCCTTTATTCCCTTTATAATCTCATTATTTAGAATGAAACATGAGTAGTCATTTTACATTTCCATGTGTTTTCTTATGATAATCTCTCATATATCAGTGATTGTTTTCTTATCTTGTCATTTTGATCTAGTGATAATATCCATCTAGTGAAATTTCTTTATAATTTAAGGTCATGTAGGGCATGTAGGGCATTGGGAGGCCAAATAAAGCCCTACCACAGAAACGCGGGAGAAGGCCCTGCAAAACGTCTGTAGGGCCTTCTCCCGCGTTTCTGTGGCAGGGCTTTATTTGGCCTCCCAATGCCCTACAAGACCTTTGAAATATGAAAGAAGGATCATGAGTAGTAAAGCTAGTTCATGAGTAGTTAATATGAACAAATTTTGACCTCCAAATACCTTTGAAACATATGAGCCGAGCATTTTGAACTTAGAACATTTGCATTTGATGTGAAGTTTCAGTCTCATGTAAGGTCACCTAGGGCATTTACATTCTTGATAATATCCATCTAGTGAAATGTCCCTCATTTAAGGTCATGTAGGGCTTTGGGAGGCCAAATAAAGCCCTGCCACAGAAACGCGGGAGAAGGCCCTGCAAAATGTTTGCAGGGCCTTCTCCCGCTTTGGCCTCCCAAAGCCCTACATGACCTTAAATGAGAGAAAGAAGGTCCAAAAGAATGAAACTTAAGATCCTCCCAATGCCCTACATGACCTCAATACATCACATGCAGGTCCAAAAGAATTTTAGATAATATACTCAAAAAGAAATACTTGAGACAATTGTAAATAAATCAAAGTGAAAATTTGATATTAATTCAATTGTTTACATCAATTGGCTTTGCGTTTCTCAATGACTCTCTTTCGACGCTCCAAAGCCATGGGTAGGGTGTAAGTCAAAATTGAGTTTGCTATTTCATCAACATTTCTAACTCCTAGACCTAGAGATATACCTATTTGACGTAAGACCTTTCCACGGAAGTTGGAACCAAAGGTTGTAGTTACAAGGGATTTCTTAACTAAAAAGATACAATTACTCCCCTGTGTAATGGTTGATAAACAAAGCAATTTACTTAAGGCCTTTAGACACCATGTCATGAAGTGGCCCTGATGACTTAACTCTTTATGGATAATTACAAAATGTTCTTTGGGAAGTTTCCCAATGTAGTTTGCAAGGCATGAGCCACCTCCACGAGCCACTCGATCACCTCCACTCCTTGTTGCAAACTTGTCGACTTCAATCACCTCTTGCACAAAGTTTTATGATTAGTAGCTGCATGTGTTTGTAAGAATGAATGACATGAATTGAAGATACTTACATCTTGAACTCTATCTTCTTCTTCTCCTCTCTCTTGAAGTTGTAAATTAATGCTGGAGTGGAACATCCCACTCTACTCGATTACTGGTGAGGCGGGAACTTTTGATTCCAATATCCTTTCTTGTGCATTACTAAATTGTTCTTCTGTGATATGTTGATGTTCACTTGTGAGTATGTCATTGCAAACCAATTTTATTGTGTCGGCCACTGAGTCACCAAATGGCAAACACTTTTTCTCCAAGAAGTCAGAGGTACTATCCAAAGAACACTCTGACAAAGTACAAAACAAACTTAGGCATTCATCCAACCGTAGCCCAAATGCCTTCTCTACACCATGTAAAAACAAATATTCTTGTCCCTCGACAAGAACCACTGAAAAAGTTTCAATCTCCACCTCTGGAATAGTTGCTTCTGGCTCGAAGAGGTGGATGGCTTAGGCACTTCTTTCAACTTATCATCCACACCAAGAGGATACGTTTTCTCAATAGCTTCTCTCTCTAATAGGAGATTCAAGGGTTCTTGAGGGGGTTCCTTTTTATCCTCGACAAAAACACCTGTAAGAAGATGAGGGATCTCATGAGGAATTGGTTCTGGTTCCTCATTCACAAAGAAAATGGTGGTAGCAATGAATGAAAGATATTTTGCACCCATCTTGCGTTTCCTATTCAATTTCCTTATAAGTGCCACAGTTTCATCAAGAAGGTGCCCTGCTTCCTCTGCAATTACCTGGAACCGTTTCAATCGTTTTGCAAATGCCTCATCACCTTTGTGAATGTAGGTGAGAAGGTCACATGGAACCCAAGTTCCATCATATGGTGGTATTTCGATGGAGAAACGCAATATATGAACTTGCATATATTGAAGTAGCTCCTCCAAAGCATCGGCATTCATTTGCACGGTTCCATGGAGGTCAGGAACCTTGGAGAGAAGATCATATAGGTCATGTTGACCTTTAAAATCTGAATCCTCCAAAAATTCTAGAAACTTGTGGCATGCACTCTTAGTAGGTACAGAGGTGGAAGCCATAGCTTGCAAATGCACACTGCTCTAACACTCAATGTAGTTGCAAAAGTGAGAAATGAGGAGAGAGGACTCCTATTTATAACTTTTCTAGAATTTTTAAGTGATGGGTCCCACTTTTCATAGAAGTGACTTTTCCTTAAATTAAAACATAAGAGTCTTGGAAAGGAAAACTTTGACATTTGGGATCACATCAAAGAAAATAAACAATAAGAATGCTCTTTCAAGAAAAACCTTGAGAATGTACAGATACAAGTAGAATGTGGCCAAAATATCCTTGAAGCAAATGTGAAAAATTTTTCATTGCAAAAATAGGTTTGTTTACAGGTTTCATAGTATCTTTACAAAAAAGAGTTATGACAATGAAATTTCAGTTCCATCCATGCTCCAATCTGCAAGAACCTTGATTTTTTCTTCCAATCTCTTTTCAATCTGTGGACGATTCATAAAAGAGTAAAATATTTTCAAATCATGAACAATAGTGATAGAATAAGATATATATATATATATATATATATATATATATATATATATATATATATATATATATATATGTATATATGGAATACAACTCTTACCTTGTTCCCTCGTATTCGAAATTTGAAATCATGAAGATCATCATATCCCATGATAAGTAAGTGCTCTCTCAAGTTGGCCAAGTTCCAGTGTTGATTAAATAAAACCACCTCCATATCATTGTTTGGTAACTTCACATTAATTTCAAATGAAGCTAAAGATCCCTCCGAGCTTTGCAAAGGTATCCACTCTTCTAGTTTACACATCCAACGATCATAATAAAATCTGATGTACAATGAGGTGCGATGTTTTAAATAGGGAAACCCTATACCCGTGTCACCAATTCTACAACGATATCTATCCCCTTTTGACAATCCTTCTACATAACCCCAGTTTTCCCCTAACAATCCTTCTACTGCTTCGTATGTAATATCTTTACATAGGAACATTGTAGGAGTTTCTACAAAAGGAATGCCTTGAAATATGAAAACAAAGCAATGGATTGGTAGACTCCAATGAAGACCTATTGATCTAGACACTCGTGTGAATTTCAAAGAGTTATGTATGTCCATCACCATCTTACGCTTGAAAGATGATATGGACCAAAAATCAGGTTTTGGCCACTCTAAACTAAGAAGAGAGTCAACTTTGATAATCTCCAACCTTCCATATTCACCATCTCTGGAAGGAACAATGTACTTGTGAGTGTAAAAGAAGATCCTTTCACGAATAAGTTTAGCAGGAGGTACATCTGGAAACACTTATGCCCCAATGTCTGCATGTAATGCTTTGAAAGTTCCTGTAAGACTATGAAGTGGTTGCTCTTCCACTAAACTAGAAGGAAATATGACTGTAGCAATGAAAAACATATGAGATGAGTAATTAAGACATTTAACACCATGAAGCATTGAAAAAATAGAAATACCCACAATGGATTGGATATCTAGTTCTATTGGAGTTTTCTAACTTCATGGTTGAAACTGTGAAGACATGTTGTACAATAGCAACCATCCCACCATGTGTTTGCTGCTTGAAGCCTAAGAGCTTACCTTTCCAATGAAGATCCAAATTTCCACGATCTCAAACACGATGAGGACCAAGTCCAGATGGCTGCATGTACACCCATGCAACTTTGCAAAACTCTTGTGGTAGCCAACTTCCTTCCATTGTTTTGATGTTGTGGCACGTCATTGTCTGAACTTCGTCTTTTGGTCTCCTACGAGTTCTGGAGCTTTCCATGGGAGTAAGAGTTGTTGTCATTGCTGCAGAAGTTGGGAGAATGGCAGGAGGAGAAACAACGCTTTTGTTGTATGGTATGGAGGGAATAGAGGTGAAAAGTATGACTTTTTGGGTTTTGGGTATGAAAATGGGAGTTTGAAGAGGGAAAATAGAGTTCTTTGAGTTATTATGAAAAAAATCACTTTTTTAGTTCACAAACATGCACGGATTTTGAATTAGAAGTCAAAAATAGCACTTTTGACCCTGAAAAGTGATATGGAGGTCATTTAATGGTATTATGATGAGTTTTACAACTTCTAAAAAATTTTGAATTTTTGGGCCCAACCTGATTACGAGATTTCTTCTCTCTCTAGAAGACAACCCTGAACATAGAGGAATCTTGTTCCCTCTTCCCCCTTCAGCCTAGTATTTTATAGGGTATAGACTGTGGCCACCACCCTCTTCTGATTGGTCCATCACTAATCACTCCTTAAGCTAAAAGGCCCATCCAGGGTTCACCTTTTTTCCTAATGTTCTACAAAGGAAGTATATTTCAGATTTGTTAAAGAAATATAGCATGGAGCATTTCAAGAGTATCAGTAATCTGATGGAACCCAATGTGAAGTACAGTGCTGAAGATGGTGAACCTTTAGAAGATCCACTTATCTACAGGTCTTTGATTGGTTCTCTTATATATGCAACTTTAACAAGGCCGGATATTACATTTAGTGTAAGTACATTGTCTCAATTCATGAACAAACCCACAGATGTTCATATGCAAGCAGCAAAAAGGGTCTTGAGATATTTGAAGGGTACATTAAATGAAGGTCTGGGCTATAAATATCATGAAGGTTTGGATTTGAAAGCATACAGTAATGCAGATTTGGCTGGAAATAAGGATGATAGAAGGGGTACAGGTGGATATCTGATATTTGCAGGTAATAATTTGGTTTCATGGAGTTCTAAAAAACAGCCTACAGTAGCACTTTCAAGCACAAAAGCTGAATATAGAAGTCTTACAAATGCAACATGTGAGATTATGTGGTATTTGAAGCTTTATGAAGATATGAATCTATCTACAACACGTCCACTACTCTTTGGAGATAATGTAAGTTCATTACAGCTCGCGTCTAATCCAGTGTACCATGCAAGAACAAAACACATTGAAGTGCACTATCACTATATCCGAGCGAAGGTGGTGAATGAAGATATTGATATTCAACATGTTCGAACTAAAGATCAATTAGCAGACATACTCACAAAAGCAGTGTATGCTCAGAACCTTAAGTGAATCAAAGTACTACTTGGATTCAAAGATGTGGATTTAGAGCTTGAGGGGGGCAATGTTACATAAAAACAAGCTCTAAAGTAGTCTTGTGGATTTTATTAATTATTAAAAATGGTATATGGAAGCTTGTGGATCTTATTAGTTATAAAAAATAACATGTGGAGGCATTCACATCTCAAAATTTAGAGCAAAAGTAGATAAAAGTAGATAAAAGTAAGAAGGAAAGGAGAGGTGTCTATTTTTAGACAAGGAAGGCGCTTCTGTTGATAGCCTCTCAATAAAAAGAGTAGTTCTCTTAGTGTAGGTGTCCAAATCGAGTGATTCTTGTTGTGTTGTGAAGCTTACAACTTGTACATATCAATAAATAAGGTATTGTACAATTTTCAATGATAAAACACCATGAAAATAGGAGGTTTTGCAAATCTTCTTTATTGTGTCTATCTGGTGCCTCATCAGAGACATACCTCTCTTCAAACTTTCATATCTAAGTCCTTATGAGGTCTTTTTGAGTGATTTTACTTGGAGGAGTTTCCTTAGCTCTCATAATATCTATCTATATCAAATTGTCTCATAGATCTTGAATTTCTATTGCTTCTCTATATCCGTTTTCAATTCAGACAGTTAGACATACCCTGCTATTGCAGGCTTCTTCTTACCTTGACTTCAAGTTGTTGGTTTGGGAGCTATACGCCATGTTTTTTGACACTTCTTGTTTCTAAAACATGCTAATCAGAGTCTAATTTCAGGATATATGATTAGTTTTGTGGAATTCTGCGTAGAAAGTGTTTGGTGGTTATTTTTCCATAGTGACCTATTTCTCTTTTCTTGAAAGTTTGGAGGAAAGTTTGTTTTTGAAGTTTGGAAATATTTTGGTTGGTGTTTTGAAGATCTTGGGAGGTCTAATCATGTTTTGTTGTGTACTTTGATGTTTATAATTTTGTAAACACAACACTCCTTCCTTATTGAGATATAAAAAAGGATCTCCATCACTTGGCTTGTATACACACCTGCACAAATACTCCACAAGTATTTAATGCAATGCCCTAGGAGCTTGCTTTAAACCATACAATGCTTTTTAAAGTTTACCAACAAAATCTAAATATTTAGGGTTCTCAAACCCTATTGAATGAGTCATCTAGACTGTCTCCTGCAAATCACCATTAAGAAAAGCAATCTTTACATCCAATTGATATATTTGCTAACTCTTAGGTGTGCAACCCCAATGATTTCCCTAATTGTTGTCATCTTTGCAATTGGGCAGAATGTTTATAGTCAATCCCATAGGATTGAGCAAATTCTTTTGCCACAAGCCTTGCTTTGTGCCTATCAATTGGACCATCAAAATTTCTCTTCACTGTTGCCAATTACCTTCATCCTTTCTTTTCTTGGAACTAGAATCCATGTGTTTTTCTCTTCAAGGGCTTCGTACTCTTCTTCGATAGCTTCTTGCCACTCCTTATTGTCTTTGGCCTCCTCATAGGTAGAAGGACCATAATCTTTGATAACCTTATTCATGAAAGCATAACACCTAGCAATATGAATATCATAAACAAGCCTTGAGAAATGATGTTTTATCCTTGTTGACCTCCTTTCTTCTCCTTTTGGTGGAATGAACATTCTTTGCTTTAGTGTCTTGATCTCCGCTTTTGATGTAGCTCCTCTTCTAACATAGGTTCTTCAAAGTATTCAACTTCATGTCGATCTTCATCAAGGTCTACCAATCTTGTCTTTCCTTTATTTACTCATTGATAGGTGGAATCGATGCTTAAATGCCTTTTTATGCTTGGACCAGTGATTTCCAAGATATCTTGAAACCTAGCTTCATATCTCCTCTCTGCATCTTCAATATCTTCATCCTACACTGGATCTTTGGAAGCATAACATGGTTTGAGTTCATCAAACAATACATCTCTAGATACCTTTAACTCATTTGTATTAGGGTTGTAGCACGTGTAACCTTTTTGCTCCATAGCATAACCAATAAACACACATCGTTCAGCCCTTGCATCCATCTTACCTCTCAATTCTTGTGGCATGTGTATGTAGCATACACACCCAAAGATTCTAATGTGTGAAAGATCTTCTTTCCTTCCATTCCATGCCTCCTCAAGTGTCATGTCATGTACCCTTGATGTCAGGCACGTATTTATCAAGTAAACAATAGTAGATACAAAATCTACCAAATACATTAAAGGCACGTTCATTACATTTAACATACTCCTAGCAATTTTAGCAATATACCTATTCTTCCTCTCTGCCACCCCATTTTGTTGGGGAGTATACTTGCAAGTGATTTGCCTCCTTATCCCTTGGTCTTGAAAGAAATCACAAACGACATGAGAAGTATTCTCCCCCTCCATCTGACCTTAGGGTTTTGATGTAGCAACCTATCTCCTTTTCAACTTGTGCCTTGAATCTTTTAAATACATCAAACACACCTGATTTTTGCTTTATACAATACAACCATACTTTTCTTGAGTAGTCGTCTATGAAAATTACGAAGTACCTATTATCTACAAGAGAGGGCTATTTGGTTCGCCCCCACACATCTCTGTGCACAAGGTCTAACACACCATATGCTACATATCCACTCTTCTGGAAGGTTGCCTAGTAGACTTGCCTATTTGATAAGCTTCACACATCTCATGCAACATTTGTAATGAAAAATTTGGTAAGCCTCTTACCAATTGCCTCTTCTCCATGTCTTTCGACCTTTGATGTTGATGTGATCACACCTTTTATGCCACAAATCCAAATCTCCAATCTTCTTGTCTCCATAGGTGATGAACATTGTCTTGTTGCTTTCTCTTTTGCCAATGTCAGGAGTGAACATCCTTCCTTCCTTCTTTCCTTTGGCTATCAGCTCAGAGCCATTCCTTGGGTCTTCAATAAAGCATCGTTTGTGGTTGAACTTGACCTGCTATCCCTTTTCAACCATCTATCCAATAGAGATTAAGTTCTTTGTAATAGTAGGAACATGCAATACCTCAGATAGTCCTCTCGTTGTGTGGTTGCCTTCAAGCTTCACATGTCCCATTTGTTGTATCTCATGGTCTCTATTGTCTCCTCTCTCCACAAAGCCTCTTTGCTTGCGTTCTTGAAGATTGTTGAAGTACTCCTCTTTACCTGACATGTCGTTACTACAAACACTATCTATATACCACACCTCATCATGTGGTTGACCTTCACTTTTATGCTTCATAGCTAACAAATGCTCATTTTCTGAATTTGTTGAGAAGTTAGCATAATTACCTTGCCCTTTGTAATTGTTCCCACCTTCCTTTTGCCAAAAATATTTGGCATAGTGTCATTGCTTCCCACAATTGAAGCATCCATTTGAGTTGGAGTAGCCTTGACCTGCATATCTTCCTCCTCTACCTCTTGCTCTTCCTCTTCCTCTTGATGATTTACCTTCATCTTGGCTTCATTGACTCCCTTGATAGCTTTGGTTGCCTTATTGGTAGTTGCGTCTACCTCTTCCTCTTGAAGCACCTCTATTGCCTTTGCCTCTTCCTCCTTTGCATGCATAGAAGAGTTGGTCTTGGCTACCCTTTGACTTGTTGCCTCCATGGTTGAGCTCCTCAGTCACCATAAGGGAAGTAAGTTGCTCAAAATCTAGCAATGAATCCCTTACATACACAGAGGTTGTGAATGCCTTCCATTTATCATCTTCTCTAAGCCCATTAAGTGTGTTGGCAACTAGGTCATCATCATTTACAACACATCCTATTGAACCAAGTGCATCCAAGATCTCTTTTACTTTGAGTATGAAGTCATTAATGCTCTATTTTGATGACTTCCTAAGGTTGTTGAGTTCATTCTTGAGCTGAATTCTTCTAGCCTTTATAGAGGTAGAGTAGAACCTTTCTAAACACTCCCAAACCTTCTTAGATATATCAAGATCTTGGATATGACCTATCATGGAGTTGCTTATGTGTTGAGAAAGAATGAACATCACTCTCCTATCCCTTTCTTCCTATTCTCTAATGGCTCTCCTTTGATTCTCCATAGGTGTATGTGGATCTATGCATGGATTCACCTCAATACCACTAACCAACCCCCAAAGACCCTTTACCATGAGGAAGTTAGAAATTCTAAAATTCCAAGGTTGGTAATTTCTCTTTTAAAGCTTCTCAATCTGAGTATTATAGTCTCCCATTGTGTATGAGACTATTGTTGAAAGTTTTTCAAGCTCAAGAGTGTGGGAACATGCCCCAAATTGAACCTTCCACATCATCCACAATCAAAGGAGGCTGATTTTCACAAGTTGGAGGCATCCAATTATGCCCATAATGGAAAGAAGTTGATTAGAGAACATTTAGCTCACCTCTTGATGTGATTGGACCTCACTTTTGACATGTATATGCTTTTGATTGGTTAAAGAAGTTAGTATGTGGTCTTTAAAACCTCTAATGAGTTGTATTATGACTAAGAGTCATGGAAATACGTGCCCAAGCTTCCCCCTTGCTTAAGCACACCCCCTACTAGCTGTTCTCTACATATTTTGCAGAAATTTCACTTTTACACACTCTATCTATCTAGATGTTTTTGGCAGACCCCCCCGTCTTGTAATTGTTGTTTCTCCTTTATCTGGAGTCCATTTGCAATGATTGTTGTCTTGTTGGAAAGCTTATAAGTTCTACTTTGCGTGGTATAAGTCTCAGGTTCAGTGCCTGCACATGTGCAGAGAAATGTCCAGAACAGTGTCTATCTAGTTAGCTCATACTCAGTGAAGAGATCAAGTTATATGTTTTATTGCAGCTGGTTGAGGCATCATCAAGTATCCAAATGGAGCGATTTTACTCTCATTTGAAAGCTCTTAAAGTCTAGTTTAGGCCTACAAAATTTCATTTTCATTCTCTGCATATACTCAGAGAAACGCAGAAAATACAGAACCTATGTCTGAAAATTTTCAGGATCCTAGGAGGGTTCATTTGCTTTTGTTGTGCACATAGGAGTGTTTATCCTCCAACAGTGGTATCAGAGCTATAAGTGGAGTATCAAAGAGAGAAGAAGGAGCTACTGAAGTGAAGTAAAGACTTCATCAAAGTTTGAAGGAAGGAAGCAAAGAACGGGCACATCAACAACAAGGGGAAGCAAATACATCATCAAATCAAAGACGAAGCTTCATCAAGAGGAGTAACTCTATTTTTTGAGGTAAAAGACATCCTTTTCAACTTCATTGCATAAAGGGGGAGGTTCAAAAGAGTTAGGAGGCACCATGACTGATCTCAATGCTCAGATTGAGAAGCTCGAAAAAGGAAACTACCAACCGTGGCGATTTAGAATAAGCAATTTTTTGATGGGGAAAGGTTTGTGGGGACTTGAGTGGTGGAGAGCCAAAACCCTACATAGATGAGGTAAATCCAACCAATGACCAGAGAAGAGCGGTAAGAGAGTGGGATGAAAGGGACAAAAGGGTCATTTTCATTTTATCTCAGCATATTAGCAACTCTATGGTAGGGCATATACAAGATTTGGATACATCGAAGAAGGTGTGGGAGTGCTTGGAGAGATTGTATTCAACGTCCACAAAAGCTAGAAAAATTCAGCTCAATAATGAGCTAAATAATCTTAGGAAAAGCCCCTCTCAAGGTGCTAATGATTACATATTAAAGGTTAAAGAGCTTGCAGATGCACTAGGGTCAATCGGTTGTGCCCTAGATGATGACGATCTTGTCACCCACACCCTAAATGGACTTAGGGATGATGAAAAATGGAGGGCTTTCACAACTTCAGTGTATGTAAGGGACTCTCTTCCTGATTTTGATCAACTAATCACTCTCATGGTGACAGAGGAGATGAACCTTGGTAGTCATAATGCCAAGGATAGCCAAGGGAAATTGTTGTATGCAGGTAGAGGAAGAGGAAGACACAACCAAGCTGCTACAAGAGGAAGAGGAAGATATCAAAGCAACCAAGGAGGTCAAGGACAACAAGAAAATGCAGGTCAAAGAGGTGGAAGAGCCACAAATAGAGGAAGAGGTGGAAGATTTGGTGGAAGAGGACACGCCACTTCAAATGGATGCTTTGTATGCAGTAAGCCTGATCATTTTGCAAATGAATGCTATCATAGAGCTCAAAGACAAGGGAATCAAAGCAACAACAACAATTATAGAGGGCAAGGTAATTATGCAAACACATCATCCACCCAAGGGAATGATTATTTACTTGCCATGAGGTATGGTGAAGATACAACTCAAGCTAGTGAAGATGTATGGTATGTAGACAGTGGATGTAGCAATCATATGTCATGTCGAAAGGAGTTTTTTAGTAATTTGCAGGTCCCAAAGCATCAAGGGCATGTGGAAACAGGTGATAACTCAGAGCATATCATTCAACATGTGGGAGATATCAATTTGGAAGGAAATCAAAGAGCAAAGTGCTTATCAGAGGTATTACATGTCCCTACTATTACCAAAAACTTGATTTCGGTAGGCCAAATGGTAGAAAAAGGCTATCAAGTTAGGTTCAATGAAAGAGGATGTTTTGTTGAGGATCCAAGGGCAGGTTTCAAGTTCATAGCAAAGGGAAAAAAGCAAGGGAGAATGTTCACAATGGACATAAATCAGCCACACCATTCAATGTATGTCACATATGGAGACAAGAGGATAGCAGATTTGGATCTATGGCATAAACGAATAGGTCACATCAACCTACAAAAGCTCAAGGACATGCAAAGGAGGAGGTTGGTAAGAGGCCTACCAAATTTTACATCTAAAATGTTGCATGAAATTTGTGTAGCTTGCCAACAAGGAAAACAATCAAGGCTGCCCTTCAAGAAGAGTACCTATTTAAGTGCAAATGTTTTAGACCTCATTCACACGGATGTTTGGGGTCCAACAAGAGAAGCATCCCTTGCTGGAAATAGGTATTTTGTAACCTTCATTGATGACTTTTCAAGAAAAGTGTGGTTGTATTGCATTAGAAACAAATTAGATGTGTTCCACTACTTCAAGAAATTCAAAGCACAGGTGGAGAAGGAATCTGGCAAGTTTATCAAAACTTTGAGATCCGATGGAGGGGGAGAGTACTTCTCCCATGAATTTTCTGAATTTTCTCCCAAAGCTACAGGATAGATTATGATGAAACTTTCAGCCCCGTAGCCAAGATGCCAACAATTAGGACTTTGATTGCAGTGGCCACATCAAGGAAATGGAGCTTATATCAGTTGGATGTGAAGAATGCCTTCCTCAATGGAGAGCTTGAAGAAGTAGTCTACATGAGCCAACCTCAAGGATTTGCTAGTATGAGGTACCCAAATCATGTTTGCAAGCTAAGGAAAGCACTATATGGACTAAAGCAAGCCCCAAGGGCCTGGAATCAGAGGTTAGTGGATTATTTATCAAGTTGTGGATACAAAGAAAGTGTTGCAGATGCATCACTTTACATGAAGAAGCAAGGAGACAAGACGGTATACATATGCATCTATGTGGACGATTTGATCATCACAGGAAGTGATATTGTAGGTATTAAAGATATCAAATCAAAGCTAGGGAAGGAGTTCAAGATATCTGATCTTGGAACACTAAAGTACTTCTTGGGAATAGAGGTAATCTATGCACACAATGGCATCTTCTTGATTCAAAGAAAATACTTGTTGGATGTGCTATACAAGTTTGGTATGAGTGGTTGTAAGCCACTTTCTCAGCCCATGGAGCCCAATACAAAGTTGGTTGCAGGTCAAGGAGAGGCTATACAAGATATTACACTATATAGAAGCATAATTGGTTCATTAATTTATGCTACATTCACTAGACCTGATCTTGCATATGTAGTAGGTGTTCTCTCTCAATTTTTGCATGCACCTACTCATGATCATCTTATGGCGGCTAGAAAGGTGCTTCGTTACATCAAGCACACCATCAACCAAGGTCTATTTTACTCATATGATGTTGATCTAAGTGTCAAAGGATATAGTGATGCTGATTAGGCAGGTAGCAAGGATGATCGAAGGAGTACATCGGGTTATGTTTTCATGATAGGTACAAAAGTGATCTCTTGGAGCTCTAAGAAGCAACCCACTGTTGCTCTTTCATCCATAGAGGCTGAGTATAGAGGTTTAGCATTGGCTACATGTGAGCTATTATGGCTTAAGAAGCTACTTAAGGACTTGGAAGTAGAAGTGGAGGAGTTTCCTCTTTATGGAGACAACATTTCAAGCATCTATCTAGCTAACCATCCCATGTTTCATGCAAGGAGCAAGCACATAGAGGTTCATTACCACTTCGTTAGAGAAAAGGTGATGGCAAAAGAGCTAGATATAAGGTATGTGAACACTAAAATGCAGATTGCAGACATGATGACAAAGTTTCTTGAAGGTACAAAGCTTGGAGGATTCAAGGAAGCTATCAACATAAGAGACATAGGCTGAAGCAACGAAAGGAAAAGACTTGAGCTTGCGGGGGAGTGTTGAAAGTTTTTCAAGCTCAAGAGTGTGGGAACATGCCCCAAATTGAACCTTCCACATCATCCACAATCAAAGGAGGCTGATTTCCACAAGTTGGAGGCATTCAATTATGCCCATAATGGAAAGAAGTTGATTAGAAAAGATTTAGCTCACCTCTTGATGTGATTGGACCTCACTTTTGACATGTATATGCTTTTGAGTGGTTAAAGAAGTTAGTATGTGGTCTTTAAAACCTCTAATGAGTTGTATTATGACTAAGAGTCGTGGAAATACGTGCGCAAGCTGCCCCCTTGCTTAAGCAAACCCCCTACTAGCTGTTCTCTGCATATTTTGCAGAAATTTCACTTTTACACACTCTATCTATCTAGATGTTTTTGGCAAATCCCCCGGTCTTGTAATTGTTGTTTCTCCTTCATCCGGAGTCCATTTGCAATGGTTTTTGTCTTTTTGGAAAGCTTATAAGTTCTACTTTGTGTGGTATAAGTCTCAGGTTCAGTGCCTGCACATGTGCAGAGAAATGTCCAGAACAGTGTCTGTCTAGTTAGCTCATACTCTATGAAGAGATCAAGTTATCTGTTTTGTTGCAGCTGGTTCAGGCATCATCCAGTATCCAAATGGAGTGATTTTACTCTCATTTGAAAGCTCTTAAAGTCTACTTTATGCCCGCAAACTTTCATTTTCATTCTCAGCATATACTCAAAGAAACGCAGAAAATACAGAACCTATGTCTAAAAAATTTCAAGATCCTAAGAGGGTTCATTTGCTTTTGTTGTGCACATAGGAGTGTTTATCCTCCAACAACTATAAGTGGATCCTAGTTCCTCACTAGATTGTGATATATGTGAGAAAGAATGATATGTTACCTTCCCACAAGAGTCTCCACTTGTGAACTTCCATTGATGATAGAAGCTCCCCCTTGCTTCAAATTCTTCTTCAAATCTTCTTGGTCTTTGCTTCAATCTTTGGCTCTCAAGCAATTTCATGGCCTCTATTTGATGTCCTCAATGCTCAGTGATTAGCTCTAATACCATTGATGGAGTATGTCCACTTATAGTTGCAACAGAAGAATGAAAGGCCCTTAGTATGACCAAACAGTTCACTATCGCAGTCCACCAAAAATTGACTTTCTCATTGGACCGTAAGGCCGTCTTGAGAATATGAGAGTGCATCTCCCTTTTGTATCTTAGAATCACTCTATTTCCATTTCATTTCCATTATATTTCCATTTTATATTATATCCTTTCTATTTGGGTACCTTGCCATTTGCTTCTACCACTTGTATTCATTCTCCTTTTAGGGGAATTATGCCACATGAGATGTACTTTGGAGAGCCCCTCCCAAATCTATATAAGGAGGGCCTATCCCCCCATTTGTACTTGGTTAGAAGCTTGAGGATCCTACTCCATGCTCTTGGCAAGCTGATTTCTAATCCACATGAGTTTACCCATTTTATGGTCTACTCATTTTGAGTCTCACACTCTCTTTGTTTTGTGAGTACACTCTTCTTTTCATTATGCATCGGTTAGTGTACTCTCTACATGGAATCAGAGTGCTAGGTGGAGGTCTTCGTGGTGCATTTGATGGTCATTTTGGTGGTGGTGGTGCTTGACTTTGGCGGTGTTGCTCTCCACTCATTTGGAGAAGCATTTTTGCCATCAATTTACTCTTTGGTGGCTTCACTTCGCCCATTTTCCTACCCTCCCACCCATTTTCTTCATCTCTATGTACACCTTTTACCCCCATTTTCCCCTCGCACCCACCCATTTGTGACAACCTTTGATGGTTTATTCCATTGTTATGGCCATTTTGTGATATGTGTTTTAAACACGCTTGTACTTATTTTAGAAACCAGTACGCTTGTATGTTTTTGCATATTTATTTATCTCCATTAGTGCTCATAAGCATTGCTAGTTTTGCACATAAACTTTGGTCCATTTTGGTCCATGTCACTCTGTATTGCCATCCAATCTCTCATCGATGCCATCAATGTATTCTAAACAGTTTTGAAGACGATTGTCACGGCATCTGTATGAGTCCAAAAACATCTGTATGAGTCCAACGTAGATTACTGGCCTCGCCATCCACACAACGTAGCTACTCACAAAAGTCTCTGCTCATAGCGCTAGCCGGCAACACGGAGATTGGCAAAGAAGGTGACAAATGTGTGTGTGCATGCAGTCTACTATTGAGGCAGCATGTCGACACTTACCATCTTCTCTCTTTCACACCAGCTCGGGCGATTAAGGGCGGTCTCTACGAAGCAGTACACCATCCTCGTACTACTCAGCAGGGCAGCCTCTCTGGATCAGGACAGAGCAGCATGAGAAGAGGAGCAAGACATAACTTGTGGCTGTGCGTCTAGCAAAGTTGCTCGCAGGCAAAGCTTCTATAGCAACAGAATGCTTCTAGAGTGCTCATCTCAAGGCGATTCTATCTCTACAGTCCAAATGGACTCTTGCACACACTAGAGCCCATGGAAATCATAACGATGATGGGCCTGCCCATGGCAGAATAGAGCAGCTACCACACCATGCTCTAACCTGCTCTGCCCCGTCGCTTCCAGGTTGTGCTCACGTCTTCAACTACAACATAGGAACAACCGAAATATGTGTCCTGCCATCTGTATGCACCTTAGAGAGAGAGAGAGAGAGAGAGAGAGGAGTCCTTTGGTTTCTGTCTATCGTCCATGTCGGAGCTTTTCTATAGCGCTTCCCTTCTACGTCACAATGCAAGAGTAAACCATCGAGGTGAGTAGGGACCACTTCTGACCAGTTTTTTTTCTTTGTTTTTTTTTTTTTTTTTTAATGGAGGTTCGGCCGAAGCCTACTCCCCCGGACTTTAACTTTGAAATTGCAACTGTACAAGGAAGGGCATACTACCCATGGGACCCCCTTATTCCACAAGAACAGGGGTTTACAAGACTAGTTTAAACGGCGGTCAACACTATCGCAGGGATAGAGAAACGGTGGCACTCAGCCACAATGCAAGATCTTTCCAGATTACATGTCCCTTACTTGTTGCTACCAAGGATTGAACCCCTTGTCCCTGCCTCAAGAGGCAAGAGGCCCAACCACTAAGCTAGCGAACTGGGACCAGTTGCCACCGTGATCTCTGGAGTCTGTAATGAGAGAAGAGAGAGAAAATTCCATGTGTGTATAGCGCGCTAGTCTTTAGTTTGTCAGTTGCGCCTACACCATTGCATCTATTTCCGTAACCATTAGAGCACTAACGATATGAGGCGAGTAATCATTCGAGCACTAAGGATATGAGGCAAGCTCCCAGTTACAGAAGATAATCATTAAGAGAAATCACAATGCTATTTTCTTTGGTCAAGTGTTTTGGAGCTCGGTTGTTTTTTTTTTGTTTGAAAGAAACACAAAATATAAAATTGATGCAAGCCGGAAAAAAGTACAAGCGAGCCTCAATAAAGGTCGAGGCCGACCACAAACAAACTCTCCCCAAAGAGTGGAAGGGGCCTCATCTCAGGATATTCTTTACAAAGTCACTTAAGCAAGTGATCATGTCGAGTCTAGTCTTGGAGTGAAGACAAAATTACTTGTCCAACCAAACCACATCGAATCCTGCAAAAAAATGACATATTATGTTCATACCAGATAGGAAGCTTATATTTCTCCTCGACCACCATCCAGGCTTTCCAGATGTTACAGACGAGGGAGCTTCCTTTAGGCACAAATTCAACAGGAGAAATAACCACATCCCATAAAGTACAGTTGTTCCAACTTTTATTGTGTTTGACATGGAATCTGTTTACATTCCTTTTGATCAAGCAAGCCCAGAAATCATTAGAGGAAACAGATCTATAAATCCATTTACCAGCCATTTGGATGGCCATCCTTGAGGGGCAAATGAGACCCAGACCACCCTCAGCCGTCTTCATGCAACAAACATTCCAAGCCACTTTGGGAATTTTAGATCCACCCCAGAGGAACCTCCTGGCCAAAGAAATGATGAGCAATCTGCTTCTTGGTGGGCTGCCAACAGGCCAAAAAATAAGTCAGAGAAGGCAAAATGTAATGCTTCAACACAAAAGACCTTTGAGAAATATTGTGCTGCATATCTATCCACAGGTATATTTTTGCACGAAATTTATCAAGCATCCAATTCGATCTTTGATCATTAGTGATGCCAAATCCCATAGGAATGCCCAACAACCTGAAAATCTTACCTTTTTTAATAATGTCACAACCTCCAGCATTAACACACTCAGGAATCACATTATTAGAAGCAAAAAAAACCCGTTTTTTTGTGATTGACTACAGAACCACTAGCCAAACAGAACAATTCAAGACACTTGAGGAAATACTTAGCAGAATCTTCATCAGCCTTCATCAGCATATTAGTATCATATGCAAACATTTGCAGCCCGAGATGGGAGTGGGCCTGAGGAATTTCCAAGCCAGATATAGCCCCTTGGTTAATGCAATCCTTCAGAAGCCAACCTAAAGCATCACTTGCTATGGCAAACAGAAGGGGGCCTAAGGGGCAGTCTTGCCTTATGGACCTGCACAATCTGAGAGGAGGTGAGAGTTACCCATTAATAGCCACTTTAGAATAAGCATTTCGAAAAAGAATATTGACAAATTTGATAATTTTTTTTCCAGTGCCTATGTCATGCAAAGACTGGAGAATAAAGTCCCACTCAATCCTGTCATAGGCCTTATCAAAGTCTATTTAAGAAAAATAGGTATCAATGTTCATCTCATTGGTGTACTCCAAGCCTTCCCAAATAGTAATAATAGTATCCAGAATATATCTTCCTTTAATAAATCCCTTTTGTTCAGGGAGAATAATACTATCCATTAAAGGACTCAACCTTCTGGCCAGGATGGAAGCATAAATTTTATACAAAGAAGTCATACAAGAGATTGGCCTCCAGTTGTTTAAGTCATCCTTGGAACCTTTTTTATGAATCAACTTGATCACTCCAGTATTAATGAAGGTGGACAAGGAGCCTCTTCTAATGGCTTCTTGCTAGATCAAGAGAATAATGGGCACCAACACTTCCTTAAATTCTTGAAAAAATTCATTGGGTAAACCATCATGACCAGGAGACTTACCAGGCTTCAATTTGCTAATGGATTCTCTAACCTCACCCTCAGAGAGGGGCATGTCTAGGACGGAGTCCACTCCTTGAGGAATCATCTTCTTCCTACAAAGGGCAATGGCAACTCTTGCACTCTAGAGAGTGTCTCCTCTCTTGGGAGGCATAGAGAATACATTGGCAAAGAACCTATACCTGCAAATTCTCCTTCATATTAGTATCATGACCACCATAGTTGTTTTTGAGCAGGGGGATGAAATCCTTAGATTTCTTCTTCCTCATGAGTTCATACATGTGTTTGTTAGGTTTATCAATTTTTCCAGCTCAAAATTCTCTAGACGTGACAAGGGCACCACTAGCAAGGAGGTAATCCTCGTAGTTCACTTTATCCTAGAGTTTGAGAATCTTTTGCCTCTTCATGAGTAAGTCAAGATTAGAACTACCAATGTTAGCAATCTCCTGTAACAACATCATCCTTCTATTGTACCTTTTTTTTGCCTTATGCTTAAAATAAGTAAGCAAGGCCTGAATTTCTCTGATAGCATCCTCCTAGGCCACAAAAGGAGACCCTTCCTTGTTAAAGTGAAAATTAAGAATAGTAGTAATTTTTTCCTTAACAATAGGAATCTTGAAAAGGGAAAGATCCAAGTGTGGCCATCTAGCCCTGTAGGAAGAGTTGTTACAATATAAGTTCACAATCAGAGGCACATGGTCAAAAAGCTGGAGGGATTGGTCAGTATTGCAGCTATAATTCCAAAGATCTTGACTCTTGGTAGCTTGCACATAAAATCTGTCTAATCTAGCAGACAGAAAATTGCTCTGATTCGTGTTATTCCAAGTGTGCCCAGTATTGACAGAAAGATCTATAAGGTTGTGTTTATTAATCATGTTAAACCAACACTGTTTCTCAAAACCAGAAATCACATTATCACTATTACCAATTCTATCACCTTGGTTGATAACCATATTGAAGTCCCCTGCAAGAAAAATATCACCATTGAGACTACTAATTTCTTCCCAGCACTTGGATCTGGTCGCAGCATGGTTAACAGCATAAACACAAACAAGATAGAAATTGAGAGGCTCTTTACATTTCACAGCAATCCACTCATTGGAGGTACTCACCTGCACCTCTTCCACCAAGTGATTCAGACTATTATTAATGCCATTGGCCGCACCACCCTTACCATTGTGCCCCGTGTGGTACCAATTACAATGGTTGGAAGCAATCTTCAGGTTAGTCATAAGTTGAGCTCCTCCAACCTTCAATTCCTGTAGGCAAATGAAGTCTGAGGCGTGCGAAGCATCTTTAAGCCAATTATTAATAATCTTACCTCTGACTAGGTCAGAGAGACCTTTGGTGTTGAGGGATATCAATTTAAATTTATCCATGAGCAGAAAAATGAAACAAAAAGACCTACTAACCACGAATCACTTTTTGGGGTTCTTTACTGGCTTAACTGTTGAAATAGAGGACCTTACAGTGTCATTCCTTTTGGTTTTGTTCTTTTCTTTAGATTTAGGGCTAGGTGTCCTAGCACCTGTCATACACACATCTTGTTCAATGGGAAATCCAAGACTCGCCTGAGCCATAGTATCCTCATCGAGCTTATTAATTTGCTCCATAAAAATCTTGTCACTTCTATTATTCTCATCTTCTTCTGACGAAACAGAAACATGAGAATTACCTGAGGTGGTCTTGAGTATGCTACTCCTTCCCATTGGGATACTCCCTTCCCCTTTCTCTTGACCATGAGTACTTACCCTATTTTGCTTCTGCTTGTACATTATCTCCTCATGCCCATCAACTCCAGAGGACTCTGCATCAGGAGAAGTGACATCTTCAAGGATCTGGTTGGGGTAAAAAATCTCTTTGACAAGCATCTCAGATTTGAGTCCCAAGTTAGAATTTTCTTTCAGTGGCTTGTTTGTAACTTTCTTAAATCCTTGTTGGTCCTTATTTTGCACCTCATTAGTGCGTTCTACTGCAGGGGGGGACCATCTCCATGCTTATGCTCTTTTTCTTGTTTATTTTCCAAAAGAGGGCAATCTCTAATTAAGTGTCCTTGTCTATAACATATAAGACACGCGTTAGGTAGATTCCTATAAAAAACTTTTTGCTCATGCAGTTTACAGCCTTCAGAGTTCTTAATCATCAAAAACTTTTTGATGTTTTTAGAGGTGTCGACTTCTATTAGCATCTGTGGCTCCCATTTAGGATTAAATTCCTTTCTAGATCTCTGTCCTAGCACTTTCCCAATCAGCAAACCCATTTTCTCTAGCCACAGATAGTATTCAACAGGAACGTTTGGAAACTCTACCCAAAACGGTATCTTAGTTGATTTGGTACCCCTTGGGTTAAAGCCTGGGTACCATTTGTAAAAAGAGATAAGTGTGTTTCTAATAATCTAGTGACCTTCAGCAATAACTTGCATGGCATTGTGAGCATCCTCAAAGAAGAAAAGGAAAAAGTTATTGGGCAGATATTGCACGTGCTTAGCAAAAAGCCCCTTAATCTCCCAGTTCACTCTCATCCAACTCTTGAGAACTTCTTGTGCTGGTCGGGGACCATGACACAGAGCAATCACTACCTTTTCCTTAAGATGGCTATTCTAGTTATCCAGCATAGTACTTTCTATGACTAACGTACACTCATCCTTGTCCTCAACTTCCAGTTCCAAATTGATCGTATGTTCCATCTCGCATTTAGGAGATGATATACCATCCTCTCTGTCATCTATAATCTTCTCCTTTCCTTTATATGCGTTATACACAGAGTGAGGAACATGCATACCTGGTAAAGCTTGGTTAGCGAACATCGAGTAAAAGCCATGTTGTTGATTCTGCAGGGCTTTAGCGTACGACATATCACCCTAGTTTTGTTGCAGAACGATAGGGTTCAGACATACCTGTCCGTCGATGACATTCACATTGTTCACGGTAACACCCACCGACACCTGCTTGCTATTACCTGCCTCGAAGTCAGGATTGAGCATCGAGTTCGATACATTACGAGCTTCATTCGAAGTGGAGCCTACCAAACCATCTCAAAAAGCTTCATGGAAGGCCATAAGGCAAGGCCCCAGGCCCATTACAGGTCAAGGAGGGCACCCCAAGCGGGGGACACAGAGAGTTTACAGAGAGCACCAGAAGGTCACTAGGGTTTCCACCACTCTTGAAGCTCGCTTGTTTTGCAAAGAGGGGGTGCGTCCAACCTGAATGCTCTCACCATTTTTGTTAGGAAAAGGACTATGATAGTTCTATAGTTTGTCTTTAACTGTTTTGAATATTGCTTAGTGATAGAGTGTGGCTGACATCAGGAATGAAGAAATTTTCACACTTGGACTCTTGCAAATATCGGCATTCATTTGCAATTTTTCACGAATGAATTTGAAATTTTCTATGTGGAAGAAAGATTCTTGTGCTAGTGAGTCCAAAGTCAATAAAAAAAACTAGTTTTTTTTTTCACTAACAACTTTATTCCTCCCTATGTGATTGAAAGAAATTGTGACATTATTAAAAAAAGGTTCTGTTTTCAAACTGCTTGGCATCCCCATGGGCTTTGAACTGTCTATGGATCAAAGATGAGACTGGATAATGGAGAAGTTCAAGAAAAGAGTTTGCCTATGGATGGGGATGCAACAATCTTTCTCTCATAAGATATGTGTTTTAAAACATTACCTTCTCCCATCCCTAACCTATTTTTTTGTTTCTGTTGGCAGTCCAACAAGAAACATCTTTTCCAAGTGCTTGCTTTGGCTAGGAGATTCTTGTGGGGTGGAACCTTGCTGACTAGCAAAATCCCAAAAGTGGCCCGGAGTACATGTTGCTTGAAGAAAGAAGAGGGGGGACTTGGTCTTATATGTCCCTCCCACATGGCTACCCAAATGGAAGCCAAATGGATAATGAGGGCCTCTCAGAGCTCTGACTTTCGGGCTTGCCTCATTAAGAGGAACATTCACTCCTTTCATATCAAAGGCCCCAAAAACTAGAAATGTCATGACCTGTGGGATATCATCTCCTCCCCCCTTATATTTATACCTAAGGGCAGTCCCTTGGTTTTCTCCCTCTGGAATGCTTGGATGAAAATTAAGCTAGATTATAAGGTTCCTAATTATTTTGCTAATAACCTCTCTTTTGTGCTGCAGGATTCCATCTGGTGTGGGTGGTTCTCTAATCATAACCATGTTATCCTTCCAATAAGACATAACAAATGCAGGAAATCTGGTTTTTCCAAGTGGGCTTCCCTCCTTGGGGATAACTACATTCTGAATGCAAAAGATATAATGTCTAATTTGTCTCTCTCTATTGCTTGCAGAAATATTTTATTGGGCAAAAGGGCTTGGCTAGAGCAGAAAACTTCTACCTTCCTCAATCACAAGTGGATTTCAATATCCATGGTGGCTGAAGATATTTATCAAAAGTTCAAGAGGTCCTTCACCAGGATACAAACCATTGTGCCGAAGCTAAATAAAAAATGGAAGATCTACTGGTCAGCTCATCAATGGAAATTCAGGTTCAAAATGATCTAGGCCTTCTCCAAATCTAACAAACACTCCTGTCTTCTTTGGCTTATCCTTCACCAAGGCACCTGGACTAGTAGTAAGGCCAAAGACCCCCATATCAGCTCTAGATAATGTGCCTTCTGTGGCCAACTAGAAGATATTCAACATTTATTCATGTCTTGTTATGTTGTCAAGAGATTCTGGAGATGTATTAATTGCTATTGCACCAATCAAAGGTCTCTTCCCCCTCACCTTCAAGAACATCCTCTTGGGTGAATTAGGTGGTCTTGACACTCGCTTATGGCAAATTATTAGATCCATTATTCTCTGGTTTATCTGGAGAAATAGAAACCAAAAAAGCTTCTCTAGCTCCAGTAAGGATTTCATGTATCATTGTATGCAAAGACTTCAGTCTGTGTAGAGAGATTGTAAAATGAAGATGATCCTTGTCCCCTATGACACCAATGATATCTTTGATACTTTTAAGTCCTTATCGTACTTGAAGTGGAAAAATAGAGTCCTTTCTCTTTACTCTGCTAGAAGGTTAAGCCTTATGATGTTTATTGAAAACATCTTGTAAATCCCCCCTCTCTAGGGCTTTGTATTATCTTCTTCTTTTAATTTATCTTTTCTGTGTTGTCTCAAAAGAAAGTTTGTTGTATATACATTCTAGATTCCCTTTTTCTTCCCAATTTATCACTCAACTATGCTATTATTAAATCTTCCTCTATTTACTAGAAGAGGGTTCACACAACAATTATGGTCTTCAATCTTATAAAGAAAAAGGAATAGATCACGCGCACTGCGTTCCTCCAAGTCCTCCAATAGTGCAATCAACCCATGACGATATCCGTAAGACTCCTCCGTTCATGTAGGAGGACGACCCATTGCCAACTCCTGAAACAAATATACAAAAGGTTAGAGGAACATACATGAGAAATTTAACACAAATAAATTCAATAAATGAAATGGTACTTACAAACTCATGATGCATCATGTCATATCCGCCGCTACCCAAATGTGACGGTCCAACCGTATCTAAACGTGTGGCTGTGGCATCTCGCTGCTGGCGATATCAGTTAGGAGTCTGCTGCTGCTCGTCACGAATCACGTCCCACTCCTCAGCATCTAACCATAGAGGCTTTGGTAAGCCTACTCTGAAAGCATCACAAGCCTCGGATCATCGATGGGACATAACCTCACATGCGGTGTGCAGAATCCACTCTAAACTGACAAGAGACTATCCATCCGCTGGTCGGAACTCCAGATAAATCATCTGTGTGATATAATTCTTCCGATCTTTATCCTGTTCACTCCATTTCAGCATGATAGAGTGTCCAAACTGGATGGAGCAAAGCTGTCGTATGCGTGCATGCATTGCTTCACGAGCCGCATCCATCACCGGAGCTCCATCTCAGATACTATACACCTTGGAGTCATCATGGTCATGAGCACCCCAAGGTGTACGTGGTATTCCACGTGGTGTACTGCGTGGTGTACCTACATCTGAGGTACTCGTCCTAGGAGTAGAAGCGGGCGACACAACGTCCATCACACTTCCTCCTAAACAACCGCGTCCTCCGCCTCCAGACCTACCTATAGATGCACTCCTAGAACCTCCTGCTCCAAAGCGTGACCTTGATCTACGAGATGGACCAGAACCTGTATCGCGTTGAGGTGTCGAATGCACATGTCTACTAGTAGACCTAGTAGAAGATGGCTGAAAAGATGGTCGTGGTGGAGTCACAAAGCTAGGAGACATACCTCCTATGGGAGTAGCACCACCCACAGGAGTGACGCCGACAGGAGTGACACTGGTGGGAGTGACACTGGCAGGAGTGAGGCCAGCGGGAGTGAGGCCGGCAGGAGTAAGGCCACCAGGAGTGAGGCCAGGAGGAGTGCTACCATGAGCGATCCAATACTGTGATGCAGCGGCCATATACGCAGGAGGAACCTGAGCGATGAACTCCAAAAACTGCTCCTCTGTCATGGAATGTGGAGTGACTGGAGGACTGTCTCCCATTGTGCTCTGTAATAAAAGAAATCAAATAATTAGCATGCTATAATAAAACTAATATAGAGAATAAACAAGAAAAAAAAACAAAAATTCGTATGTACAAGTGTTTTATTCAAAAGTCCTCTAGTCTAGCATCCTCTTGAAGATCAATTGCACCGAGAATATCTATCTCTATATTGATGGCTTCTAAATTGCTTGCTATGCTGGTTTCTTCCTGATCATCATCTATTGCTTCGTCTTCTCGAACAATGACCTCTTCTTCTCGAACAATGATCTCTTCCTCCTCGACTATCGAATGAATCTCTGAGTCCACTAGAGATGGAGTTTCTTCTACATCTATGTTCTCAAAAATTTGTCTACTACGTGGAGCGACTTGTAAAACAAATAGTCACTTTGGTTCTTTTGAATCTGGTATAAAAACAACTTGCTCACAGTGTTTGGGAAGTACAAATGTATCCCTTTCATCTATCCATAATCTTGTGGAGTCGACTTGAAGCAAACCGCTTTTATTCCGTCTCACTGTTGCGTTTCTTCCAAAGGTGACTACTTTGAACCATTTCACATCAAAAACAAAGTAATAAAACTTTTTGAAAGATAGTTTCAAGATGTCTTGAATCACACCAGAATAATCTAGGTCACCTTCTAGAGCATTATCATCTCTTGCACTCGCTCTACTTTTTTGCAAAAAATTCACCATCACTCCACTATCAAAAGTAGAACTATTTTGATCGATTCTTGTGATTCGAAAGTGTCGTCCATGAGACCATAGTGCACCGTATTTAATATACTAAACCTAAATACTTAAATACCTTAAAAAACTTAAAAATCTAAATTTAAAACCCTAATCTATATAACTATCCTATTTTATCCATATATTCGGATTTTCTCTTAATTGATCCTATTTTATATATATATTTATTTATTTATTCAGATTTTTGTCCTCTTAATTGAGTTATATATATGCCTAAACCCTAAAACCCTAATTTTAAAGATCTAGACCTAAATTATGCATATTTCTATACACATGTGTATATACATGTATATATGTATTATATGTGTATGTGTATGTGTGTATATATATTATGTAGGTGTTAAAACCCTAAAATCCTAATCAAATGACCTAGACCTAAAACATATATATATATATATATGTATGCATGTATATATATATATATATATATATATATATATATATATATATATATATATATATATATATATATATATATATATATATATATATATATATATATATATATATATATATATATATATATATATATATATATATATATATATATGTGTGTGTGTGTGTGTGTGTGTGTGTGTATGTATATATATGTGAATATAGATAGGTGTATAAGTATGTGTGTTTGTGTATGTCTATATATATTCACTCTATTTAAAATGATTAAAATTAAACCTAGTTTTATATATTTAATCATATATATTTCATTTATTTATTTAAAACACTAGTTCTTATCATGTTTTATTATCTATATAATTATCCTACTTTATATATATATATTATTTATATATTCTGATTTTTTTCTTAATTAATCCTATTTTTATATATTTTATTATATATATTTAATTAAATTATTTAAAACACTAGTTCTTTTAATATTTATTTATATATACAATTATCTTATTCTCTCTCTCTCTCTCTCTCTCTCTCTCTCTCTCTCTCTCTCTATATATATATATATATATATATATATATATATATATATATATATATATATATATATATATATATATATATATATATATATATATATATATATATATATATTCATATTTTTTCTATCTTATTATATATATATATATATATTCATATTTTTTCCTTACTTAATCTTATTTTTATATATTTAATAATAAATATATAACTATATATATTTAATTAAATTGTTTAAAACACTAGCTCTTTTTATATTTATTTATCTATATAATTATCATATTTTATATATATATATTTATTTATATTATCAGATTTTTTCCTTACTTAATCCTATTTTTATATATTTCATTTTATATATTTAATTATATCTATTTAATTAAATTATTTAAAACACTAGTTTTTTTTATATTTATTTATCTATATAATTATCCTATTCTATATATATATTTATTTATATATTTAGATTTTTTCCTTACTTAATCCTATTTTTATATATTTAATTTTATATATTTAATTATATATATTTAATTATATATATTTAATTAAATTATTTAAAACATTAGTTATTTTTATATTTATTTATGTATATAATTATCTTATTTTATATATATATTCATTTATATATTGAGATGATTTCCTTACGTAATCCTATTCTTATGAATTTTATTTTATATATTTAATTAAAACCCTAATCTTAAAAATCTAGACCTAAAATATGTATATTTTTGTATGCATGTGTATCTACATGTATATATGTGTTATATGTGTATGTGTATGTGTCTATATATGTTATGTAGGTGTTAAAACCCTAAAACCCTAATCTTGAAGATTTAGACCTAAGATATGCATATTTCTGTATGCATGTGTATCTACATGTATGTATGTATCATATGTATATGTGTGTTTGTGTATGTATGTTATGTAGGTATTACAACCCTAAAACCCTAATAAAAAAGACTTAGACTTAAATCTAAAATACTAAAACCTAAATACTTAAACACCTATAAAAATCTAACTCCCTAATCCTAAAACCCTAATCATATTTTATGTATATATTTATTTGTATATTCAGATTTTATTTCTTGTTTTTCTCTATATTTTTTCTCAATTTAAATATAATTGAGTTACATGTATGCCCAAACCCTAAAACCCTAATCTTAAAGATCTAGACCTAAAATATGTATATTTCTGTATGCATGTGTATCTACATGTATATATGTATTATATGTGTATGTGTATGTGTGTATATATGTTATGTAGGTGTTAAAACCCTAAAATCCTAATCTTAAAGATTTAAACCTAAAATATGTATATTTTTGTATGCATGTGTATCTACATGTATGTATGTATTATATGATTTACTAGATGAACTTATCATTACAAGAAATGATGCTAATGGCGTCAAGAAAGCTCAAATGATGGAAGAACTTAAAATCAGTGATCTTGGGTTGTTAACATACTTTCTTGGATTAGAAATTGTATATTCAGATTTTGGAATCTTTATTACTCAAAGGATGTACATTCATGATTTGTTAGTTAAATTCAACATGTAGAACACTAAAAGTGCAGTACACCCATGGAACTCAATCACAAGCTTAGCTCTCATGAGGGAGAACTACGTGAAGATGTTATAGGTTATCAAATGCTTGTTGGGAGTCTCAATTATGCAACACTAAAAAGAGTATACATATGTTATGGAGTAAGTATATTAAGCCAATTTATGCATACAACAAGAAAACCTCTTATGGAAGCTACCAAAAGGATCTTGAAGTATCTAAAGGGTACCATAAATGAAGGGCTATTTTATCCATTCACTTTTCATTTGGATATCAAAATGTATTTTGATGCAGATTGGGTTGGCTCGAAGGATTATAGGAGGAGCACCTCTGGCTACTTATCTTTTGTAGGTTCAAAGCTAATATCATGGTCATCAAAGAAGCAACCAACTACAGCATTTTCATCAACAAAAGTGGACTATATAGGCTTAGCAAATGCAACACAAAATGCTATGTGGCTCAAGCTACTTTACACAGATTTAGGATCGCATTCTTATACTCCAATGATTTTTGGAGATAACACTAGCTCACTTCATTTGGTTGTTAATCTTGTATATCATGCAAGGACTAAGCACATTGAAGTGCATTATCATTATGTAAGAGAGAAGCTACTTAGCAATGACATCCAATTTTCCTATGTGTTTACAAATATGTAATGTGCAGATATGCTCACAAAGTCTTTGGATGCAGTTAAGATGAATAGGTTCAAGATGATGATTGGATTGCAGGAAATCAAAGAGAAATGAAGACCAAGCATGTTAGGCTTCAGGGGGAGATGTTGGTGCAAATGAGGCCAACCCTACATACTTGGAGAATTAGCACTTATCTCATAAAGTTACATTTGACTACTCCCTTGTAAAAGTCAATTTACTTTTATCCCTATAAAAGTGCATATGTTAATTTCATTACACTCATGTGGATCTAGGAGGAATTAAACCTCAAATTCCTAGTAGTTGATAGATAAGAAAGTAATGGCTAAATTTTAGGACTCACTTTATGGTGAGAACGTGAATTTGAATTCAAAATTTGGCTCTAACTCTAGTTATAAAAGTAGATCAAAATCTCTTGTGATAAATGAACTCAATCCATAGCTCCATCACTTCCCTCACATTTTTGCAATTATATATTACCAATATCATTGTATTTTTATGTGATTTAATACATACACATTGATCACATCTCTACTTCACTTCTCTGCTATGATCATCTCAGAACAATGAAATTCTCACACCTTGTTCTCAGTGCATAGTTGATCATTTAATGTGATCTAAAGTACTATAGATTCAACGCACTTTCTACTTCATAGGTTCACAGTTTCAGTATCATTACGTTTCTCAATCTTGCGATATCTTGAGATTTCTGCTCACTAGTCTACATACTATAGCACACCAAAAATGTCATGTTAATCTTTCAACTTGCTAAGCATCATTCTCAATGTAGAATTGATCTTTTTTTTTGAAATAACTCATGATTGGTGACTATATAAGTTAATCAGATACTCCCAAAAGGAATTTTGTCAAATGCTAGCAGGTTGAGAGCACTATTCATTTTACTAAACATGTTTAGGGACTAAAATAGCAAGTCTCAACTCTTGGTTGAACTTTGTACTCAGCTGTGTTGATCCATTGATTAGAAGATCATGCTTCAAAGCACATAGGTGATTATTTGTGATTTTTGGGAAGCTTAAAGGATCTACTATTCTCTCCACAACTTGTTCTTGGCTGGTGTGAAGCAGGAGTTTGCAACAACACTTCATCTTTGGAATCTATCCACCATCTCCTCCAACAAAAAGCTCCTAAGAACCTTCGCACTTCACTAATGTTGTGACACACCTCCAAAATCCTACAAATGGCATCGACATTTTGTGGATGTCCACATAGATGTCCAAGAATCAAAACTTTGTTGACACAAAAAGTGGATTTCTCTAAAGAGAAAATCAATCCAACCTCTTGGAATCTTTGAAAGATTCTTTCATAGTTAGAAATATGGATGGAAACAAACTTCCTACATCTAGATGAGTCTAAAGCTGGATCTCTTTCCTTTTCCACATAACATTTTATTGGAATGTCATCGATAAAAGGCATATCTTTGGAATGAATTCATGTAAGAATAGGTTCATAGCATTCATCATGTGTGCCATGGAATATGTTGCTCCTTGTGGCAAACTACACGTATGTATTAGACCCAAAGGAGTTTTCATCATGGTAATATCTCTAGATTCAATGGCTAACTAAGACTAGTCAAATCCTGAGTACAAGTCTCCCATTGAATAGATGGAGTGTCCCAAAATTGCCTCTACAAACTCATCTAAAATTTTTCCTATTCCTACATTTTTTATAGGGAATTTGTTGAGAGGCTAAAGATCATATATGAAGCATAGTTTCCCATTCCTTTGAGGTATGGTAAATGATGGGTTAGAATATGGTGTTAATGATGTTTCAAGGATTCTCATAGTAATCTTCTCCTTTAACAATCCCAACAGCTTAGGTAAGTGAGCCTTTGGGATTGGTATCCATCGAAACTTCCATAGAATACACGGTATAGTGAATATGATCATAGGAGCTACCAACTTCAGATTAGCACATCCTATTTCATGTGGAAATAGGGAGAATGCTTTTCCATATTGAATGGTCATCTTTCTTAATTGATCTTTTTCAATTTCAGAAATAAATTATTCTCCAAACTTTAAATACTTCATAGTTTCCTTAATAAATTTATGTCCTATCTTAGACTAATCTCTAAGGATAGGATCCTCAAAAACCCATCCAATTATTTCATAAATTTCTTTTGGCAATGCATGAGCTATGGGTTTTACCTTCTTTTCTAGTTTTTTGTATTTAGTATCAATCTTGACTTTGTGTTCTATTAAGAAATTAGCAATCAGTTGATATTCCTTAATAGAGTAAAGAATGATAATCTTTGATTCTAGTTTTTCTTGAAGAGTATTCTCAAGCTCTTCCATCAAAGTTAAACTTCTTGTAAGCTCAATTACACTCTCAATGTTTTCTTTAGGTGCAATCAATCCTAAGGTTTTGAAATATTTTTTCATTTCTTTCTCTAAATTTATTTGGAAGCTTTTCTTTTTATGAAGTGTAAACCAGATGTAGGGGTGCAAAATGAAAGGCTTTCAAAATTATATACATCAACAAGTGAGACATCAAACGATTGTCCACTATTGTCTTGCTCAATAGTGGAATCTTATAGATATTCTGGTCAAAATAAGTCCCAAATTCTCTTACAGGTGGTGAATTCTCACACAGATGATTATAAGAGTCAATGAGATTTCTTTGAAGGTTTTTCCTATTCCTTGAATGATTGGGACATATATGTCATTACTTGCAAGGAATCCATTCCAAAATTTAGAACAAATTCTTGCATATGCTGACCCTCCTTCATAGCTTTTATCTCCATTCTCATCTCTACTATAAATGGTTTTTCAAGTATCACTTCATATAAGCAGTTATTGTGCACAAAGAAATGAAACTCCTCCCCAAAACCTCCTATAATAATAGGTACATGAGCACATGCACCTAGCAAAATTCATGATCCATTGTCACCTATTCTGAATCTCCAACCATGATCTTTATCAATGAGACATCTGAATTTATCAAAAAACTATTGATATATATAGGTATTGATGTTTATGAACATAGTAGGACCACCGGGGCACTTTTTTTCCTTTTTAAGAGGTCTTTTTACCCCGATTTGTATATACACCTATAACTAAAACATGTCACTTATCTTTGTCCATTCTCTTGATAATACATTTGGTATTGTGTATTTTGCTTCAAGCTTCTTCTTCTTCCTTGTGTTGTTTGCGTATTTCCGTAGACCTCAAACTCCAAGAATTGGTATTAGAGCATGTCACTACTTCATCTAGGGCATCATTAACACCCCTCTGATCATAGTCTCATAATCACATGAAATTCGATGAGCATACTCAGCACAATTATCAGTTCAAAATGGCTAGGCTATGTGGTGCCAAAATCATGATTTGAAATCAGTTCAGCCTCCGAATGCACTTTCATAGCACTTGTGTAGGCAATTTTGTCTTTCTATGCCAAAGATATATACAGGTTTTGGTTCGCCACTATAAGCATCTCGAAGTTTGCTAGAGGTTTAGCAGAACTTGATAGGGTAGTTTGGGTAGTTCGGATAGTTTTGTTCCTCTTTTTGAGATACAATATTTTTTGCATCAAGGTATTTAAGTCAGTGGCGACGGCTGAAAGTAGTAATGTATTCTATGTGTTGGTTGTTGGGGATAAGTTGGATGGTACCACTTACCCATTATGGGCTTATATGATGCATAATGTATTGGTTGCAAAAGGACTGTGGAGTATTGTGAAGGGTGTTGAAAAACATCCTATTACACCTGCAAACATAGTTTGTTGAAGGTGATGCAGATGGCATTGAAGATGGTGATATTCTTTAGGTTCCTATTCATGTTATGGTTCTTATTGTGCTTACTACAAAGAAACTTCATTGGGATGTGAGAGATGCTCAAGAACATGCATTGATAGCCTTGTCTATCAAATGTGCCATTATTTCGCACATTTGCTCCTACAAAACAGCAAAGGATGCTTGGGATACACTTACCACTTTATACTAGGCAAGGAATGAGGCTCGTGTTTCTTAAATCCAAAAATATTATGAGAGTGAGCACATGAATGAAGGAGATTCCATGAATAGGTTTTTCACAAAGATCAAAGATTTCAAGGAGGATTTGATTTCTGCTAATTAAGTCTTGCTTGATAGTTCACTTGTGCAGACTCTTCTAAATGGTCTTCCGAATTCATTCATCTCAGAGTTTTTCTTCTACTCTTCAATTGATGATGAAAGGCAATCAAAATTCCTTAACATTCAAGGAGTTAATCTCTCTTTTGTTGCAAGAAGATCAATCTAGGTAGAACAGGTCCATTATGCGTGTTCTAGATCAAGCTTTTGTGGCTAGTCAGAAGGGCAAAGGTAAATAGAGCTCATCTACTAGTAAGATAAATATCCTATTTCTACACAATCAAAGAAAGATTAGATAGATGAGAAGAAAATAGAAAAGAAAAATATGTTTTGCAAATACTATGAAGGAAATGATTGTGTCATAAAGAATTATCCAAAATTGGGTGCAGAAGAGGCAAAGAAGAAAGAGGTTGGAATGATTGTTGTAGAGGCCTCTACATTCAAATTAGAGTTTGAAAATCTTGTGTAGAATGAAGAATGGGCATTTACCATTGTTTGGAGTTATGAATCATCTTCTCATGAATATTGTATGTTTGTAGTAGACCCATATGTTTTGGTACTTGGATAGTGGGGACCCCAAACATATTACTTCATAGTGTAGTTTCTTCACTTCACTTGAGCCTGCCCCTATAGGGAATACTATCACATGAGCCAACAAATCCTCTTATCCTATTATGGGATTTGTAAGATCATTCTCACACTACTCATGGTAGTTCTTTTGCATTATTGGATGCTTTGTTTGTGCCAGGCATCAACAAAAATCTATTATCTATTTCAACATTATCCAAGATTGTTGAGATATCAAGCTCAACATGTGATGATCCAGGATGACACGTGCCAGCTTTTCGTTTCTCTGACATGTATAGTGGTCACACTGGTATATATCAGGGATACTTCATTGAGCTTTATTAGATTTATCTATCGAGAGTGATGGCACATTTGTTTCTTGCTAGCTCACTCACTCGTGGACATTAGGTTTTTCCTTATGTACTGATCTTTATATATTGCACTTGTTGTATTCTTCTTTTTAGGTGATTCTTGTACATTACTTTTCATGTAATAGACGAAGAAGAAGAAGATCATTCTTCCTTGCCTCAATCTATGTGTGTGCTTCTCCTTGAGAGTGAGAGTGTAGCTCTTTTCCTTATCTCCTTCCTCATGACATGGTATCAGGCATGGCTATAGAGAGCTCATGGAGAAGGCGACGGTGAAGAGTATGCAGCAAGGCATGGAGAAAACGCGATTCACAAACGACCTCCATTTGCTACAAAAATCAACGTGAAGGATATTTTTGCTAGTTATCCCTTTAGGGTCACTCATTTTTGTCAGATCGAAGTTTTGGAGCCATCTCAACGTCCGTTTCGAGCCAGCATGGTGGGGCCCATAGAAAAATCAGGTGAGTTTCAGAAATTGTAGCTTGCCTTGTGTTTGGGAACACTCATATATTCCAGATCTAGAATTTCAAGCAATTTCGTGTACTGTTGATACACAAAAACTGTGTTTTTCTGAGATCGAACTATCATGGCATAGTGCGATAGTGTTCAAGTAGAAGTGCTGCTTGTAGTGTTTTGCAGTGTTGTGAATTACTACAAAAATGGCAAACACAGATGGAATGAGTGAGCTTATTAGCGATAAGTTGGACAAGAACAACTTCCATGCTTGGAGATTCAGAATGAAAAATTTCCTGATAGGAAAAGGCTACTGGAAGTACATCAAAGGAGAGAGTGAAAATGCTCTGCAATTGCCAGAAAGGAATCGGAGTGCAGATCAGGTAAGAGCATATGAGGAATGGAATCAAGGAGCACGAAAGGTAATGTACTGGCTATCTGTTAGCATACAGGATAGCATGATTGGACACATACAGGATGTGAAGACTCCAAAAGAGGCTTGGAACAGTTTGGTCACATTGTATGAGACCAATACAAAGGCACAAAAATTGCAACTCAAGAACGGGTTGCATACATTAGAGAAGAAGAGCATCTCGGTAAGTGACTACACCTTGAAAAATCAAAAGCATATATGAGTCACTTGCATCTATTGGCATGAATGTAGATGATGATGATAAGGTGGAAGTGTCTCTTCGTGGTTTAGGAGTTGCATATAAGCAGTTCAGAACTTCTATAGAGACTAGGGAAAATATTCAAAATTTTGTTGGTCTAGTATCTATACTAATTATTGAAGAAACGAATCTTGGAGAGGATTCAAACTCCCAAGGAAAATCTAGTTCTAAGCAGGTATTCTACTCTAGTAGAGGAAGAGGTAGAGGTAGAGGCTTTGGAAGTGGAAGAGGAAATAGTAACCAAGACCAAAGTCAACAACAGAATCATGCAAGAGGAAGAGGACAGTTTCGAGGCACGGGGAGCTAAAGAGTCTGCAGAAATTTCCAAAGAAATGATTTAGGTAATGACAGTAAAGGATGTTGGAATTGTGGTAAACTTGGACACTTTGACCATGATTACAGGTTGAAGAATCAAAATAATAGAGGGCAGTAGAATAACTATGCATCCACAAGTGCAAATGATTCTGAGAAGTTGTTCATGTTTCAACATCACATGATGAATAGGATGTCTGCTAGTGTTTCAAAATCAAATGATAATGTATGCTATGTTGATTCAGGTGCTTCAAATCACATGACCAGCCATGCGGAATGGTTTAGTACTTTGCAAAAATTGCCAGTTCCTGGATATGTTGAAACAGGTGATGACACATCACATCCTATTGAGCATTCATGAAACATAACACTATCGGTGGAGGATGGAAAGGTAAAACATCTTGCTGATGTGCTGCATGTTGCAAATATAACAAAGAATTTGGTTTCAGTTGGACAAATGGTTGACCAAGGATTACAACTCAGGTTCAATGCTAATGGATTATATGTAGAAGAGTACAAGTAGGATGGACGATTGGTTGCCAAAGGAAACAAAGTGGGTAGGATGTTCATCTTAAATGTGAAGATTCCTGAAATGAATGCAGCCATGTTTGCAAAAGGTGCAGGAGTTATTGCAAATATAGAGATGTGGCACAAACAGATTGGGCATGCAAACTTGCAAAGGTTGAAATTGATGCAGTCAAAGGAGATTGTCCATGGACTACCAAATTTCACAGTTGTAGAAATGCAAAAGGTATGTGCAGCATGTCAATTTGATAAACAGTCAAGAGCATCATTTCCACATGACAAGGATGTTAGTGAGAATGTACTAGACGTATTACATACAGATGTTTGGGGTCCAGCAAAGACCACATCTATGGGAGGTTGCAGGTTTTATGTTACTTTCATTGATGACCATACACGCAAAGTATGGGTATATTTCAAAGAGAAGAGCAAGGTATTCACTCACTTCGAGAATTTTAAAGCTATGGTGGAAAAGCAGACAGGGAAGTACATTCAGACATTAAGATCTCATGGAGGAGGTGAATACCTATTAAATGCGTTCAGCAGTTTTCTAAAAAATCATGGAATTCGGTGTCAACTTTCATGCAGGTACACACCACAACAGAATGGCATTGCTGAATGCAAAAATAGACATATTGTAGAAATAGCAAGAGCCTTGATGGCTGAGAAGAATATGCCTCATTGTTATTGGGCAGAAGTTATGCATACTATTGTATACATCATGAACAGAACTCTGATTGCTGCTGTACATCAAGTTACACTTGAAGAGAAGTTTATAGGTAACAAGCCAAACTTATCA
Organism: Ceratopteris richardii; assembly: GCA_020310875.1. NCBI lineage: Eukaryota > Viridiplantae > Streptophyta > Polypodiopsida > Polypodiales > Pteridaceae > Ceratopteris > Ceratopteris richardii. The sequence continues at coordinate 141,254,382 of CM035433.1, read as the reverse complement.
CATCTAAAAGTTTTTGGTTGTATTGCATATGTACATGTCCTAGATGAATTGAGGACGAAGCTTGATCCAAAAGCAAAAAAGTGTGTCTTCATTAGATACTCCCTTGAGCAAAAGGGATATTAATGTTATAATCCACTCACACGACAGGTAAAGGTGAGGAGAGATGTGGTATTTGATGAAATGTCAAGCTGCTATGCAGATGCCAAAAAAGGACTGAATCTTCAACCAAATGACAAAGAAAATGCTGAAAAAGCAAGTGCAGAATCTCAAGTTTTGAGTGGACTGGATGCATCACCAAGCAATAGTTCCAACTCAAATCCATGGAGTGGAAGACTGCATGGAAATTTTAGTCCAGCAAATTCATCAAATACATCCAAGAAATGAAAAGAAAATCTTTTTGTAGGTCATAAAACATGTGTAGGTTTTGAAGACGTTGATGGAGATTCAAGCGGTTCAAAAAAGAGTCTTGATGAGGAACTTGGACTGCCCTCTCTGAAGACTCCAAGAGTAAGAAGGGCACATGCAGAGGATACAAGGAGAAGTGACCTAAGACCAAGAAAATCTGAGAGGATGTGGAATTTAGTGAAATGATTGATGTATGATAGTTATATGGCTCGTCATTGTGCCTACATGACAAAGGTAATACAAGATGTTGAACCTTCTTGCTTTGAAGATGCAATTGGAATTGTAGATTAGGAAAAAACTATGGATGAGGAGATGGCTGCACTTTATGGAAATGATACATGGAAGTTGATTCCATTGCCGTAACGAAAGAAATCCATAGGCTACAAATGGGTTAACAAGGTAAAGCATAATGTTGATGGTAGCATAAGCAAGTATAAAGCATGATTGGTAGCTAAAGGATACGCACATACATATGGCATTGATTATCAAGAAACATTCAACCCTGTAGCAAAAATGTCTACTTTCAGAACACTTGTTGCATTAGCTACAGCAAAAGGATGGACTTTGCATCAGATGGATGTGAAGAATGATTTCCTATATGGTGAGTTACAGGAAGAAGTATATATGGACCAGCCACAAGGATATGAAGATTCAAAGCATTCAAAATATGTTTGGAGGTTGCAAAAGGCTTTGTATGGGCTGAAGCAAGCCCCTCATGCATGGCATGCAAGGATTGCTGATTACTTAACCAGCATTGGGTTTTCTATGTGTGATGCAAATCACTCACTATATGCAAGGAAGGCTGATGATGGCATCACTATTGTGGCTATTTATGTTGATGACTTGATTGTAGGTGGTGATAATGAAGGAAGCATCAAGGAGGTAAAGCAACTTTTTATGCACGAATTTGATATGAAAGATCTTGGCATGTTGCGCTATTTCTTGGCATTGAGTTTATACATACAGAAACAGGTATATGGATGTCACAAAGGCAATATGCCTTGAATATGCTGCAAAAGTATGGTATGGCTGATTGTAAGCCAATTTCTATGCCATTAGATCAGAATTTGAAGTTCGATACTACATTAGGTGAAGCATTAGAAAATGCTACTATGTACAAGAAAATTGTGGGAAGTCTTATATATCTCACAAGTACAAGGCTTGATCTAAGTTATACTGTTGGACTTGAAAGTCAGTTTATGCAGGTTTTGAGGAAGCCACATTTGGATGCTTTGAGGTGCACTCTACGTTATGTGAGGGCTACTTTGGATTATGCATTGTTTTATGAGGCTGGTGTAGATTTGCAGGTTTATGGATACACCAATGCAGATTGGGCTGGTAGCATTCGAGATAGAAGATATACTAGTGGTTTTCTATTCTCACTTGGGAGTGTAGATGTTACATGGAGCAGCAAGAAGCTTGTTGCTTTGTCGAGTACATAGGCTAAGTATAGAGGTGCTGCAATGGCAGCATGTGAGGCATCATGGCTAGAAATGCTACTTGCAGATTTAGGTGTGGAAGTGGGAAAGCCTATCACTATTTATTGTGATAATCTTAGTAGCATACAGTTAGCACAGAATCCTACTTTCCATGCTAGAACAAAGCATATCGAGGTACATTATCACTTCATCAGAGAGAAGGTATTAGCAGGTAATATTGATCTTTTTTATGTGAGAATAGATGAGCAGGTTGTTGATATTTTCACCAAAGCACTTGGAGCTACGAAGTTGAAGAAGTTTCGGGAGATGCTTAAATTACCGGATATGGCGTTGAGCTTGAGGGGGAGTGTTGAGATATCAAGCTCAACATGTGACGATCCAAGATGACACGTACCAATTTTTCGTTTCTCTTACATGTATAGTGGTCACGCTAGTATATGTCAGAGATACTTCATTGAGCTTTATTAGATTTATCTACCGAGAGTGATGGCACACTTGTTTCTTGCCAGCTCACTCACTCGCGGACATTAGGCTTTTCCTTATGTACTGATCTTAATATATTGCACTTGTTGTATTCTTCTTTTTAGTTCATTCTTGTACATTCCTTTTTATGTAATAGAAGAAGAAGAAGAAGATTGTTCTTCCTTGCCTCAATCTGTGCGTGTGCTTTGTAAGAAAAAGGAAAATGAAACGAATAATGATTGAGTGGTGGGCTATTGGTGTAACTCTAATGCCATGTAGAGGTTACCACAACACGCATATAAGATCAAGGTTAGATAGAAAGAGAGATATCAATACTCATGGGAATAACACAAGATATTTGGTTATAATGGAAAGTGCACTCAAGATGAATAGAAGATGAACTCAACTCAATTCAACTAAAACTCATAACTCTAATACAATGGAACAATAAACAATATATAGATGGTTCTATCCACCCATGCACTCCCTATATGGAGCTTAGATGGTGATCTAGATAGAAGCTAGGTGAAGGGCTATAGGCCAACACAATGGGTACTAAGATGGAGACCCTAATGGTTCCAAACACACAAATTATTATCCTACATGGGAAGGGGACCATCCTTATAAGGTCCTCCAAGCCTAAGTCATCCTACCCATGTTCTAGGGTTGTGGTAGCTTGATCCATGCCCAAAATAATCTCCACCATTGATCTATGAGGTGAATCCAATGGTAGAAAGGTAGGATCAACAACCATTTGTTTGCAGCCCTTGATCTTGCTTAATCCACACTTAGGATCAATTCTAGATCCAATGGACCATATTAAATAGACCCTTTCCCAAGTTAAGAAAGCTACTTTTGTTTCTAGCCCTTGATTTAGGTTGATCCTCACATCAGATCAATCCCAAATCCAATGGCTTAGAAGTAACCTTCCTAACTATCCATCTACAGTCTACACTAGACATCATCTGACCTCAAAGTTAGGAACCTACCAATGTCCAACACTCTCACATGGCTTCTCCTTATAATGGGGGCCTTACAAAATAGAGTGTTATGAACAATGGTTGTGCTACATAAGGGTGAGGCATTGAGCATATCTAACACCCCCGCTCAATGTCCACCCAAAGGTGAACTACTTTCTTGGCATGATGCCAAGTCTTCCATGAGGGTGGAGCATTGACCATGTCTAACAACCCCCCTGAATGTCCACCCAAAGGTGAACTACCTTCTTGGCCCAATGCCAAGTCTTCGAAGATGTATTTGAAGTAGATCCTTTGTAAGCACTTTGGTGAGGGTACCTACTACATTCTTCTTGATGGGATAGCATGCTATTTCCACCATCCTTCCCAATTGTACCTGCTTGCCAACTCTTGAGTGTCCTTCACGAGGTCTTTTCCCATGCCTTCTCAGAAGTCTAACTACAAACCTGATATCTTGTATGATACTCCATAAGTAGATAATATTACCAAAGACCTTCCTATAGCTCCCAATGTCTATTTGTTGATATAATGATCTTACAGCTTGTTTCATCACGTAGAATGCCTTGTTCAATTTACATAATGTGCTCTTTGAATGTGGATCCTCAAACCTTGATGGCTGAGACACATGTACCTCCTCCCTGAGGTCAACATTCAAAAGTTTTGATTTGGCATCTAACACAGAAACGTGCCACTTCATCTGAGCTACTAGCATTAGAACGACGCAAATAGTGATCATTAGAGCAAAAGATTCTTGAAAACCAAAACCCTTCGATAGTGAAAATCCTTGTGCTACCAATGTGTCTTGATAGCATTCCAAGATTCCTTGTATCATGTCCTTCACCTGCCAAACCCACTTGGTGCTAGTGACCTCCCATGTTTCATTCTTCATTAAGCTGTCATAATTGGCTTGCATAACCTCCTTCCATGCTTGATCTACAAGCGCTTGATATTCAATTATTGGCTTCATTACTTGCTTCATAATCGCAACCATCATGGCTATATTGACTATGCGAGTAGAAGCCCACTTGTGCTCCTCTACTCTCTGTGATCTCCTTGGACCTCCTACCTTCTCTTCAATAGTTGTTGGCATAGGATTACTGTGACCATAGAGCTTCTTCTTCACCCATTGTAGTGACAACGAATCTCTTTGGGTGACTTTCGGTTGGTAAATAATGATGCTTCATCCTATTCATAGGTAGGGATGACTCTTGGGCTAGCTACATAGTGAATTACTCCTTCGCTTGATGATAAAGTTGAAGCTCCTTTCTTTTTCTCCACTGCATGTGGCTGCTCTATAGACACCACATCGCGACTCCCTTTGATCTTCTTTGCCTCTAGGTCATACAATATGAAAGCCATTTTCTTTTCATTATGACCTAAGAAGATGCATCTCTTGCTTTTTGGTTCCAACTTGTTCTTCCTTTGACCTGGGACAAAAGCATAACACACACTCTCAAAAATTCTAAAGTGTGAGACTGATGGATTCTTACCAATGTAAACTTCATGATGAATCTTTCTGATTTGATAAGGAAAGACCATGCCTTCTCTCATACACATTGTTATCTCAACAATGGTGTGACTCTTGTATTCCATAATGCCATCATGCTGTGATGTGTGAGATGTCAATGATTGACACTTTATCCTCTAAGTTGAGCTCACCACCACCTCCTCCAAGCTTCTTCGTACTTTTCCCTGGTTCATTTTCAACAAGGTGTGGTTGTTCTTTAATATTACCAAAATCTTGAGCCTTATAACAAAGAAAGTACATCCACATCTTCCTGCTATAGTTGTCGATGCTCACAATTGTAGGAAGATCCTCCCAAGGCCTGTATAGACTTCTTACCACACAAGTTAGCATATACCAACACTAGAGGAGCCTTTGACCTCTCTTACTTTCTTGTGGGAATGTCTCTCTATGTGTCTTTCCCATCAAACAAGATCTATAAGGTTCCTTCATTCCATTCACTATAGGTAAGAATAGCATTACCTTTCTTTTGCATCTCCTTCCATAATGTCCATGTCACCATGATGGGTTCTCGGTGAGGCTGCATAGAACTAGATTGACCTATATCATTGGTCATTTGATGTGATGCACCATTGTCTAGTATCCATGAATCCACAATTGATTCTTCTTGTGTTGAGGAGCATACCACCTTTGCTTTGGCTCCATGTATTGTCTCCTCCTTTACTTCATCTATCCTATTGACATGACAATCTGCAATTGCATGTCCCTTCCTTTTGCAATGGAAGCATTGTCCTTGAATCTTCTTCTTGCTACTCCTCCTCTTTGCATTCTTACTTTTGGTTGGGGAACCACCTTTACCTGATGCATTGGTGGAGAATATAGCATCTCCGTGACTACTTCTTACTTGGGCTTTAAGCTGCAAATCCTCTTCCATTGGTATTGAATAGAACTCCTCAAGTGTCAAAGCTTGAGGTCTCACCTCAGTGTTAAGAGTAGTTACCCTTCGATCATACTTTGGTGGAGAATTTTGGAGACACCTTTGAGCTAGTCCCTTGCTAGTCTTCTATATCCCTTCACAAGCCATTCCATCACATGGCTTCTTGATTTGAGTAATGGATGCCTTCATCTTCTCTCCTTCTGCAAACTTCTCTACTTCCAATTTATTTTCTAAATTTTGAATGCGTGTTTGGTTTCTTACCTCATAGTGACTCCTCAATATACTCCATGCCTCACTTGCCTTGGATGTATGTTGAATAAGAGGTAGAATAGATTCCATACAATTGTTAGCTATATAATATAGTGCATTTGCATTCCTTATCTTCCAAGCTTGTAGAAGCTTTGCATTTGGAAGAATCAATATACTCGGATCCAATGGGTCAAAGGTAGGTTGTGGCTCTTGCTCACTTCCCATCACCATCTCAAAAAGATCTTAAGAATCAAGGATAATTGTGTTGGGAATGATGGATGAATACTTCAGAAGAATGAGTAGTTACTGCCAAATCCTGCTTTGTACCAGCCCTTTGATGCTTCAAAGTTGATAAAGACCTTTCTAGATTTCCAATGACACCATAAACTTGCCTATGTACTTTGGAAATGATGTATGAAAACATTGAATCAAAATAGACAACTTTGAGCTTCAAGTCTTCAAGAAAACCTTCTATTTTTTGCTAGACACCTACTGTATCTTTTACTCAGTATGACCAACACAGTAGGAATTGAAAAAATTCCTTTTAGGGGTATCTAATTAGCTTAGTAAGCTAACTATTCCAAGTGATATCACTTAAAAAGATTAACTATGCTCAGAGAAATCAATTTAGCAAGTAAACCTTTACCCCCGCTATTTTAGGACTATTGTAGGTTTTGACTAGTGATCACTTCGATGAACGTTTCTCTCAAAATGGCTGAATAGAAATCCTTCAAACTTTGATAGCATGTAGATGACTTTGAGTTGGTTCCAACAAGCTATAGATCGTTGAATTGGGTACCTAGAGTGTTTGTGAGTTACTATTCTATCACCCTTGTCTACCTCATCATGCATATCATCCCGTCTCCATTTCTCTTCGACATTGGCAATTTGAGAGTATATGGAGGATTTATCTAGAGGAGATTGCCATGTAATTTATGCATAATTTCATCCCTAGCTCTTACCGATGTATCAATAGAATAGGGACCCTAAATTCTAGCTAAATGAGCCCCTTCTTCTAATGGATCTTATCTAGCTATTGAGCACTGGCAGATGCATTTGAGATATCTACATTTTCGTATAAATTTTTCATACCTCCTTTGTGCCAATTGACAGCCAAAGGAAGTCACGTTCAAAATTCATAAAATCTTCTATCTACTTCTACTATAAGAGATTATCTTTAGCTTGTTTTAGTTCTTTACATGCATAAGTACCATGGTCTTGTCCATAACACCATACACGTCATTTACCACCAGTTCCCATTTTTCAGTATTTCTTTGAAAATATGGTTGAGCAGCTAACTAAGTAGGAGGATTTGGTTGAAAAGCTAGCTAAAAAGGAGTGAATTGTTGCATGACAGGCTACATTAGTAGAGCCATATTAGCCTCTCTCATTCCACTACTACCTCTCTCAGGATCATGCAAGCTCATGGTAAAAAAATTGTTACTTGAATTTGCATCCTGTTCAGAAAGAGATAAATCATGTTCATCATGTTCTCCATTTGCTTGCATGAAATTTCAAGCAAAAATTCAATTGGAGTTTTAGGTGCAACCACAACATTGGTCGTGGCTATAGTTGTAAGTACTCACATGTTGGAATGCCCTATTGTATTTAACTCTCTAAGCTGAGAAAAGATTGGCTTTTCATACAATATGGTTGCCTCATCTAAGCAGCGGCCTCCAGTTGTTGTTTGACAATTTGCTAGTTATCTTTGAACCCATATCTTTTATCAGGTTCTTAAATTCTACGTTCTACCTTAGCTTTGTCCTTTGGACTTAAAATCTTAACGAAATGGATAACAAGATCGGGGTTTAGTGAATTTCTGTGAGCTTCAAGAAGCTGAGCAAATCATCTCATAAACTTTCCATGCAGGTGACGTAGAGACGTACTAGATTTTGGGGAGTTAACCCATCTTAAGGAACCTTCCCGACTATGTTGACTGAAGTCTTCAAGGAAGAACATCATATGGAGGTCTTTCCTAAAGTCAAACCAAGGTTTAGTTGAATGTTTATGGATGCTTTCTAAGATGGATCCACAAATGACCAGCTCAAAATAGTGTACTACCACATCATCAGGTAATCCTTGAATCTGTGCTTGTTCCTCAAACGCATCCAAGTACTCAGTTATATTTAGCCCAAAGAACTTTCCTTTTTCACGCAAGGTTACTTGCATTGTATGTGCACCTTTCTTCTCTATAATGATATATCTAAAAACTTCTTGCATTTTTTGTGCTTGGTGGCTTCGTGAATGGAGTATTAAATCTTTTATAGTAGGCTCTATAAGTTCCTTGAAATGCCTAAAAATATCACTATATGGGGTTTCCATGAGAATGAACCTTGATCAAACTTTTCAAAATTTTCAGGTATATCTTTTCTCTTACTTTTCTTTGATTTTTCTTGTTTCTTTTTTTGGATTAATTCTCTCTCTAAGGGATTTTTTTCCTTGTTTTAGAGTTTATCATTCTTCATTTTTCCTTTCTATATTTACTTCAATTAAACAAAAACTTGCTTATTTTTATTCTTTTTGAAGGTTTTCTAATTTGTTTTAGAGGTTTTGGATAATAATGATAAAAAGTAGAAAGTAGCAACAAATAAACAAGTAGGGAAACTAGGAACAATTTTTGTTAATGCAGGTCAAATGATGTCTAAAATAAAATAGCAACAAGAAAACCAAATAGAGAAACTATGGTATAAAGTGCACACAATGAATAAGTGTTTATAATGCAAATGAAGTTATTCCTCATGCAAACTACAAATCATTCTTTTCATGTGTTTGTGTAAATAGAACAAGTAAAGAAGATTGCATCCTAATGTGCATACAATGAAAAACGTTTGTAGTGCAAGTGATATGAAAACAATTCTTTTTCTGTGTTTATGCCAAGAATTGAAAATGCAGGTGAAATGACTTTTTATGTGTTTATGCAAAAATTCCATCAAGGAAACTATAAACTTCCTTGCCTGCAACACGCTCCAAAAGATGTTCAGTGATTGGAAACGGATAACTATCTCAAATTGTAGCAACATTAACTTTTTTAAGGTTAATACATACTCACAATTTTCCATTCTTTTTGGGCACCACTACAAGGGGGGACACCCATTCATTATGCTCAATCTCATAGATAAATCCAGCTTCAATCAACCTGTCAATTTCTTCTTTTATTTTTGCTGCATAAGTGTCATTATATGTGTAGGGCTTTTGTTTGGTGGGCTTGGCATCAGCGGTCATGGGGATCGTATGAGAGAAAATTTTTGGATCTACTCCCTTCAAGTCTCTATAGTGCCATGCAAACACATCCCTATATTCCCTTAATAGGGCTACAAGCTCTACTTCTTCTTTTGCACTTAGGTCATCCCCTATGTAATTACATCGCTCTTCGTTCCCTTCAATGGTTACAACAATTTTCTTGGTCTTTTCTTTGTTATCATATGCTTCTCCTATGATGGCCTCTCTCTTAGGCATTCGCATCAAAATTTTGCGATCCTCAACGTCATATTTCTTGAAGTTTTCTGGTACTTCAAACAATGATTCCTCTTCTTCTTATTTCACTGCTTTTCTTTTATTTTTCTTTCTACTAAGTTCACTTCCATCCTTTGAATTTACCGTTTTAATGCTTGTGCTTTGTTCTTCTTCTTGTTGGTTAAATACTCCTACATCTTCTAGATAGTGGTTTTCTGAATTAAATCAACTATCCATTACAATGGACTCGAGATCATCGTTGTTTTCTTCATATTCTATGACATCACTAGGGTCACATTCTTTCAACAAGGGCTGACACGTGAACACTGAAATATCATAACCCTCCTCATCACAATGAGGTGTCCATTGTTCTTCATTGACTGCCATGTTCATGGTAGCTAAGATTTCTGCCCAAGCATGAGGCTCAAATTCCTCATCTGGAAATATCATTGGTGTATAGGCTGGGTCTTTAACTAGTCTATCCCTTGGAGAAGTTCCTTCTTCTCTCACTTTTAGGTGCTTTTCCTCTTCCTCTGCAACCTTGCATATCCACAAGTGAGTATCTTCATGCAGCCATGATGGATCAGGTGAACTTCCAGAGTGCACAAAGATAGAATCTTCTTTCACTTTGTGGATAGGATTCCACAGTAGGGGTGGTACATCCCTAAAGGTGTAATCCTTCAAATTGACCTTGGTGGTGACCCCTAAGTGTTGTAAGTACAAGGAGTTGGTTCCCCAATCCTGTACTATTTCCAACTATCGTAGGAAGGGTCTTCCTAGGATCATCTCATAGATGGTTTTTTTTCAAAGTCACATATAGCAAAGGTATGTTCAAACTCTACACCACAGGTGATTAGAGTTATCCCTTCTAGCAATCCTAGAGGTCTTTCAAAATGACCATCTACCATTTGAAGCTTCATTCTAGTTGGTCTTAATGTGGGTTTGCCCCATTGCTTCCACAAGGAGGTGGTTGCAATAGCAACACGAGCACCTGAATCTACGATCACTTTGGTTGTGTAACCTTGGTGGGTGATCGGAAGATCAATATTACCTTATTCACCTTCACTCATGTCCCCTATTTTATCGAGAGGTATCTCTGGAACTTTTTTCTTAGAGCTTGCTTTTGGCATATTGGAATCAAGTTCTAGAACCTGATCCTTTACATGATTCCATAGCTCTGGTTTTGCTTTGAGCAGCTCTTCTGTAGTGAGATGGCACTGAACCTTGGTGTTCTTCATGGCATCAGTGTTTCTTGGAACCACTGAGTCTTCATTTCATACCAATATTCTAGGAGCTCTGATCTGAAGAGATTTAGATTCCCATGGGCCTGTGAATTGTGGCAACTCTTGTAAAGAGTTAGATTCAAAATCCAATCTTTCATCTTCTTGTTGCTCTTTTTGATCTCCATAGATAGACGGAATGTCTTGGGGAAATTGATCATGAAGGTCATCAATCTCAGGAATACGAGGAGGATTACTTTCTCCTTGGCCCATTTTTCTTCTTGTATTTCTTGCAAGAACTCTTGAGAGTATTGTTGAATTGAAAGAGGTGCTCCCTCATCCACAGAATCAGGAACATAAGCTTTCATTGGGGGTAAGCTTTCTCTTTCAATAATTGGTTGAGCCTGTGGAGGTAAAGAAACCTGGGGTTTGTTTACCAACTGCTCTAATCTTTGTAATAAGCCCTGGAAATGCAAATTTGGTTTGACAAAGTTTGTTTGATTGAACTTTTGATTGTTTTCAAGCATAGCTTGAGCCAACTCTACCATTTTCATGCACATTTTTGTCCGTTTAATCTCTAAATCTGATCTAGGGTAACTCTTGTCTAAGTTTGCAACTATTGGCCATTCTTGAAGTCAAGCCTGGTAGGCTTTGAACATCATGTCGAAGCCTTCTGGGGTTGGATCTGCAAGGACAGACCTAGGTTGTGGTTTATTTACAATGGGTGGTGGGGCGGGATGAGGTGGAGTGGATGGAGCTTCGACATGCGTGGGGCTTTGAGATGCAATATCTTCTATTTTTGTTTTTGCGTCTTTCAGCCTTTCTTCAAGTTCAAATAATGTTTTATTCCATTGGCGATTAGCTTTCTCTCTGGTATCCTTCCAAGTTCTTGTTTTCCTCTTACTCGGCTCTCCTGATTCACTTGGCTCTGATTGCTTAGCTTGTTTATCCTGTTTTAATGCTTGTGCCCTAGTAACTACCTGTACAGGAGCAACATTACTACTACTTGAACTTGAATCTGCCACTAAGCCTACCACATTAATGGGTGACTGGGCTCTGGTGACTCTATGTAATAAGCTTGTGGACTACCTTCATGGGAGTAGTCTGAACTATGAGTATAAGAGTCATTTTCTGTTATTAATGGGGTTAATGGCACCAATGCTCTATTAGGGTTCTCCTCCGCCATTGTATACTTAACTGGGATCACATTGACAAGAGTTGGTGGTTGGTTTCCTAGGACTGGTTGTGGCCTATATGGTGCCTGATATTGCTATCGTGGCCTATAATATGGCTGTTGGTATTGATTTTGATACCTACCCTACTGGTAAGGTTGTTGAAAATTTTGTCTGACAGCCTGCCTATTGTATGGACAATCCTGAGCCATGTGGTTTGTGTATTTTCTCTCAATGGTGCAATATGGAGCATTAGGGTTTCCTAGGGGCTGATCCATCATCGGACAAACATTAGCCATGTGGTCTCCTCCACAATTGTAACATCGCTTCAATGAGGTGACCCTTGGTGTTTTCCTATTTTGAACTCCTATCTTCTTGGCAACCTACTTAGCTATATCATCTATCTCTGTGGAGGCTCTAGAGGTTTGACTAGTAGAACTGTCAGAGTCCTTATAGAGTTTGGACAATCCTAACTCCTCACCCAAGTTGTCTTCTATGTCAATGCACATGCGCACACACTCTTCTATGTATCTAGGCTCTTTCAAGTATGCGTATGATCTTAACTTGGTGCTTAGTAAGCCATCTAAAAACAAGGCCACTTGTTTAGCCGGTGTGGGCAACTCTAGAACAAGGTATCTTTCTAAGTACTGTCTAAACCTTCTTCTTGTAAGTCACACTATTTCTTCGGGTGTCTTCTTGAAGTTGTGGATCAAGGATGATGTGTTATGCCTGATACCACTCTTGGAAAATTCCACAATGAATGCTTCTAGCAATTGGCCTATGTCTCGATAGTTGCGACTATTTAGAGTTTGAAAACAAGCTAAGGAAATGCCCTTGAGAGTCAAACCAAATGCCTTGAGCTGAGTGAACAAGTCATCAACCTGTTCAGATCTTAATACTTGTTTGAACTTGACCATGAAAGTAGTTCTTCATTGTCTTAACCACTTGAGAGGGTCTAAGGGTTCTTGAGTGCTCTCGGGGTCTAGGCAATGGAAACTCATGTTCATCTCTTTGATGCCTATGTGCTCTATGTCTCTCTCTTTCAGGTCTTTCACCTTCTAGTCCTTATCTGTCTCTACCTACTGTATGTGCAAAGCTTACCTCCGGTCTCTCTCTAGTTCTTTCCCTCTGGGTTTCATGAGCCTTGGATGATCCTGCTCCTTGGAGGCCATGGGAAACATTAGATCTTGGTGGATGGAAAATTGATTCACCCTGCCAAGTGTATGCATGCCTATCCTGCTCTGTTACCAAAAACATTTTCTCAGATGTGTGATCTAGATAGACAACTTTCCCTGGTGTCTCCGAATCCTTGAATTCATAGATGGTGACTACTGTGCTTGGTCGATCTAGCCTAAATCTCCAAAAGGCTTCCTCCGTTTCTCTATTCAAGAATTGTTCTATGCTTTTATTATCTTGAGGGATCCAATCTAGAGTGATTACTCTAGTCAAGACCAACTTACCGCTAGGAGTCTTGGGTTCTCCTCCTAGGTCCCCTTGCTCTAGGTCTCCTATCTCATTCTCAAGAATGATATTTCCAAACTCATCTATCCTATCTGAGAGGTTGGTTACAACTTGACCACTGGGTGTTCCAGTCCAAAGGGTTGATCTGGACTTTTGAGTTGGACCACTTATTGCCTCAGGCCATCCTCATAGATGCGAGCACCTAATTGGTTGGTCCTGATATATTCCAATTGTGTCTTATAGGGACCTTCTAGAGTCTATAAATAGGAAGTACATGAGCTACATTTGGGTCTCTCCATGTTGAAGGACATTTTTGAGTCTCTTGTGTTGGAACTTAGCACGTGGGGATAACCACTTAGTTGTTGTGCCCAAGACTTAGCTCTATGGTTGACACTAGCCTCTTAGCTTTGCCTATCCTTGCCTAAGTGTCTACCAGATCTTAGGTTCATAAGCTTTTTCTACAAGTCCAAAATTTCCCCTTGTATTGCTCAAAATCCTTTACAACTCCTTGATTTCCTAGTCCCGACAAGCTTTCCAACGAACCCAAGATCACAACAAACAGATTTTGTATAAGAAAGTTATGCCAGTTCAAGGTTCTGGGGGTTAAAACAGGGAAACAAGATCTCTCTAGGATTGCTTCAAAATAGGTGATACACGACACTTAGTAAGGATCAGTGATACTTGGAAGCAGACGATACACGATACTTGGAATTCCATGACACACAATATTTGGGAAGTCAGGACACATGACACCCGAGGGATATCCCGACACTTGATACCTAAATGGTCACCACACTCGATATCTGGTAGATGTCGCGACACTTGACACACGATACTTGATGAGATGTCGTGAAACTTGATGTCCATGACACTCGACACTTGAGCGGTCATGACACACGACACTTAGCAAATGTCGCGACACTTGATGTCCACGACACTCGGTCACGACACACGACACTCGTGAGATATCATGACACTTGATGTCCATGACACACGACACCTGAGGAACATCACGACACTTGGATGTCATAGATATCGCGACACTTGATATCCAGATATCATGACACATGGGAATTCAAGTATCGTGACACTTGAATTTTTTGGAGTCCAATTTCAGAAATTTTTGCAAATATGAGCACCTTGTGTCCTTATCACTCTTATGTGCCTGTAGATACAGAATCTCCCTTCAAACCCGCAATATTGCACTCACGACACTTGGTGTAGGTTTTGTCACGTTCGAAACTGATCGCTCTGGTTTTTGGGTATTTTGGTAGTATTTCTTCAGCGTTTTAGTTTTGCACCCCCTCTAAGCTTCTTGCTCGCAGCCACAAACAAAAAATGAGGTAAATGTTCACTAAAAGATGAAAAAGTTTGAGAAAATGAAGATGGATGGAGATGGAGATGATGATGAAGATGAAGGAGAAGAAAAACTCAGAAACTGAAATGAAAATGGTGATTTTTTTACCTTCCAACGTTGCTGTCACACGCTTGTCCTCCAAGCTCTCTCCCCGACAATGGTGCCAAATTTGGTGTCACTCTAGCACAATGGTAAGTACCAACGTGAGGAGCTTCACCTCATAAATGAAAATCCATGGATACATGAGAATTAGTATGAAGACTATGAGCAAGTGATGGCACAAGTGCGTGAGTGAAAGCACACAAGCATGCACACACATACACACACACGCGCACAAGGTAAGAGCAAAGAGTGGAACAATGGAAAGCTTGGATTGCAAAAGAACTCTCTTACAAAGCTCAAATATACAACAAACTAACCTCAAAAATGAGCTCTCCAGCCCTTTTTATAGTTTTTTGACTAGTTTTGGCCCTGTCCAAACTTAGTGTCCAGCCTAGTTAAAAATTAGGTTCCAAGGCTTGTTTGGGGGTTCAAACGGAATCTAAAAATTATGAAAATTGGTAGGATGATAGTTCCAATACTCCTCAAGCTCAAGGACTCCTCTGCTTAAAAAAAATGGAGTGACAAAAATGGAAAATGGCATTTATAATGGTTTTAAGTGATAAATATCACTATTTTTATAGGGATTTCTTCTGAAAATTTGACATGTGCTTCTTGGAGCTCCCTACATGCTCCTTCTTCTTGTGTGTCCACTTCCTTGATGCGCTTCCATGCTTTGTCCTTAAGCTTGAGTGTCAACAATAGGTTCTATTTAATATTACATTTGTTGTACTAAAATTGAAAGGGAAAAATCTAGATTATAACTTGTTATTGGGTTGTCCATGGTTACCAAATGCTAAGGTTCACCAGAATTGGGATGAAAAGACAATTACCTTTCGAAGAGGACATACAAAGTTTTTTGTTCCCTTAGATGAACAGCAACATTGCTTCCCGAGCATAAACCTGTATTAGCAGAGCCTCCACACATGCTCGATGGACTCAAAGAAGATGAGGAACATCAGTTTTTGGATTCAAATAGGGATTTACTCTCTTTCGGTGTAGTTGATGTGATTTCAACCATCAGCTCAGAATGGGACAGTATAGCGGCCATCGTGTGTACAAAAGCTTCGGAATTGAAATCGAAGATAGTGCTGATCCATTGATAAAAGATCCCTTGGAGAATGGAAAGATATGAGTGGAAGAAGATTCTTTAGAAGTGGTAAATTTGGGAACTATGGAAGAGCCTAAGCTAGGCCGAATTTGTTTGGAGCTTGCTCTAGAGTTTCAGATGGCCTTGATCGCTTTGTTGCAACTGTACAAGGATGTTTTCACTTGGACATACTTAGACATGAAAGGACTAGATCCAAAGCCTTATCATCACCACATTTTGCTTAAGCGTGATGCTACCCTAGTGATGTAGTAGAGGTACACAATGAACCCTAATTTTGGGGAATAGGTCAAACACGAGTTGGACACACTACTAAAAGTTGGCTACATTGTTCCCATTGAAAATCCAGAATGGGTCTTTCCCATAGTTATTGTTTCCAAGAAAAATAAACAGTTATGGATCTGTGTCGATTACAAAAAATTAAATGCAACTACTATACCGGATCCTTTTCCCTTACCATTTTTGGATAGTATGCTAGATGAGGTTGCAAGATGGGAAATTTATTCATTTCTCAACGGGTCGAGTGGATATAACCAAGTGGAAATGGTGGAAGTGGATATATCGAAAATGGCATTTATTACAAATTGGGGAGTCCTCGCTTGTACAGTGATGTGTTTTAGATTACGCAATGTGCCAAGCAGATTTCAGGGGTGCATGCAGAAAATATTTGCTCCATACTTAACATCATTCATGCATATTTTCTTAAATTCACACAGGGTATTGCAGTAGAATCTAACATGGTGAAAGTGATCTTGGAGACCCTAGTACCCCAGAATCCGAAGGAAGTTTTACACTTTCCAGGACAAGTTCGCTGGCATGGTCGACATCTACGGGGACTGGCACACATTGCCATTCCATTGAATAACCTTGCACATGTCCGACCAACAAAATTCGTATGGACAGATGAAGCTCATATTGCCTTCGAAAGAGTGAGGAAGATGTTAGTTATCATCCCAGTGTTGAAAGCTCTGGACTAAACGCAGTAGTTTTCATGTCTTTGTGGATGCTTCCGATAAAGCGATTGGGAGTGTCTTGATGCAGAAACAAGATCGCAATTGGTTTCGCGCTGTGTATTATGCTAGCCATCGATTAACAACTGCGAAGCAAAATTATTCCACTACTGAAAGGGAATGCTTAGGTCTTATTTATTCAATCAAGAAGTTTTGCCATTATTCATTGAGTCGAGCCTTCACTTTTCATGTAGATCATAGTGCTCTATTATATCTAGTGAAACAATAGAATTTGGTGAGACTCCTTGCTAGGTGGGTCCTATTGTTACAAGAATTTGAATTCGACATCGTTCATCGCCTAGATGCTAGTCATGCTATTGCCGATTTTTTGTCACGCATTGATCACGGAGAACGCCCCAATTGCATAGATGACACTCTTTCGGACACAAAAGTTTTTTTGGTGGTCGAAGTTGAGAATTCTCCTTGGACGTACCCCACTTGGTACGAAGAAATGCTCAGTTTTCTCGAAAATGGTATTACTCCACCGTACTTAAGTTCAATAACACGGAAAAAACTAGGACTTTGTAGTCATCAATTTACAGTTATTATGGGCCCCTTATATCATAAAGACCCAACATGTTTGGATGCATTGCATTCCTCCACACGAGGTGCAGGCACTCATTTTGGAGGCTCATGCAAAAGAGCTTGGTGGAAATTTCAGTCATTTGATTACGGTGCAAAAAATCCACGAGTCCGAATTATGGTGGCCAACTATGTACTTTGATGTGCAACAAGTAGTATGGAATTGTGATCCATGCTAACGTACTTGGGAAACCAAGATAGCCAGCATTTTCCATCGCAACCAATTCTTCCACTAGAACCATTCTGAAAATGGGCTTTGGATTTTATAGGTCCAATTAAACCACCTACCGCTCACATTGGAGCCATGTACATTTTGACCTCTATTGATTATTGTATGCAATGGGCCAAAGCATGGGCAACCAAACAAGCTACTGCACGAACAATCGCAAGGAAATTGCAAAATGGCATTTTTCTACATTATGGATTACTATTGGAATTAGTCTCCGATCAGGGAGCTCATTTCCTAAATCAGCTAATTTCCAAACTTACTATGGAATATCAAATTAAACATAAATTTAGTTCCCCCTATTATCCTCATGTGAATAGATTGGTGGAAATTACTAACAAAGTTCTACTTCACATGCTCCAAAAGATGTTGCTCGATTCAACAGATCAGTGGGAAATATACTTTCCACTGTCCTATGGGCATACAGAACCTCATACAAAGTCTCTATGGGCAATACACCTTTTGAATTTCTTTACGGACAAGAGGCCATTCTTTCCTTTGAATTTGTGGTACCCACTCTCTGGATTGCAGTGTAGAAGAGGTTGGTTCTGAAGGAGTCTTTTGCCTATGGTATGGATCACTTGTGGCAACTGGATGAATAGCGGTATCCTAGTTTTGTATTGTTACAGGTAGTCCAGAGTAGGCAGAAGAAATGGCATGATCGAAATCTCCGAACCAAGAGTTTTTGGCCTGGCAATTTGGTATTGTACTTTCAGTCCAAAATGACATGAATGATGGCTAAATTGAAATTATGCTAGACTCGTCCATTCTAGATTCAAGAGATGTGTGGCCCAGGATCATTTCGGTTGGATACATTGATAGGGGAAGTTCTTCCGACTATCATTATTGGGTCTAAACTAAGGCCCTATCAGAGTTTTGTATAATTTATTGAAAAAAAACAAACTATATATATATATATATATATATATATATATATATATATATATATATATATATATATATATATATATATATATATATATATATATATATGAAATAAATTATGTAATTCGAGTAATTATGTGCATCGTAACTACTTGACATGCAATAGTACATGCAATTAATGAGCATCAACGACCATAGCATTTCAAATCTGATGATTGTTATCCTAGAGTGCTCTTTGTGTTTTGTGTGTATGTGTCTTTCCATAAATAGTTATGGGTCTTTCCATCCCTGCTTATGATCCTAAGTGCTAATGGAGTCTTAGAGGCCATTTCTTTAGTGCCCCTCTCATAACTTGGTGCCCCAACTGAGGAAACTTAATTTAATGAATTTCCAAAACCCCAGTAACCAAAATCGTCACATTCATCCCAACTAACCTTATCAACCAAGACCCCTTCTTTCCATCCATATCATATATAGTAGGAAGATATTCTTCCAACAATGCATAGTTTGTCATTTTGGGGTAGAGCATTCAACAAAAATCCTTGAAACTCAAGAACCATTTATCTTTTCAGTTATAGAGTATAATCTTAGCTTCGATGTCTGGATCTTCATTCTTTTGTAAGGGAGCCACCTTGAAGTTCAACCATGGCATCAATCTTCCCACACTTCTATGGAAGACCCAACAAAGATGCTACAGAATTTTTGGACAACTTGGAAATGGCATACCTTGTCTGAGGAAGGGATTAAGAAGCTATCAAGCTAAGGGCTTTCCCATTGGTCCTAAAGGAGGAAGCCAGATTATGGTACAACAACCTATCAAACAAAGCAACAAGAAGCTGGGAAGCAATGCCTCAAGCATTCATAGTGGGATATGGCAAAAAGGATACACTAGAAGGATTGTGGTAACAATTGCTTTCACTAAAGCAAGTAACACTTGAAGACTTTTCAAATTATGAGTCCAAGTTTGAGTGTGTGAAGAATAATTGGGAAAGTAGCCTAGGGACAAACAAAGTAGCTCCACAATTTTTGAAAAGGAATAGATTCATCTCCGGACTCTTCCCTTCTCAGAAACAAAAGGTGGAGTCTCAATTTCTCGGGGCCTTTGAAGAAGCACTAGACATAGCAAGAGTGAAGTGTAGAAAATTAAAGTTTCAATCTACAAATGTTGAAAAAGTAGAACATATGGATGATATTCCCCTTATACCAGCTACACAGGTAGAGAAGGTAGAAGCTTCACAACAAGTTATCTTGCAAAAACGCACACAACGGCTCAAACAACTAACACTCAACTTGGTAAGGATTCAGCAAGATAGACCACAAAGGGAACAAAATCAGGATCAACGACGACAAGCACAAGAATATATATATGCTACAACTACAATGAACATGGTCATGGTATGTATAATTTTCCTCATCCTCGTAGGAACCTAGGTGATATGTATCCTATAGGGAGGCCACCACAATACGTGTCGGGACAACAACAACCACAAGCAAATATTCCACCTATCCCAATGGCTCAAGGTGACCAGGGGCAAGTGAATGTTTTAGTGCTTACCAAGGAACAAGAGACCATGGATACAATGCCAATCAAGAGAACAAGGGTGCAAGACAAAGATCAATCTCAAGATGAAGATTCCAGCATGGGTACACAAACAAAGAAAGGAAGAGTTGTAGAAGGAGAAACTAGTAAAAGAAAGAGATGGTCGAGGAGGAAGATCATGATGGAAGACTTTCCTCTAGGTAAGGGTTTCGAACCTTATGATCTGATTGAGGATATCTCCACACAGAAGCTATATATTCTTGGCCACAATTACTATAGCTATCTTCAAAAATTAGGAGGAAATGGTCCAAGTTAGTAAGCACTAGGAGGACTAAAAATAAGGAAATTAACCTTATAAGAGCCAATGCATGTGATAATGTGGTACCCACAAAGGATGCATATGTGAAAGGAAAATGAATTTCAAATGTGTACGTGGATATCAGAGCACAGATGTGTGTGATGATAGAAAAAACAATGCATAGGTTAGGCTTGGATGTGACGAGACCATCTCGATACAAAGCTAAAATGGAAAATAATAGTGTATTTAAATGTGTTGGTCTAATTGAAAATTTAAGATTCAGACTATGTGATATAGAGGTTGTTTTGGATATGTATGTCATTGCAACCACGGGGGAGGGCTACCCTATCATATTAGGATGTCCATGGTTAATCATAGTGAAAGCAGATAAAAATGGGGTTCTAGCCTTCTAGTTCTCAAACCAAATGATAGAACAAAGTCAGTTAGCATTATGGACATATCGCACATCCTACAAGGCATCCTTAGTATTACTCCTTTTCATTTAGTGTATGGACAGGAAGCATTATTACCAATAGAAGTGGAGATCTCAAGTCTCCGTGTACTGCTAAAAGAAAGTGCAGAAAGTGAAGAAGAGATAATCCAAAGGAGGCTTATAGATCTACAACATTTGATTATGAAAAGGGAAGTTTCAGCGGAGCATTACATCAATCAAGTAGAGAAAAGAAGGGAGGAATTTAACAAGAAACTACAAGATAAAGGATTAACAAAAGGAACTCTTGTTCTAAGGTACGATAATTGTTTTGATAACAAGCATGATACAAAGTTCCAACCATGATGGGAAGGACCATTTCAGATCAAGATAAAGTTCAAGAATGGAGGCTATCAACTCATGGATATGTTAAGGAAGCTACACAAGATGAAGATCAATGGATGGAGGTTAAAGAAATACTCATAGAGGATATAAGAAAGCAATGAACAACATGATCAATCAAGGGAGAAGGACATATCAATAGTTTTGCAAGAAGATGACCCGCCTTGGAACATCAACAAACTCTTTGAAGGCTAGAGACATCAATGCCTCTAGCCAAGGAGAGGGCTAAGTATGAGGAAATATATTTTAAAAACCCTCCTTAATAATACCTTATGTGTAGGTATATACCCCCATAGTATTTGCATTTTTTCAAACCTTCATGAAAACCATAAATATATGTATTTGAAGGAAATAAAAAGCCAAGAATGAGGTGGGCTCCACCCTAGTAAAGTAGTTATCCTTACTTGCAGCCTATTTCTTCTAATTCCTTCTCTACATTCCCTTCATTTCTAAACCCTCATCATTTCCCTTCAGCTTATATCCATTGGGAAGTAAGGTTATGTTGCTCCTTGTGTTTATGTATTTACGTCTTACCTATGTGAATGCTAAAAAGATAGTGCAGAACACCCGTGTCCTAAGAGCATTTATAATAACAGTGAATGTGCGTGTATGTGTTACCTGTGTGAATGCTAAGAGGGAAGTGCGGAACACCCATGTCCTAAGAGAATTTTTTCATGTTGTGTGGGTGCTAAGAGGGTGGTATGGACCACCCGTACCCTAAGAGTGCTCTTTGTGTTGTGTGCATATGTGTAAAGTGAATGTGTAAGGAGCTAAGAACCCTTCCTTTCCATCACATCTATCTCTGCTTATGAGCCTGAGTACTAAAGAAGTGTTAGAGGCCATTTCTTTAGTGCCCCTGTCAACAGGTCAATTGGGTGGAAATCATTTTTTGAAAAATGAAGAAAGAGGTACGAAGACTCTTTAGATGGACTCGGTGAGCCGTAAATGCAATCTTGGATTCTAAAGTGGGCATAGTTTTAACATTGCATTTTACGGATGCACTAGCATACTTACCTTGAGAATACACAATATGCTCGATTAAGGTCTTCTTGCAGATTTTGAAGAAACGGGCGGCAAAGCAGAAATCCATAGGTAACACTTCTCATGATCAGGTGGAGACAAGGGTAGATGAAGAGGAGGAGTCTAGGAGATGATAGGTGGCGGAAAATCAACAAAGAGAAGTAGAGAGAAAAGTAGAGGAACAAATAGAAAGAAAAGCAAAGGAAGAAGCAGATCAAAAAGCAAGTGAAGAAGCACAGAGAAAAGCAAGAGAGGAAGAGGCAGCACAAAATCAAGATGAATAAGAAAGACAACGGAAATAGGAGGCAGAAGAAGTCTAGAGAAGAGAAGAGGAAGAAAGGAAAAAAAGGGTTGCCGAGGAGGAGAGACGCCAGAAGCAACAATAGGAACAAGGGGACCGTTCCGGAAGCTCATCTAGTAAGATCCTGGTACTACAAAGTGGAGAACTAAGGAAGGAAGGGTGAAGTTACCCCTACTCTAATGTACAAATAATATTTATCCTTGGATGTTCACTAATGAAATCGTCAGACTGGAAATACTCGGCGATTTAGCCAGAGGATTGTCCTGGAGTGCAGTGAAGCTTCAAGAATTTCAGAATAAGTATAACTCTACGATAATGAAAAAGGATAAGTGGTTTATGGAAATAGATCAATTGATGATGGAGATCAACAGACTTCAAGCAATGTAGAAGCTACTCGAACTGAAAGTGTTGCTAGAGAGAGTATAGCTCATGAAGAACTAATGGATGATTTAAATGAGGCTATTTCATAAAATAATACTTTAAAGGTAACTCTTGAAGAGAAATAAAAAATCATAGCTAGATTACCAGAAGAACTTGGATAGATACAGAAATCCCAGCATAAATTGAAGAAAACCAATAAGGAGTTAGGTGCTTAGCTACAAAGGGCGGAGCAAGAAGTGCAAAGGTTGAAGAAGAAAGTCAAGGAGCAGAGCGATGGGATGAAAAGCAAAGTATATCAACCACAGAAGTGGAAGAAAGACTGGTAGTCTAGAATTCGGAGTTTATGGCCTTAGAAGAGAAACTTCGCATTGTGTAGGGAAATTTGGATACAGTGACGGAACAAGTTGTAGGGATTCTAAAGCTGGAAAAATAAGTTAGTCAATGGAAACAACATTGTGAAGACGCAAATATAGTTTAGGCGGATAAGGAAGCAGAGGTAGAGCGACTCAAAAATGAAGCAACAGTTTTGGAATTCACTTGTAAAACGAAGTTAGAGGAGATGACAAAGAAAATTCTGGAATATATAACCCAATTATCAGATGTTACTATAGCTTTTGACATGCTATTAGAGGGATTTTAGTAGCATATCCCTAAACTAGAAGCCTCTATAGTTAGTTATAGAAGCTCTAGTCAGTAGCTTTTAGATTCGAAAGAATTTTTTGAAGCGGAGATACTATTAGCAGAGGAAAATATTAGAGAAATGTTTAATGAACTACGATATGATATAGAGAGAATTATGTTTTCGGAGATGTAGAACCAAGATGATGACTTGTAATATCTTACTTTGTAATCAGTGGGTTTGGATCCATCGTGCATGCCAATGTTAGCAGCCGGTGTGGATAGCCACTTTCTTTGTATACAAACTTATTATTTCAATGTAATAGGAATGGAGTTTATGGAGATGTTAAGAGTTTTCGAATATGTTAATTTTAGCAATTTTGTATTTTGCAAGTTTAGAATGGTGTGGCGCACTTACAAAGAAGTATGGTGTCATATCTTACGGACAGATTCTGGGAAGTGACGAATACAAACTGTAAAGGTATGCAGATATGGAAACTAAGTTTGTAATCTCTAAAGTTTCAATTGTAGAGATGATATTGTGATGTAACTGCATTCATACTTTGTAATCAAGAACTATCTATTGTTGTGGAAGCTGCGACTTTGGGTACACTGTGTGGTATGAAATATCTCTGTTTATAACAAATATTTATGTGAGCGGTGTGGAACAAAAACGAATGTTTACAAGTATTGTATATTTGTAAATCTCTGTTCCCGAACCGGTTAATTAGGATATTGTTAGACTGTGTGTGAACAATACACTCAACACTTGTAGTAGTTGATAGGTTGAGTAAAATCGCATACTTTATTCCTACAAAGGAAACACTCGAAGCTCTACAAGTTACAAAAATGCTCATCTATAACATATTCAAATTACATGTTTTATCCAACTTAGATTTAGAAAGAGATGCTAGATTTACAAGAAAGTTTTTTAAATGTGTATAAAAAGTGACAAGTTTCATTGAACATGAGTATTTTAGACCATCCGCTAACAACGTATCATACCGAAAGTGTATACCAGATATTGGAAGATATGGTTGAGCATATGTTTCACAAAATCAGATAGATTGGGATAGTTTTCTTTCTTTGGTAACATTTGCCTATAATAGGTGGAAGTGTAAGTCTACTAAGATGGCATTTTTGAGGTAATTTATGGATATCTTTCACTCATTCTAACTATTATAAGGTTACCAAGGAAATGCCCTAGTGCATCATAGTTTCTCATATATATACAAGATAATATTAAGATAGCTCATGCAAATTTTTACGTAGTTGTTGAGAGAGCCAAAGCTTTTGCAGATAAACATCACACGCCACAAACGTTTCACAAGGGTGATCACGTGCCTTTATAGATTTCACTTTGTTCTTCTCTGCTAGAGCATCAAAAACCCAAGTTGTCACCTTGATTTTGTAGCTTTTGGAGAACACTCAAGTAAATTAGTGATATAACATACAAGTTAAAATCTTGAGATGATTTTAGAATGCACCGGCATTTCATGAGTTGAGATCGTACATTTCATGAGTTGAGAATTTTATAGATGGTTTAGTTTATTTAAAAGAAAGAAAAGTGTATCTTGATGTACCCTTTGGAGTCTTAGATAAAGAGTTCTGTATTCATTTTAGACCCACATGGCATACCATTGGTCTACCTACATTGGTGGAGGATCTTATATGAGTTAAGGACCAAAGCTTAGGGAAGCCAAAGCTCTAGCATGAGTCGAGTAACTCATCAAGGTTATTTCGTCTTTTTGAAGTGTTCATATGAAGAGTGTTTTAGACCTTCTAGATAGATATAGATGTGCAATAAGCGGAAGGCCTACGTAAGCTTGTGAAGAGAGTGTGAGGTAGCTAATTAGGAGCTTACAAAAGAGGTGAGTTTTTGGAGCTGTGGTAGGCAAGAGACGAAACAACCAGAGTTTCAATGAGGCGATTGAAATCAATGAGCTAGAAGGACTTATATCCTAAGTTCGTTAAGACTATCAAATTCTTTTTGTAAATAGAGTAGAGGAGCAAAAGTTTTTTTGTACTATAAAAAAGATAGTTCTCGATGCATCTTGTGAAGGAAAATATGATTAAAAAAAGGATGAAATCTCGAATTGAGAGAAAGATAAGAAGAATTTATTAAAAATCGAATGAGAATTTCAATAGATTGGAAACATTTGCTATAGATGATACATTCTAATATCAAGTGATCTCACTACGAGTTGTCGAAGTTTAGAATGAGAATCATGAAGTTACAAACTTTTTGGAAAAGATGAATGAAAGATCCCAATTAGCTACTTGCCACTCTCCTCCCAACCTTAAATAGCCCTTGCCCTTGGCACCTCTAGAATGAAACATTCGTGGTGTTCGATGTCGATCTACAAACGTTTTCATCCTTTCAGCATCTTGCTAGAGATTGAACTGAGCTATTTTTCAGTTAGCCTGCATATATGTCAAAAACTATGAAGCACTCAAAGATTTCCTAGGTAACCCAATGGTAGCTGGACTATATGGAATAAATCCATAAATCACCTCAAAAGGTGTGAGCCTAGTAGTCTTGTGCTTCCAACTATTATAAGCAAATTCAACTAATGGGAGAAAACTATCCCAATCTGTTTGCTTTTCTGAAACATATGACCGTAGCATATCTTCCACTATCTGATTAACTCTTTCGGTCTCACCGTTTGTCTATGGATGCTCTCCACTACTCATCTTGAGTTGAACTTGAAGCTTATTGAACACGTGTTTCCGAAAATTTCCTATAAACCTGGGATCCCTGTCTGAAACTATAGATCTAGGTAGACCATGCAGTCTAAACATATTCTGAATAAATAGTTCCGCGACTTGCAGATCCTCCACTAATTCCTTTGTAGGAGTAAAGTGTGCCATTTTGCTCAAACAATCAACCACTACAAGAATAGCATTCTTTTGTCGTGGTGTCCTAGGTAAACCCATTATGAAGTCCATGGAAATATTATCCCAACAATAATGTGGTATCTCCAATGGTTGTAGCAGACCAGGAGTACCAATCCTCTCTATTTTATTCACCTGACATTTAAAACACTAACTTACCTAATTGTTTACATCTCTGACCATCTTAGGCCACCAAAAAGTAGGTCTGATCAACTGCAAAGTTTTCTCAATACCAAGACGTCCTGCACAAGGTACATGGTTCTCGAAAATAACCTCTTTTCTAAACTTCCCTTCTTGGGAATTAGGCACACAAATCTTTTCCTTTCTTTTGAGCAAACCTTGCTCTACTTGAAAATTTGAGAATGCTTGATCTTTGTCATTTTGTGATAAATTGTTGATTATAGACTGAAAATAATCATCTTCAATCTGTGAGTCTTTGATCTCTTGGATCAAATCACTATCAAGAACTGTGAAGCTAATCTGATGCAAAATACGGGATAATGCATCTGCAATTGTATTCATTTTTCCTTTTCTGTATAGAATTTCCATATGAAATTCTTGCATCAACTCAGCCCATCTAGCCTGTCTCCCCCGAAGATCAGGCTAGGAACAGAAATACTTTAGTGTGTGATGATCTGTGTATACTTTAAAAGTTGCATCGTACAAATAGTGTCTCCAATCTTCAAAGCATGGACTATTGCATATAATTCTTGTTCATGGATAGGCCAATTTCTCTGACCTTGAGAAAGTTTCTTACTTTCAAAAGCTACCGGTCTACCATCTTGAATCAAAATTGCACCAACTGCGATGCCACTAGCATCGGGTTCTATTTCAAAAAGTTTTTGCGGATCTACCACCAATAAAATTGGGGCACTTGAAACTTCTTATTTCAATGTGTCAAAAGCTTACTGTTGTGCACTAGTCCAAACAAAGTTTTTATTATTCTGTAACAAATATGTCAATGGTGTAGCTATGTGCGAATAGATGGAAATGAATTTCCTATAGAAGCCCGATAATCCTAAGAATGATCACAACTAGCGCTCATTCTGAGGAATCGGCCAACCAAGGATCATAGAAACTTTCTGTGGATCCATTCTAATTCCATCTACAAAAATTATATGTCCTAAGTACTCAACCTCAGATAAACATAGCTGTGTCTTCTCTAGGTTGACGTACAAAGTATTGTCATCCAACATTTGAAAAACTGTACCCAAATGACATTCATGTTCTTCCAAGCTTTTACTATAAACCAACAAATCATCTACAAGATCAACTACAAACTGACCAATAAAAGGATAAAAAATATCATTCATGAGCATCATAACAGTATCTGGTGCATTACTTAAACCAAAAGGCATTACAAGATACTCATAATGACCAAATCTAGTACGAAAAGCTGTTTTATGTACATCATCGTCATTGACTCTTATTTGATGATAACCACTTTTTAAGTCTGTTTTACTATATACAATAGCACCTCCTAGTGCATCTAGAATATCATCAATGCGAGGCATCGGATATTTGTGTTTTATTGTAACTTAATTTAATGCTCTAAAGTCTATACACATCCTGAAAGATCCATCCTTTTTGCGAACCAAAAGCACTGGGGTTGCAAAAGGTGAATAACTAGATCTGATGAGTCCTTTGCTAAGATACTCCTCAACAGTACGACATACTTCTGCCTCCTCTTGCAGACTCATTCGATACGGCTCTCTGGCCGGTGGATGAGCTCCTGGTACTAGCTCAATCTTATGCTCCACTTTTTTGTGAGGCGGAAGACCTGAAGGTAACTCTGAAAGAAACAAGTGTTGGAATTCACTTTTCATTCTAGAAGCTAGCTGAGCTTCAAGACTAGTTTGAATCTATAAACTTAACAACTCTTTATGCTCAAAATATAAGAAATACAAATACTTACACTCTGCTTTTACCATCGCAGAGGTAGATACTCATCTGTACACCTTTACATCTGGCTCTCCACAGATGATGATGCGGCGACCATTATGATTGAATTGATATATGTGAGTCTGAAAATCAAGAGTTGGCTTGTTAGTTGCATGCCACTATTTACTGAGGACGAGATCAAATCTGGCCAATCTGGAGATTTCGAAATCTAGCTCATCTATATAAGTCTGCATCTAGACTCGTAATCTGACAACTCGTCGATCCCAGATCTCAGATCCCTTTCCATCTGCCAACTCTACTCTGTAGGTGTATGCAAATGGAGTAGTCTTCAACTTTAGTTCCTTGACTAAGGAAGAGTTAATAACATTATGTGTGGATCTTGTATCAAATAGAACTTTAACGCGAAATCCATGAACTTCCCCACTCATGACAACCAACTCGGTGTCTAGAAACTGATACCCTTTCTGAGCAACTAGGCATAAGACCACATCTAGAACATTCTTAACCTTCTTAGTCACTATTATATTTAAGATGGGTTGTTTATCTTTAGATGGAGGATCTATCTCAATTTCTCTAGCTAGAAGATCAAAATCTGAAGGACATGATGGATTGGATGGCGAGGACTGTTGCCTCTCCACTACCATCACTACAGATATCTTCTTTTTCTTCTTAAGACACATCCTGTAAGCATGCCGACCTAGGCATTCATAACTAAGGCCCTCACGGCAAGCCTTTTCTTTCTATTGCTATGTCAAACTCGATCTCTGAAAAGCTCTATCTTCCATGGATGCACTTACGTTTCTCTTCCCATGGCTCAAAGTTTGAATGACATTCATCTCTCTGTTAGATGGTGGAACTGAAGCTAAAGGTTTCTTGAATCTTGTCCAAGTATTCTTTTGTCCAGAAGGTTGCGATTGAGAGTGTCGCCCATCCTCCAACACCAAAGCAAGTTCTACTGCCTCATTTAGGGTGTGGCAGCGCTCCTTGCGCACAAGTGGACGCAACGTCTCCCTAAGCCCAAGAACAAATTTATGCACCTGAAGAAAATCAAGCACCTGATATGGAATCTTCAACAAGATTTCCCTATATTTTTCTGCATACTCTAGCATCGAAAGCTGTCTCTGCTGTAGGAAAAACCATGCATCTAGAGCCCTAGTACGCTCATCTAGAGGAACAAATTTATTGTAAAATATAACTTTAAATTCTGCCCAAGTGGCCGGTTCTATCTTATCTTGCTCTATTTTCCTCCACCACCGATGAGCAACATCCATTAAACTGTAAGTGGCATGCTGTATTTTTTGTTTTTCATCCTCAATATTACAAAGCCGAAAACACTATTCCCACTTACTTATCCATTGCTCCACTGCATCTGTTCTCCTAGCACTAACTTGGTTGTAGTACTTCGGTGGATTTAAATTTTTTACTTGCTATCTAACATTTCTACCAAAAGAAGCCCCCACATCTGTAATAGGCCTCTTTTCTAGTGAAATAATTCATTTTGAACTTTCTGAATTTCATTGTGGGGATAATGCTTAGAACGAATAATTAGTGCATTTTATGCATGTAGGAAAAAATTTTGGGTTGACAAGTTTCATATTCTCTCTCTAGACCTTAATTGCATCATGTTTTCCAGTGGGATTTTGAAGGTGAAGATGAAAGAATTAAGGAAAACTCTGTATGAGGGAAAGGTAGAGCAAGTAGAAGAGAATAAAAGTACCTGTGTTAGATTTTTGTGAATCATGTTCTAAGTACCTCGTTCAGGGTCCTACGTTTAGTTCATTGTAAGAAAATGCCTTGATTTTACTCTCTCTCTCTCTAGAATTTTAAACCTTGCAGGGCTCAAAAGTGGCATTTGGAGGTGGATTTGGACCTCGGACGTCTCTAACACTATTATGCAGATCAAAAAATTGAATAAAAGTGTCTCTCACAAGCTTAAGCTAATTCCTCATTGTTTTTACAGGGCTTTGAAAAGTGCCATTTTTTCCAACACTTTAGAAAAAAAAAATGAGGGCTTGTCTAATTCTATTCGAATCCGTGATTCTCATGCTCACGTGTCACCATGTCTAATTATGTATGTTTTCGGATATGTCTTCTTGGTGTTTTTCTGCTATTTTTGACAAGTATGCTAAAGAAAGGAAGTACACTATGATCGCATGGCTTTTTGCGAAAGTTTTGGAGAAACTTGACTTTTTCTAAATTTGGTGGATCGCACACTTCTTTGGGGAGCACGACTGCGATCAAACGGAAAAAGATAAGAAGGCCTGCGCATCAACACGGAGGACACACAGAAATCTGAGAATTACCTTGTGATTGAGAGTGTGATTGAGAGTGAGAGTGAGAGTGAGAGTGTGATTGAGATGCGAGTGAGAATGCGATTGTGATAGCTCGGGGGTGGTTGGGAGGTAGAGGCTTCGTCAAGAAGCTATTATCCAAAGCTACTGTAACCATTGATTCACATCTATAATATCAGAATTCTTCCTTCTCTGCGTCATATTTGTTCTACTCTTCCGTATCAGATTTTCTTTTACCTTGTGCAATCTCTGCGTTCTTCTCTCCACTGTTATTTCTGAGTAATCGAAAGATTGTGATTGGGGATAGATTGTGATTGAGGAAACGCTACAACATCTCTCAATGGTATTTGTGAACTAAATGGTTCAGCAGATGGAACTTCCACCTGCATAGGTGTGTCGATGGGTGGCACCTCTGGTTTGTTAGTTGCTTGGAGGATCTTTTGAAGGGTATCCTCCATGCCTCCAACTTTAGCATTTAGACTCGTAATCTCTGTAGTATAAGTTCACTCAAGCTCGACCTCTTCCATGGGAGTTACAACCTCATCAGGATTCATTCTAAAAAGAAAAACATAGAACAACTAATAAGTCATGTGAATGCAAAAAGGTAATACCAAACTAATGGTATTCCTAATCAATAGGTTGCTCGTGTAAAACATGAATTACAAGATGTACTCTAGATCCTCTCTTAATCCCATACATTGATTACACAACAAAACCCAAGTCCTATACAAGTCTACATGATGACAATACAAGCAACGACAAATTCCTAAAATACATCTAGCGATAAGCGCAAAGTATAAGCTATACAAACTAATAAATTTCCAAAAATGCTAATAAATGATCCTACAAAAATTATCAATCCATTAAATGTTAAATTCAACTGATTTTTCTCTAAAAGTTACAATTTAAAGTCTTTGATAACTTCCTCTAACTTCTTATGTCAAAAAGTGCAGTACTTGTAAAAAGACTAGAACATTAGAAATACTTAAATATATCCAAAAGTAATGAATTTTGGTATACACGTAGCCGTAGACGTTACCTTTCAGCTCCAAGTAAAATCAAATGAATTGGATCTATGGTCATCAATTTATGATCAAAACTCTTCAAATCTATACCTATGTATAGGAGGTCCTTGGAGTGAGACATTGCTCTCAAGATCCACTGTGTAGACCTATCAAATGAACTCCAAAGTCAATGAAATTTGGGTCATTGGAAAGCTTATCTAGACATCTATTTTTACACCAAGTTACACTTGAATATCACTCTCCAACTGAGAGAAACAAGCAAAATAATGTTTGCACCACCTGCACATTTTTTACTACTCAAAAATTAGACCAGAGGAACGATTATAATCATAGACTCCCGCAAATGAATTCCAAATGACTTCAAATTTGGTGAGACGTAAGCTGGTGTAGTTGAACACCATGTCCAAAAGAGGTTTCCCTAATTGGAAATTCCATGAAAGAGAAATGGCATAATCACCAGACCTCTCTACACTTCTCTGGTGAGTCCTCACAAGAGGGACCAGAGAGCTAAAATAACCTTTACACTCTTCAACACGTATCCAGATCATATTAAATTTATACATATCTATTGCAACACCATGCTCCAGCACATATCCAAATTTTATATCATTTGAACAAGTGGTGTGAGAGAACCACTCACATTTCTGCACACCTGCAACAAATTGCCAGAGAAAATTCCTTGCACAATGATCAGAGAGAATTTCATTTTTCTCTGAACTCATAACTCCAAATGTAATGAAATTTGGAGGACAAGAAAAAACATAGGTAAGCTTTAAAACCCAACAAAAAACTCTCGCAATGAATATTCCACAGAGAGATATGACTCTGCCACGACTCCCCTATCAACATTCTAGAGGGTGTTCCAAGAGACAATAGTTTTGAAGTATTGAAATTCTTTGACCTACTAAAATAACTCCAAAAAACTTAAAACTTTGTGCATAGGTTACCAACTAAATCAGGTACCATCATACAAAGTTTCATGGAAATTGGAGCTTCCTACATAACTTTATGATTAACACAACATGCAATAGTACACCTAGGTAGGTGTTTCAGAAGTGAAACTCAAAGAAAAAAATATGTATCGATTTTTTTTCTCTTTTTGTCATGTTGTTTAGGCGATGGCAACGGTCATAGATACAGCAAGAATGTGTGGTGGAGTGAGTAAGGCATGCGCCTCCTATCGAGGAGGTCTGGGGTTCAATTCCTCCGAGCTCCTCTTCATATCCTTTGATAAAAGGAAGAATAGAAGTACATACTTACGTCTTTGTGGTAGATGCTTGCTGCTATAGTCCGCACCAAACGAAACCTTTTGATACTCGAATTACTCGAATTTCAAGAGCACACAGCACGCAACGAATCTCTTTGGCGATACCCAAAACTATCCACGCGAACCACAAACTTGCTCTCCCAAAATTCTCAAGAAGATGATGACTTGTCTTCCTCTCACGGAGTTTCCTTCTCTCTCTCTCTTGCTCTGATACCAAATGAAAGATCCCAATTAGCTACTTGCCACTCTCCTCCCAACCTTAAATAGCCCTTGCCCTTGGCACCTCTAGAGTCTTCTCTAAGGTCCAAACACTCCTCATATGGCCACTTTGAGGAGATGGAATAACCTTGAAGATCCGTGCTAGAGCCTTGGATCCCCCAAGATCTAGTCCTTCACCCGGCTACGGTCCTCGACCAAATGCAGGTAGACCAATGGTACACCATGGAGGCCTAAATAAATCTAACAATGAAAAGAGTCAAAGCTCAATGATTGTATGTTGATAGTTTAGCTTAGATGCTTGCACCACTAAAGAGGAAGAATTCTTTGCAAACAAATGTACAACTTTTCTATTGTATTCTCTGTTGCATAAGCTTGCTTAGTTTTAGTTTTGTTTTGGACCCCTTTGGAGGATTTTACATTCTTTTAAAGAACTATTTTTTGAAAATCTTTAGAAAAGATCTTTGAGGTCAAATACTTTGTAAGAAGAGCATATGAAAAAGAGAAGAAGTGAACTAGTGATAAGAAGTTTGAAGGAAAATGCTGAAAACTAAAAGAAGACCATCTATCTTCATTTGAAACGTGAAGAACTACAAGAATAGTAAATACCCCACCTAATGAATCCATCTTTGGGGAATAGAAATGTACAAAATTGAAATATGGAAGACCATAACACTATCCCAAGTTTTACATGTCTCTCCACTTGCATCGTGAACTCAAAATTCAATCTCAAGAAGAAATTAGAGAATCACAATCCATCACAACATACATGTTACCCTTGCAGACTAGACTAACCTTGGAAACGAGAGAGAATGAGTGAAATAAAATCAGTCTTTCTTGGGAATCATCTTAACCCTAGCAAGAATCAACATATTTCAACCCTAAAATCTCATCAGTTCATCTTAGAAGTTTCTTCAAAAGAAACTTTGGACTCCTATTAAAATCCAACTTCCTCCTCACTTTCTAAGAAAGCATGTGGGTCAAGGAAGGAGGAAGAGACATGAAGTAGATCCATTTTGAGAGTAACAATCGCCCCATACATTTTGATTAAGAATAGAGAATGTGCTACCCGTAGTTAATATATTTCCATATTATGACATTCACGCATCTCCTAGCACATTCACTTTCATTATAGAGACACAAAGAAGACAAATCAAGGGATTAAGCCTCAAAAAGCCCATGTTCTTTTCAAAAAGGAAGGACAATTAAAACCTATGAAGTAGATTCTAGTTAATTTGGATATAGAAATAAACAAATTTAAAAGTGAAAGTTGGATCCAAAAGACCACAAACAAAGACCTCATTTCCATTAAAAATCTCATTGGCATGGATGCAAGCAAACGATGATGGAATCAACATCCAATGTCCTCTTGCATATGATACCACAGCAATATGGAACAATACCAAGGGTGAACTAGAATAAGGTAAGTAGGGGAATCATGTTGGAGTTAGACGTCTATGGAAGCACCCGAACAGCACAAGGAAGAAGAAGAAGCTTGGAGCACAACACACAATACTAAATGTATTACTTGAGAATGTACAAAGATAAGTAGCCCATTAGGGCAATAGGCGTATATACAAGCCGGGGGAAAAAACTTCCTAAAGAGGGGAAAAAGTGCCCCGGTGGTCCTAGTGTGTTCACACACATCACTATCTAAATATATCAACAAATCCCCCCTGGGAGTGATGCGGTGAACAAGGAGCTGGCACTCATGTATAAGGAAGTTCCAAGCTATGTGGAATCAATCCACAAAAGGAAGTAAGCCCAAAGCTTTGCGAAAAGCTTCAAACTTCTCCCTAGGTAGAGCCTTCCTAAAAAGGTCTACAATGTTCTCCTATGTCAGCACATATGAGAATCTGATCTCCCCAATAGAGAACCTCTCCCTGACATAATGATAATGCAGCTCAATGTGCTTAGTTCAAGCATCGAACACAGGGTTCCTCGCAACTGCCAATGCACTCTGACTGTCACTGAAGATGGTGGTGGCAGAAGATTGAACAACACCCAAATCACCCATAAGGTGTTTGAGCCACACACACTCAAGAGTCACTATGAAAGTTGCCCTATATTCAGCCTCACAACTGGAAGTGGCCATAGTAGGCTGCTTCTTGCTCAGCCAAGATATGCATGAGCTACCAAGCATGAAGCAAAAACCTCTACTGGATACACGAGTGTCATAGCAACCAGCCCAATTAGAGTCAAAAAAATCATGCAAATCTGACGGTAGTGATCCCCCCTTGGGATAAAACAAACCAAGTTGTCGAGTGCCACTCAACTAGCAAAAGATGTGCTTAACCACCTGCCAATGCTTGACTCCTATGCAATGCATAAACTTGCTCATCTGTGAGAGAGCAAATTGAATATCTGGTCGAGTAATGCATAAGTAAATCAAGCATCCAACAGCCTGCTGATAGAGAACAACATCAAATGCATCTCCAGCATCATGAAGACTCAATCGTAAACCTATTTCCATAGGAGTGGCAAAAGGTTAACAGTCTTTAAGGCCAAAACGCTGCAATACTGTGTCAATATATTTCATTTGACACAAAGCCATTCCACCATCAACGTGCATAGACTGAATGCCCAAATAGTGATGCAAATGCCCCAAATCAGACATCTCAAATGAGGCATGAAAATCAGCCTTAAAATAAGCAATATGCTTCTCCTGAGGACCAGTGAGCAGCATGTCATCAACATAAACCACAATGATCAGAAGTACATCATTAGCATGCTTAACATATAAGATGCTTTCAGTTAGACTGTTCTCCAACCATGTGCAATTAGATAGGCATGTATCTTTTCATACCAAGCACATGGTGCTTGCTTTAAACCATATAATGCCTTCTTTAACTTGCACACCTGGATCTCATGCCCTTTTTGAACAAAGCCACACGACTAAAAAACATACACTTCTTTATGCAAGTCACCATTCAGACATGTTGTTTTGATATCCAACTGATGTACATTCCAACCATGATGCGCTACAAGTGCAAAGATGCTACGAAGAGTAGTCATTCGACAAGTAGGTGCAAAGGTCTCATCAAAATCAATGCCTCTTTCCTATGCATAACCCTTTGCAACAAACCTAGCCTTATACCTGTCAACTATTCCATCAGGTTTATGCTTTAGCTTGTGTACCCACTTTGTGCCAATGGCCTTCTTGCCAGGAGGCAAGTCACATAAACACCAAGTACCATTCTTCATTATAGAATCATATTCAGATTGCATTGCAGCCATCCAATGTTTCGAATTTTGTGTTTCACCAAATGAAACAGGTTCAGTCTCATCACAAAGACTAGAGAGCAACCATAGCATAGCAATCTGATACAAAATAGGCACTATGAGAGCCTGATCGAGTATGATATGATAGAGCTCCATCTAATTTGTTATCATGCAAAGTCAGCACCAACCATTTTGCCATAGTTTTTGCTTACTCAGTATCAGCTCTCTCATCAACAAGTGTGTCATGTAAATCTGCATCAGAAATGGAATGATCTGCATCATCACATGAAATCTACAAAGGCTAAGAAGTTGCCTCATTAGGACCAGCACTAGACTATCCACTTGCAATAAGAGGCAACAAAGTATCATACATGTCTTTGGAACTAACAGATGTCTCCTTAGTACATGAAAGCAATGGTTGAATAGCATCTTCCACAAAAATAGCATCACGGCTAACCAGAATGCGTTTAGTATGTGGATGATATAGACCATGGCCTTTACTTTCAGAACTGTATCCAAAAAAAATACATTTTGCTCCTTGACCATCCAATTTTCTGCGATGTTGTTTAGGCACTAATGCATATGCCAGACAACCAAAAACATGCAGATGAGCAACAAATGGCTTGCAATCATGCCAAGCCTCATATGGAGTGATAGACTACAATGCTTTACTGGGACACCTGTTAAGTACATATGTTGCACACATAATAGCCTCAAGCCAGAAACTATGTGATAAGGCCTGACTCTTGACCATACACCTCGCCATCTCCATGAGTGACCTGTTCTTCCGTTCAGCAACTCCATTTTGTTGAGGTGTATACGGCACTGTACACTAGTTTTTTATTCCATGCTCAACCAAAAATCCATTAAAATCAAAAGACATATATTCCCCCCTCCCTGATCAGAATGGAGGGTGCCCATTTTACATGCTCACATATTTTCAACCAAAAGTAGAAATTGTTTGGAGCACATAAACACTTCGGACTTTGCTTTGAGTGGATATACCCATCCATGCCTAGAAAAATCATCAATGAAGGTCACAAAGTAAAGATAATTCCAAAAGAGGGTGTTTGCATAGGACCATAGACATCGCTATGAACAAGCTGCAATTTCTGAGTAGCCCAAATAGAACCATCTTTTGGAAATGAGGAATGCTGCATTTTGCCCAAAATACAGCCTTCACATACGTGTTTACTGGGTGCCTGAAGTTTGGGCGAAGAGGACACCATTTCAGATTTCTGTAGGTGTAGTAAACTAGCAAAGTTCAGATGACCAAAGCATGCATGCCAAAGCTTTGCATCTGACATAGCCTGAGAATCATGTACTAAACATTCCAAATCATTCACCGATTTTTCATAGTCTATGAGCTTATACAGCCCATGACATAAAATTCCCGAAGCAATAATAACATCACCATTCGACAGATCATGAACTGTACATCTGTCATCAACAAATTTCACAACCAAGCCAATCTTGGCTAATGCAAAAACTAATAATAGATTTTCTTGATCCCTAGCACAAATAAAGCATCTGACAAAGTGAAAGAACTACCATGATCTTTCCAACTCCTATGATAGGATAAAAGGAGTTGTGGGTGCATGTGAGAGTATTCCCTGTAGGAGCAGGCTCGAGTGAAGAGAAGAAACTCCACTTCGAGGTAATATGTTTGGTTACCCCACTATCAAAGTGCCAAACATCTGAGTCTACTACAAACATGCACTGCTCATGAGAAGATGGGTCAAAATTGCAAAGAGTAGTAAACACCCATTCTTCATTCTACAGAAGGTTAGCAGACTCTATTTTTGGAGTAGAGGCCTCTACAACAACCATTCCAGCCTCTTTTTTCTTTGCTTCTTTTGTAGCCAGTTTAGGACAATTCTTTATGATATGATCATTTCCTTTATAGTACTTGCAAAACAATTTCTGCTTTTCAGATTTCTTCTCATCTTTCTCTTCCTTCTTCGAATGTGCAAAATTAGCAGATTTCTTCTTACTACTTGAAGAGCTCCATTTTCCTTGCAGCCAGGAAGGCTTGATCTACAACACACATAATGGACCTATTCTGCCTTGATTGATCTTCCTGTAACAGAAGAGAGACTAACTCCTCAAATGACAAGGCATTTGGATTGCCTTTCATCATCAACCGAAGAGTAGAAGCAGAACTCTGATATGAATCAGGAAGACCATTCAAAACGATATGCACAAGTGAGCTATCTGGTATAACTTCATCAGTAGAAATCAAATGTTCCTTTAAGTCTTTGATCTTTGTTAGAAACCTGTCCATAGAATAGCTATCTGGTATAACTTCATCAGCAGAAATCAAATGTTCCTTTAAGTCTTTGATCTTTGTTAGAAAATTGTCCATAGAATCACCTTCATTCATGTGCTCACTCTCCAACTGTTTTCAGAGGTAAGCAACACGAGCCTCATTCCTAGCTTGGTACAATGTGGTAAGTGTATCCCAAGCATCATTTGCTATTCTGCAAGAGTGAATGTGAGGAATAATGGCATGTTTGACAGACAAAGCTATCAATCCATATGCCCGAGCATCTCTACCATCCCAACGAATCTGCTCTACAATAGGTGAATCAAAAACCGCAGCACCAACAGAAATCTATAGAATATCATCATCTTCGACACCATCTCCATCAGCTCCAGCACCTGTATTTGCAGTAGTTCTCCACAGTCCTTTTGCAACCAATACATGTCGCATCATATAAGCCCATAACGGGTAGTTGGTACCATCCAACTTATCCTCAACAGCCAACATACGGAATACATCACTACTTTCAACCATGGTCAGCGACTAAAATACCATGATGTAGAATAATTGACTATATCTCAAAAAGTTTTACAGAAGTGCGTAGATGAATTCTGCTAAACCTGTAGCAGACTTCGAGATGCTTATACTAGCAAACCGAAACTAGTATATAGCTTTGGCACATAAAGACAAAATAGCCTACACAAGCATTGTGATAGTGCATTCGGAGGCCAAAACGAGCTCGCCTTGAGTGTGGTCACCAAAATTCGTGTGATTCTGAGACTCCAATCGGAGGAGTGTCGATGATGCCCTAGATGAAGCGGTGACCTGCTCTGATACCAATTGTTGGAGCTAGATGTCTGTGGAAGCACACAAATAGCACAAGGAAGAAGAAGAAGATTGAAGCACAACACACAACACTGAATGTATTACTTGAGAATGTACAAAGATAAGTAGCCCATTAGGGCAATAGGTGTATATACAAGTCGGGGGGAAAAAGCCTCCTAAAGAGGGAAAAAAGTGCCCCAGTAATCCTAGTGTATTCACACACATCACTACCTAAATATATCAACAAATCAACATATACATTGAGGGATACTTATCAAGTTGAATTGGGAACTAAGGCGAATTATCAACCAACCGTCATGTTAACGTGGTTAAGAGACCATGTAAAGCTACCATTAAAGCTAACTGTACCTGTGAATAAGCATGAAGATGTGTTTGTGTGGCATTACAAAGATCAAGAAGGCATTATTCTCATCTTTGGATAGCAATGTATGCCATTTATTAACGGAGCTGAAAATATTTGGTAAAGCTATAGATTAAGCCCCAAAGTATGAAAAATATATTCTCGAAATAATGCATGAGATGGAAGAAACAAGAATTACCCTACCACTGGATCATTCTTATTGGCTCTTGCCCATAATCACTACACCAAAGAATAATTCTAACAAGATCTCTATATGCTTGTTTAAATCTAGTTTAAACAAGGTGATATTTCTAGATGGTTCTCCTATTCCGTTTGTTGAACACGCAATTGAAGAAGTTGCATTTCAAATAATCTACAATTTTATGGATGTTTTTAGTGGCTATAATAAGAAATCAATTCACCATGAGGACTGTGAGAGAAAATCCATTGTCAAACTGTGGGGTACATATACTTATGTCAACATGCCATTCGGATTAAGGAATGAATATTCATGAGCATTTCAAATCTAGCTGTAAGATCTTTGTTATCAAAACCTCTTACAATTTTTGTGGATGTTCTTGTATACATCTTGCTTTGGATCCTACCCTATCACACCCGTGGAAGCTTCAGGAGAGATCTTAAGGCAACTAGAACAAGTTTTCAATAGATATACGAAGACTTAAGATGAAGCTCATATATCTAAAACATTCTGAACATAATGTAAATAACATCCTACTACCTTATCGATAGATTAACTATACCCTATTTCTCATCATGTTGAGCATGCGTGGGTTAAGGAGACCTTGTAAATCTAAATAACAAATTATCTAAAAATTCGAATGAATTTGGGTTATGTAAGTGTATAAAATTCATTAACTCTATTGGATGCAACTTTTATATCATCAAGCAGCTAAAAGTTAATTCTAAAAATCTGTATCTCTCTTTGGAATTGAATCCATCAGTTATTATGAAGAGGATTATGATGAGGTTCATGTTTGTCTCCTTGAAACTTCTTTCTCATCTCCAACGTTGCAATATAAACCTTGATTCAGTGGTCTTATCTAATTTTAAATTCTCCAAATGTGAATTCAATATTTCAAACCTTCCCTTTGAATTCTCTATACTTGAATTGATAAATAACAATCACTAATCACAATCAATAGCTAACATGCGAGTATTGTACGTATACCTGATGCTTCTTTATCTATCAAGGTATGAAATAACTACTGTTCCCACCTTCTTGCATCTTTCTATCGATGCTTTAGCTGCACTAATCAAGACCATCTTATGGCCCTCACAAACATAATAGTGAGGTCATATTTGAAAGGGTTTTCTTCGTATATGGATTGTAGTATCGTCAATTTATAAAGAATCTCAAATCTTAAATGTGCTTCAATTTCACCTTCCACGACATACGCATTACGTTTTACATTGAGAGCTAGTGTGCTTAAGTAATTAAATGGTTTAAAATACAAATAGGGACTGCCAAAGTCAAGCATAGAACATAATAAATTATGCTAGAGGAATTCTATGTAAAGATCTAGAACACACATGAAGGAAAATTTCTAATATGAAAAAAAATCAATAGATGAAATTCTACCTTCCAAACATAACCCAAAGGCTTCCAATGTTGCATGGATGATTCCTACTTTCTAGAGGACTCTATTCTATGTAAAGACCATCCATCACCTTGTTAGCTTAGTCCTATTCATGAGAACATCCAAAATTTTAATAAATCTAACTTAGAATTTTTTATTATTTGTAATGCTCCATTAAACTTATGAAAAACTATAAAGAAGAGGTAAAAAGAGATAAGAGAAGCTTTTAAGCGGATTTTAGAATGTAAAATACCACATCAAAGGTGTGAAAAAATCCCTACTCCAGTGTAATATCATTCATGAATCTATTTGAATCCTAGAAAGACACAATAAATTTATA
Source organism: Ceratopteris richardii (assembly GCA_020310875.1). NCBI lineage: Eukaryota > Viridiplantae > Streptophyta > Polypodiopsida > Polypodiales > Pteridaceae > Ceratopteris > Ceratopteris richardii. Next base: position 141,212,680 of record CM035433.1, on the reverse strand, counting down.
GAATACAATAAGAGATTTTGTGGCTGTGATGACAAAGATACTATTGGCCATAGATTGAAGAACTCATCTATGTCAAATTTCATCATTCTAAGATGGTGCTCGTGTTTAGAAGTAATCGTCCTAAATCTTTTAGTACTAATGAATTCCTCCTTGATACTCTTAAGGCGATATACATACTTCTCTAGAGCCTCACCAAGGTTTGGATTCTATGCATCGATAGAGAGAGAGAGAGAGAAAGGGAGGAATAGCAGACATTTGATAAAAAAAAATTTTCCTTCACATGCTATGGGATCTAATCCACAACCTCTCTATGAAAAACTTTTTGCTGAATTCTTTAGGCTGCCCAATGTGCATCTTCAATAAGAGGATCAAGGAAATCCCATGGAAGATAAAGAAAACTTGGGGACTCAAATATTTGAGTGGGGAGACTGAGTTTTTTCAACTCTATGTATTGAACCTGTATCACAAAGAATCCTTGTTCACCCTATCATTCTTTGTACATTGTGTCCCAATTTTCTATGAACTTGACATGTTACTTACAACAACATATTCATTATTTTGGAGAATAAGTTTAGATTTTTCCTTATTTGTTGCTCTTTCCCCTACCTATATCTAGTATTGGAAGTAATCTTGATGTTCTTCTTGCTATTTTCTTGCATGTTATCTGACCATGTATGGGAAATCCATAGCTATTATATTCTCAAATTCCCCATAATCTAAGTACCAAGATCCAAAAATATACAATAGCTCCTTGTCATCCACTTCCAAACATACCTCAAAGGTTTGTAGCATTGTCTAGCCGGTTTTTCATAGACCTATACTTTGTGCAAAAACCTCTCCTCATCTAAAAAACATGCAAGAAAAATATATGTCAATAGATAACCCTATTATCTAAATATATGCATAGAAAAATGGAGAAAGTTTTTATTGTTATGGATTATCCAGTGGCTTGCTTGTCCCCTATTCACTTAAATGCTTGTTGCAGTAGTGGTGAATTAAGAACTTTCATTTATGATATTCCATGGATTGGCACAAAAACTCAGAATGTTGAGGTAGAGTGGACGATAAGGTTGATAAATGATCATTAGCACAGAACCTTTTTAACGATCAAAAGTTACTTAAAATTTGATGAAAATTCATCATGTTCAACAAGCTTTGATGCTCATCAAGCGTTGAGTTTAGAGCCGCCTTTAGGTAGGCTAAAGAAAGAGTTCATTATCAGTACTATTAAAAGATCTTTTTCCACTTGTTAATGTTCATATTTCCATGATTTCACCCAAATAGTATATTCAAAAGTGAAGTGTGTTAGTGATTGAAAGAATTTCAAATAAAGGCCTTGTGTAAAAAGATGAATTTGTGAGTGAGGGTAGTATGGAGAGTGTAAGATGAGATGGAGAAAGAAAGATTTGATCAGAGTGAGTAAATGGATACTTCTAGCCAATGTTTTATCACGAATATGATGTAAAAGGGTAAGGGAATCACGAAAGGAAAGTGAATCCACCACAATGGAGCTTTGATCTACCATAAATCTGCCAAATAGTTTTAATAAGAACCTCAAGAAGATAAGATTCAACGTCAACTTCACCAATAAATAGCCACCTGAAAGAGGAAGAACCCTCATGTGAAGATACACTTATTCTTCTTCAGTATCATGATGAGGAGTGAAAAGCTTCATTTTGTTGAAGACTAAACACAACCATTCTTGACTCCCATATTCCTCTTGATTTGGCAAGAGGCTATGAGAAAGGGTTATCTTTCAACTTTCATAAATTTTGGAGTGATCAAGTTGATTCATAAAAAAGGGCCCAAGGATGACCTAAGCAATTGAAGACCTATTTCTTGTCTCACTTCTATATACCAAATTTTTGCTTCCTATTTAGCCAAAAGAATTAGCCCTATATGGATAAAATTATTTTACCTGAACAAAAAAGTTGCATTAGAGGTAAGTTCATCCTACATGGTATCATATTCATATGGGAAGGGCTGGACTTTTCTAAAGAGATCAGAGAAGATTTTACTTTTTTGAATTTGAATTTGATAAAGCCTATTATAGATTTGACTCGAACTTCATTCTTCAATCACTACGTGGTATAGGGGCTGGTAAACGATTCATTAAGTATGTTAGTACTCTTTTTGGAAATGCCAACTCTAGGATTACCACAAAAGTATGTTCATCGTTTAGGTCCCCTCAGACTCCAAGGGTCCATTAGACAAGGATGTCCCTTAGTTCCCCTTCCATTTGCTATCATTTTTAATGCCTTTGGTTGCCCTATTAGAGATTGTATGGTTCAAGGCACTATAAAAGGAGTATATCCCTAGTTCCCCTTCTCAATTCGGCTTGCGAATGTTTGTTGATGATACTAACATGATAACCAAAGATGAAGATGTTTTTGCTCAAAAGTTTCCGAATTACTTGAATATGTTCTTCCTTGCTAGTGGTTTTATTATTAATCACCAGAAGACTGCTTTCTATTCCTCTAAAAACCATATTCCTCATTGCATTTACATAAATAAATGTGAGATCATCTAGGAAGGTTCCATATTAAGAGTGCTTGGTATTCCTATGGGTTTTAGTGTTACCTTTGATGAAAGATGGGATTGGTGCTAAAACAATTCAAAAATAAATGTTTCAAGTGGATTTGTTTGCAACATAATCTTCCTCACATAGTTTTTGTGTTAAATCACTATATTTTGCCCTCTTTAATTTACTTCCTCTCATTTTGGAAGCCTAAGAAAACACAAATTATGCATGACATTGCTCTAGAAAGAAGATCTCTAGGGGGGATCTACAAAAAGTACAAAAATCCCCAAGATGGCTCGGAATATCTATTGCATGAGAAAAGAGGAAGGAGGTATGGGCATTCTCTGCCCTTCTAGAATGGCTACTCTTATGTTTGCTAAATGGATCTTGAGATGTACTTGGTCTGATGGCTTCTGGGTGCCTTTGATCAAGAGGAAATTTTGTAGTTTTTACGTTAAGGGCTATAAAGCTTGGAATAACATTAAATTCTAGGATATCGTCACATCTTCCTTTGATTTTATCCCTATAGGTAGCAGACCCATTACCAACTTTTGGAATGCTTGGAGAAAGGTAAAATACATGTAGAAATTGAATAACAAGTTTATTACTAACTCTTCTTTCCTTTTATAGAGTTCTATTTGGACTGTATGGATCGCTCAATTGGAGAACCTTTCCCTCAGTATCAAAGAAAATAAATACAAGAAAAGGGGATTTGAGACAGGGAACAACTTTGTCTCCAATGGAGAGTTATTATCTAATCGTGAAATTGTGGAAATTGACACTTTAACCTCTGCCTATAAATAAGTGCTGCTAGAAAGAAAAAGAATTGTGGTGTGCTAGTTGGAGAACTGCTACTAGTAGAGAGAGGTTGATTATAATGAAACTGCTGGTTATATGTATGTTCAATTCAAAAGTCACTATACTTTGAGTGTTGAGATCTCTCAAAAGCTGACCAACAAATGGGCTAGTTAGTGGAGCCCTAGGTAATAGAAGTAGAAATTTTGTGGCATATGGGCATTTCCTTTTTCCAATAAAGATTCCACTCTTCTTTGACTCATTCTTCACCAAGGGATCTAGACTAGGCACAAAGCTAGGAAATTTCATATTGCTACAGACAATTGTATATTTTATGGTAGAGTGGAGGATCTTGCCCACTTGTCCTATGATTGCTAACATGCACAAAGGTTTTGAAAGATCTTGTGGAAGTATTGTTACAAATTTGGTATACCTCAGCTTGATAGACAATAGGTCCTTCTGGGTGTGTGCTACAAGATGGACATTTTCATGTGAAACATCTGGAGAGTTATAATTATGTAGAATATTTGGTATAGTAGAAGCCAACAGGTGTTCCACTCTACTCAAAAAGATTTTATGTTGTCTTCTATTGTTGAAATGAAAAGATATGTTAAGCTCTGTAGCTAGTGAATTAGGGAAATACCCCCTGAGAATTTTCGTACTTATGCTCATCTCTGTACTATTAACTCCCACAAATGTAGGGACATTTTTCTATCATATTACTCGGTAGCAAGATTTGAAACGATGTATTCTATTGATTAGGGGTTTTTTCCTTAGAGTTGGGGTTTTCCCTCTACACACTCAATGTACTTTGCCTGTATCAATACAATTTATTTTTTTTCTCAGCTTTTGTCAAAACAAAAACATAGTGATGAGCAACACCATCTCCACAAAAAACACCAAATCTTTATTTAGATCTTTGATAGCATGTAGAGAGAATAATAAAAATGCTTGACCTAAGGGCCATCCCCTCTCACTTGCTACACTTAGCTGGTCTTTGGGCTTTGTCATTCTTAGTAAATGCTAGACACTCGACCCTCGCTTCTGTGGGATTCGGGGGATACCATGATGCGATGCCTTCATCTTGGTGCGTTCCATTAATTTCAAACTATCAGAAAGAGCAGATCGTAAGATGGAGCTTCCTTTCGGAAGCGAGAGAAGTAGAGACAGGAAGGTTCTGCCGCCTGGAATTCGTGGAAAGGTCGTGGACTCCTTGCCTGCTACACCGGCATCATTCGTACTAAGCAGCAGCGTGTGTGTGTGTATGTATAGATGTATAATCACGATACGCTCTCTTAAGATACCTCTTTCCTATAGACTCTGACTTTGTAAGCAGAATGAAAACGCACGCTAAATCAAATATTTTCCAATATAAGCGTCTCGAAGTCTGCTACAGGTCTAGCGAAATTCCTATGGACAGGTCTGTTCAACTTTTTGAGATACAGTCAATTTATGTAGACGACATAATAATTACAGGTACTTCAGATGCAGGAATCACAGAGGTGAAGAAACTGCTCGAAAAGGAATTCAAAATCAGTGACCTGGGAAAGTTATCATACTTTCTAGGTATGGAAATCACATATACAGATCATGATGTATATGTTACGCAAAAAGGGTATCTCCTAAACTTACTGAAGAAGTTTAATATGGAGAATTGCAGAGAAGCTTCAACACCGCTTAAAGTAAATCATAAACTCAGTAAATATGATGGTACAGAGTTCAAAGATATGAAGAAGTATCAGTCGTTAGTAGGAAGCTTAATTTACGCTACGCTAACAAGACCGGAGCTCAGCTATCTGGTGGGAGTTCTTTCACAGTTTATGCATTGTCCGACAGATCAACATTGGGTTGCAGGACAAAGAGTTCTTAGATATATAAAAGGAACTATAAAGGAAGGATTATATTATCCTTTTACATCAGATATAAAGCTGAGAGCATTGAGTGACTCAGACTGGGCAGGAAGTCAAGATGACAGAAGATCAACGCACGGGTATATGATATACCTAGGAGATAAGCTGGTAAGCTGGTGTTCAAAGAAATAGCATACAGTAGCTTTATCGTCAACAGAAGCCGAATACAAAGGACTGATAGAAGTAGCTAAAGAAGTAATATGGATGCAGACCTTGCTCAAAAGCATGGGTATTGATCAAGGTATACCAATTATACACAGAGACAATATGAGCTCGCTATATCTTGCAGCAAATCCGGTGTTTCACGCAAGAACAAAGCACATAGAAATTCAGTATCATTTCTTGAGGGAAAAGGTAATGGAGAAGGAGATAGAAATAGTCTACACTCCTACGAAAGATCAGATAGCAGATATCTTGACAAAAAGCGTGGATGGAACAAAGACAAGCAGATTCAAAGAAATGGCAGGTATAAAAGAAAGAAAGATATATGAAAGACCGGAAGAAGTCAAATTAGTGATTGAGGGGGAGCTGTTGAGGAATCACTCACGAATTTGACATACAGACAGACATAAAAGAAAAAAGGGAAGCGGAATCTTCAGAAAATCAAAAGCCTCAGTTGTACAGCGTGCGAAATCAATCCATTAACTAGAATCAAGAATTGTACGAGTAACAGAGCAATAAACCGCGGTGTGCGCATAATGTGCGCATAATGCACGCATAACGTGAATTAAAGAATGAGAGTGTGGAAGAGCGCAGAAGAAAAGTGTATATATACACCAAGGATTGAAGGACTCGGATGATGCAGAGGATGAGAAGAAGAGGATTATGAGAGATCGCGTATGAGTGAAGAGAGAGTGAGAAGTTCTCAGAAGACGCCATAGATCCGTGTGTACAGATGAATAACAGAAACCTGGAATGTCAGGAATTCATCTGAGAGGGATGGTAATAAGAAACTACTCAGTGTAGGAGAGTTTCTACAGCTTGAGCAAGAAGAGGCCAAGCTAATTTGTACACATCTTCTCTAATAGAAAACACATGTTCATGTGGAAGTTTGCGCGCTCTGTTCGTATGTGAAGAGTCTAAGTTTTTTCGTGTTACAATAGAAAGTTCGTTAACCATTAACAGTTACAGTTCGTTACTAAACGTGTCCCTCGGTACTCTCTCAGTAAACGAATGTCTCGGTCAAGGATATCTTAGTAAACACATTTTCGGTCAGTTATAGTCTTCTCAGAAAAGCGAGTTTTTTTGGTAGAACAACGAAGTATATCTCGCAGTAGAATTCGAAGATTTGTATGATAGATATCTCATCTTGTAGCTAGAGGTCTCTACTTTAAGCTGATCACAGTTTTCGGTGGAATGGATATGTACACACAGTACAAAGTCTAACCGGAAAGTGGCACTTTAGATTGTGAAGTTTTTCCTTTAAACTTCAAAAGAAGTTCATTCAGTGAAGAAAGTTCACGCATCACTTCCTTACTTCATATAAATTCATTTGAAGTAATCACGAGCAGAATCAAAGTTCATTCCGGTGATATTTCGGTAAAATTTCGGTGACATCCCAATGATAGTCCGATGAAGTTCTGGTGGAATTCAAGTCGCACTTTAACACAGTTAAGCGACAGTAATCCTGCTGATAGCCTCTGAGTCCAAGGAAAAAGATGATTGTGGAAGCCTGTATTTTGCTCAAACCCCTCGCAATCGGTCCACTTGGATTACCTAGAGCCCACAATTATCCCTCGAGGAATCCTTCCTTTGTATATGTACTAGTTCATACGCTTCCTGGCAAACGCACCAAATGTTTAGCCTCCTAACCCCAAGGAATAGATGTAGTACACTTATACTGTGCCTAAAAACACTTGGAATTGGCATATACGCACTCCCCTAAGCCCACAATAAGACTCAAATGTAACTATAGAGGGAAAATGAGAAAAAAAACCCGAATGCCTATGCAGTGTGATATCCATTCCCGAGGTTGGCTCTTGGAAGCACCCTCTTCCTCATGCGCACACACTTTCTATTTACTTACTCTATTACACTCACTCCTTCACGACTCGTTTCTCACTCTTTTCATTCAAACCTCCAATCCTTCTTCTCCTCCGACTCAATTTCTAGCAACCTCACTCTCATCTCCCACTTCTTTTCCTTCCTCCGTTTCTATGAGATCTGGATTCACTTGCCCCGAATTTATGTTAGCTAAGAAGGGTCCAACTAAAACATGCCATTCGAGACATACATAAGGTGCAATTACTTCGATACGATATCTTAAATACAAGGAAAGCCACAAGTTGTCCCACTTTTGTTGTTGCAAAAGGATGTAGCTCCTCTACTATTCAACTCAGTTCCTATAAATCAACTCTCGCCATAACAAGTATGTATATCCTAATATCCCTTCGCATATGCTTTGGTTTCATATTACCCAATTCCACTCATTCCATATTCCAATAGAATTTGGATCGTGAGTCTATCTCAATCCTTCATAAATAACGTTCTCTTCCCCCAAGTCTTTGCGTCTCTTATCACATCAAGCCTTTGAAGTAGACATAACAAAAGAAGTCGCACATAAGATAGGGGCTGTAGTCATGAACAAGGTTGTTGATAAATAGATCAGATCATACACCGTATGGTATGCGCATATAGTTTAATATTCATGGATGAGCCCACATTCTATGATGCTGCCCAAAAATATCCTGCACATCCTGCTCAACGAACTAAGAGAAATTTTCGAAAAAGAGTTGAAAATAATCAAAAAGCATCCTTATTGTCCTTGATGACGATCCTACCTCCATGGTTTTTAATCGCTGAAAAAGTATGCATTGAAATTTGTATCATTTTTCCTCATAAACAAGACAGTTGAAATATAATGCAGCCATACATTATTACAAACATATTATTGATGAGTACTGCTTAACTCCTAAAAAGTTAGCGACTTATAATTATCGTTGTACAGATCAGATCTTAGGGAATGGTTGCGCAATCAAGAACAACATCAAAAGAAGTAGTTCTGGTCAAAATTAAACTCTGATTTTTCAGCATCCCTGATTAATACTCAGTCACTCCTCTGAGTGAATGTAACCTTAACACCTTGAGTAGAATGTAAATCAGAGATTAAAAAGAACTTACCAAATGAGATATAGCCAGGTTTCAAATGATTGCACAGATTCATATGTCGAACGGAACCAGTACATTTTTCTGTCCTCTTTGACTTGTTCTCTGCGCTTGATAATGGAATTATACGTGATCGTTGGTAGCCTCCGAGGGGAGAAAGGAGAATTCCCTTCTCAAATATGAAATGATTGTCGCCTGTAATGATGTGTCATCCTTCAGCGTATTGAATCGAGTTAGGTCTTGAGTGCTTGAATCATCTTCGATAACCTGACCTCTACATATCCCTCTCTATGGTTGAGATATCCTTATCTCTCTCGATGTTAACATATGACTCATCTGTGTGTCCCTGATCTGCAAAAATTGGATCGCTCTTTTCTTTCCGCGCTGTTCTTCTTCTTGATGTATAAAAGAGCAAATCCGCTCTAGAAGAGGCACATCGATGACGAGAGGGGGGCTCTCTGGTTTTTTGAGGCAGGTACTGGTGGATACTACATAGCATACGAAGGAGGCAGCGGACGGGAGTCGGAAGGCATCAAAGGGGAGATCTATTGCAGGGGTGCTGAAAAGAGGAAGTTCTGTAGCAGACTTAAAGAGAATAGAGGAAGAAGGGAGCTGTCCAGTCACAGAACGAAAATCGCAATTGTTAGAACAATTAATATAGCTTCAATGGGCATATGCATTGATGCTCTTGTCCAAACTTTAGAGTAGCTATCAAGAAGCCTAATAGAAGCACAACATTTGCATCAAAAACCATTTGCAAGGGAGTGGCATTTAGTATCGTTTTATAGGCCATTTGATATGCCCAAATAGTGTGATGTAGATGTTTGTCCCAATTAGAGCTTTTTTTTTTTAATGAGCTTAGCCATACATTGCATAGGATCTTATTTATGCTCTCTGCTTTTACATTATCCTATGGGTGATATGGTGCTGATTTCTTTTGAATTATTATTAGATCTTGTGATAGATATTCAATAACGTTTTTATGAAATGAGTGCCTCGATCACTCACTAGATGTATAGGTAATCCAATTTTTTTGTGAATACATTCTTAAATCATAACTTTGTTGTTGTCTGTGCATCATTCTTTCTTGTGGCTTTAACTACTAACCATTTGGTAAGATAGTGTATTGCTACTATTATGTATTCCGCATGGGAAATTTTAGTGGGGAAGGTTGATCATACCTACAAAGTCTATGTCCCACTTGGAGAATGCATGTCCTCCCATCATGGGTCTTAGTGGCATCTCATCTCTACGAATTGGATATTGAGATCTTTGACATGTGTCACATGTCTTCACATCAATATGTACATCCATATGAAGAGTGGGCCACCACAAACCTATAAACAATATTGCCTTGATCACTTGATCAGGTCCAAAATATCCACATACAAACACCTTGGTGTGTAGTGTCTAATATCTTCAAGTATTCACTCTCATGTACACATAATATTAGATATTGATCTATTCCATGCTTGTATAGATTATCACCAATGAGCCTATAGTCTTGGGCCCCTTGCTCTAGACACCTTAATCATGCTAAAATATCTCTTGTGGAAATATTTTTGTTCTTAGGAGATCTACTGTAGGACTACTCCAATCCAATATTAATGACACTTGATATAAAGTGGAATGTTTAACAGGGGGCATGCTAACACAAGTTGGATGATCCTTAACCAACCTATAGACATCTGCTTCCATGGTTGGTGAATATATGACTAATTTGTTAAGTGTCTCTAGGATTTTATTTCTTGAATGTTGTTTCCTTAATGAACCTTCATGTGCTAATTGCAACCATTTATCATGCTCTTCCTCGTACACAGAACATGCTAATATTTCTTGATCCGATTGCTTGTAAATACTCCCCTATGAGTATGTGATATTTCTCTGATTTGAAAATTTCTTCATCTTTCCTTCTTACTACTGGACTCTTGGGTTCAAATGTGAGGATAGGCACTAGTAGTTTAGCACATTCTATAACTACTTCTAACAAGTATGCATCAGGAAGTTAATTTCAAACTCCTTCCTAATATTCTCCTGAAAATAAGTCGAGGAAGGTGATCTACCCAAAGGTGGGTCTTATGTTTTCTAACGACTATCTCAAAATCATATTCCATTAGTAAGAGCAACCATTTTACTAATCTGCCTATATTGCAATGCTTGTTCACACTAAGTATAATAAGGCTTGATGGTCAATAGAGATTTAAACAATCTAAGCTTAGTTGCTAGCAAATAGTGTCTAAATGTCTTGACCACATAGACCATGCCTAAACCTTTTTGTTCAATGGTTTTGTAACTCCTCTCTGCAATGTTCAATTCTCTACTTGCATAAGCTATGGGAAGGTCTATGTTCCCTTCACTTCTCAGTTGTGCTAGCACACATCCAATAGAGAAATTGGAAGCATCCACATGGACCTGCAATGCTTTATTCAAGTGTGTCATAGTCAATATAGGGGCTGAGCACAAACATCATTTCAGCTTTATGAATATTTTCTTACACTCTTCATTCCACTTGAAGTTAGCCTAAAGGTTGTAGAGAAGTTTCGCAATACCATACATGTGGATAAAACTTCGATAGTGTCCATAGTGACCCATAAAAGCTTGTACTTCTTTGACCATCTTATGTCTTGGTAACTGCTTTATTCCTCTTAGTTTATCTTCATCTTTTGACATCCCATTCACGAACACAATATGGCCTCAAGTACTACCTTGGTTGACCATGAAAACACACTTTTTTGGGTTCAAGAATACTTGAGATTCTCTACACTTGTCGAAGATATACCTAAGTTCTGCGATGTCAGTTTGTCTTATGTGGGAATGAGTGCACAAATCATCCACATAGACTTCCAAGTTTTTCCTAAAGATGTCCTTGAACACATAACACATCAGCCTTTTAAATGTAGTAGGTGCATTAGTGAGGCCAAATGGAATCATGAAAAATGATGAGACTCACCATTTGATGGTGAAAGCCATTTGTTGTTGATCCTATGGGGGCCTTGCTACTTGATTGTAACTTGAGAATCCATCAAGGAAGTTTTAGACTTCTTTGCTTGCTACATGCTCCAATGGATGTTCAGTGATACGAAGCAGATAACTATCTCGAATAGTGGTGGCATTAACTTTCTTCAAGTCATTGTACACATGCAATTATCCATCCCTTTTCATCAAAACAACAATGTGAGATACCCATTCTCTACACTCAATTTCATAGATAAAGCCAGCCGCTATCATTCTATCTATCTCTTCCTTTATCTTGCTTGCATAATTATCATTGTACATGTAAGGCTTCTATTTTGTTGGCTTGGATTCTAATATCATAGGGATCCTATGGGAAAAAAATTTTGGATCAACTTCTTTTAAATGTTTGTAGCTCCAAGTGAACACATCCTTATACTCTCTTAGTATATTTATCGATTCTCTGTCCTCTTCTTCACTTAAGTCATGTCCTATATATGTGCATCTCTCTTCTTTGCCTTTTATTATCAAAACTATTTTCTTAGTTTGTTCATTATTATCATATGCCTCCCCCATCAAAGATTCTCATTTACGCATCCTTATCATGATCTTCTTGTCTTCTATCTCATACTTTTTGAAGTTTTCTAGTTCTTCAAACACAAGTTCTTTTTCTTCTTCTTGTGTGGGGGAGTTGTTCTTTCATTTCTTGTTCTTATCTTCTATATCTAATTGGGTAGCTAATAGCACATCATGCTTACATTCTTCTTATTCTTGAGTTTTAACCTCTACTAAGTATAGGTACTCTTCTTTTAAAGCACAAAAGGGCTCCGTGATGATGGACTATGAGTCCTCATCATGTGCTTCCACTAGTGCACCTATAGCAAGCTCACATTCTTTAATGATGGATTCAAACATGATAGGTTCAACATGAATACCAAAATGTCATAGCCATCTTTGTCAAAATGAGGGTTCCATTGTTCTTTATTCACTTCTTTGTCAATTTTTGATAATATGTATTCCCAACTGCAGGGTTTGAATTCTTCATTTGGAAATATCATACATGCTTAGGTTGGGTATTGAAGTGATCTATGGTTTGCAATGGCACCTTTCTTTCTAGCATCTAGTCTCTTTCCCTTTTTGGTTTCAACTTTACACATCCATCAATGTGTATCCTCGTGCATCCAAGAGGGATATGTTCCTATGGAATGCACTAATTAAGTTTTTTTTAGCATTCTATGGATAGTATCCCATTGCAAGGGTGGTACATCTCTATGAGAATATTCTTTGAGATTGACTTTGGTAGCTACCCCTAAATTTTATAAGTACAAGGGTTTGGTTCCGCAATCCTACACTATCTGCAACTCTCATGAACTACCTACCTAACATGATCTTATAAACATGGTTATTTCCAAACTCATAGATAGAATATGCATGTTCAAAATCTACACAACTAGTGAGACTGATTCCTTCTAGCAATCCTAGTGGCTTCTCTATGTGTGCCATTTGCAGCTTCATTCATGTGGGTCTTAAAGTTAGTTTCCCCTAGCATTTCCATAGGTGAGTGGTAGCAATGGAAACTCTTGCTCTTGAGTCTAAGATTTCCTTTGTTGTATATCCTTAATAAGTGATAGGTAGATAAGTATTTCCTTCTTCTCCCTCGCCCATATCTCATATCTTGTCAATGGATATCTCTAGCACCTTTCCTTGCAAACCTACCTGAGAGTGGGAATTAGAAACGTTTGGCACCTAGTTTCATACATGCTTCCGCAACTCAGGTTTGATTTTGAGTAGATCTTCTAAAGTGAGGCGGCACTATGATTTAGTGTTTTTAACTACTTGAGTGCTCCTAGGTAGAACAAGTTCATCATTTCTAATCATCATTGTGGGAGCTCCCATTTGAATATCCCTCTTCCTTGATTTACTCAAACTCTTATTTTGTTAACCATTATTTTTCCTCCTCTTGTCTTGCCATGTTTTTATTCTTTTCATGGAAAAAATCATGAACACTATATGCATCTCCATTATGAGTGGAAACCATTGACCTTCGATGGATCTCTTCAGTGCCCCACATATGTCATTCTATGAGAATTTACCACCAGGTGCACTATTGTTAATCGCTATGCAAAACATATCCCATGGTGATGGAAAGGTGCATAGTAACAAGTCTACTCATTATCCATCTCCATCATCTAAGCCTCTACCTGAAAAATATAGAATTTGGATAAGGAATATCACTATTTTTTCCTTCATGCCAAATTCATATAACTTTTTCATCAAATACACTTTATTGAGTGTTTCTTTTTTATACGTGTTTTGTAGCTTCTTCCAAATCTCCATTGCACTTTTATAGTCCAATACTATAAAGTAAAAATTATCTTCCAAGTATCATCAAATGGTAGACCTTGCCATTTCATACAACACATCCCAATCATCATCATACATAATGATGAGGAATGAGTAAACATCCCTATACAACTTTGGGAGGTTTTAGGCCCTCATAAGCTGTTTTCCACTTTGACCTAGAGTCATTGTTTTGTCTCTAACTTCCAATATGTATGTAGACAAAGAATGAAACGTTCAATAATGAATTTAGACACTATAATCTCTGCACAATACTTTGAAAACTTGATTTAGATAATCCAACATGAAGAATCAACCTCTACAAGATAGACTTGATATCCTTGCTATTGTTTTCCTATGTGGAGAAACACATCTTCACTCTTTGCAACCTCACTCCGAGCTCTATAAGCAAAGAATCACAAAATCTAAGCGAAAGAAAAAAGTGATGTTTCTACTTTTGTAGCATATAATAGCAAATGCATGCATGCAAGCCTTTTTTAGCGAGTATGAACAAGAACTTCAAAATCTCCAAAGTAAAAGAGGGAGAAACAAAAGATATAGACATAATCTCAATGGTAATGAGAATACAGATATATCTTCTTTCACGAATTGGCTATATACTCGTATGCAACAAGCCAATCCAAATAATGAACAAATCGCATATGAGCAAAGGGAATTAATGATAGGTTGTGAAAGAAAGATAATCCAATTCTATTAATATTCTATTATCACATATGTATATTATTTTCTATTTAATAATTTGATTTTTATTAGTCAATAATATATGGGCTTTTGGACAGCATGAAGATTTTTGATGGTGATGCACCACGGTGCCCTCTCCTTATTGAGAGCTCCACGACAATATCCTTAGAGTAGAAAATGGTCCTCCTAAGGTCGCACACGATACTCCACATAGAGATTGGAGAATACACAGAAAACACAGTACACAGGGAGCACGAAGATAGACTTCTTAGGTCTTACAAATGCAATCAAACTTAAAGCCTGTGACTGACCAGACCACTATATGTTTTATTAAAGAACATATACAAAGAAGTTCCCAATGGCCATTTGTTCTTTCACATAGACACTAACGGTAACAATCTCCCACTAAAGGCCAATATGGCCAAAGTAACTATGGGAGAAAAATAAAGAATGATAAAGAATACCTGAGTGTAAGTATACAAACTATACCTCCCGCCTTATGGGCATGTTACACAATATACAAGTGACAGTGTACGATCATGAATCAAGTAACCCCCATCAAGTGACAAGAGTGTCGAAAGCTATCCTGTGGTAGAGCTTTAGTCAAAGCATATGGAGCATCATCTTGAGTGTGAACCTTCTCAAGAATGATGGGCTTAGTGGCTAAGCAATGTTGAATGAAGTGATACCTCACCTCAATCTGCTTGGTCTGGTCTTGTAGCTACTATAGCATACATGAGACTACCAACAGCAAACTGATAGGGAATTTTGGTCATGAGTTTCTTTTCCTCATCTAATTTGGTACAATCATCTTTGCTCAATTTCACATATGTGGGTAAAGATGTACGCAATGCCTTTACACCCTGCATATTGAACCTGTGAAGTACTTTGGATATGTACTCACTTTGAGACAGGTATATGCATCTTTTGCTCCTATCACGAGTAATGCGCATGCCAAGAATATGTTTGGCATCCCCCAAATCCTTCATATCAAATGACTGATTCAACTTCTTTTTGAGAATTGACAAATCATAAGAGGACTCCCCAACAATTAGCATATCATCGACATAAAGTATCAAGCATATCAAGCTTCCATCTGAGCATCTCTTTGTGTAGAGACAATGATCCTCATTGCTTCAAGAATAGCATTGAGACTTCATAAAGGCATCAAACTTTTGGTACCATTGTCTAGGGGACTGTTTAAGTCCATACAAGCTCTTCTTTAGCTTACAAACTAGACTTTCCTTGCCAGGAACTACATAACCCTCTGGTTGTTCCATATAGATATCATCTCTAAGATCTCCATGCAAGAAAGGAGTTTTCACATCCATTTGGACTAGCTCTAAGTGCTCCATTGCAACGAATCCAAGCAACATGCATAGGGTAGTCATCTTGACCACTAGAGAGAAGCTTTCCTCGAAATCAACACCATGTTGTTGCTTAAAACCCTTTGCAACAAGTCGTGTTTTATACTTTGGAGGACTATCTGATGTGAATTTCAGCTTATATACCAATTTACATGGTAAAGCTTTCCTACCCTTTGGCAAAGGTATTAAATCCCAAGTACCATTCTTCTGAATAGAATCCAACTCACTCTTCATGGCACGCTCCCACTTGACATGATCCTCTATCTGCATAGCCTTTTGTAGCAAGAATGTTCACGGGCATTTGTTAGCATAACAAAATCTAAACTTGGAACATATCTATTAGGTGGATGTGAGACACATGTAGAACATCTCAATGGTTGTTGAATAGGAATATGTGCAGACTGGTCTGAATGAACATTTTCTTGAACATTCCTATGTGCAGCATTTTTATGCATGTTAACCAGAGGACTAGTATCCTCGAACATCACTCTTCTCACTTCAACCTACTTAATGGGTTGTTTATGCATCTTAGACTCATTGAAAATGACATCACTACTTCTGATCACTAACCGTGTTTCAGGATCTCACAAGTGATATCCAAATTTTCCGTCTCGACCATATCCAAGGAAAATGCATTTCTTTGACTTATGGTCCAACTTTTGTCTAAGATTTTTGGGTATATGAACATATGCTTCACACCCAAAAACTCAAAGATGATCATAATATGGTGGCTTCCCTGTCCATAACTCTTGTGCCACTTTCAGACCTTTGGCAATACTAGGTGAAAGGTTAATCACATGAACTGCAGTCAATACTACTTTTGCCCAAAAACCTTATGGGAGGTTTGCATGATGCAACATAGAAACTACTCTATCTTGAATAATTCTATTCATCCTTTCAACTACACCATTTTGTACTGGGGTATAAGGAGCGCTAAACTCTCTACGAATCCCTCTAGACTGATAGAAAAGGCTGAATTCATCTGAGGTATACTCACCCCCATTATTTGAATGTAAAGCCTTAAGCTTAGTTTCTTTTTCAGTCTCAACTGAAGCAAGCCATTTTCTAAAAGTAGGGAATACCTCATCCTTCGATTTGATAGGATATACCCAGACTTTTCTAGTAGCATCATCTATGAAAGTGACAAAGTAAAGAGAACCACCTAAGGACCTAGTGGGCATAGGACCACACACATCTGTATGGACAAGATCTAAAAGCTGAATTGAAGAGTCAATGTGTGTTCTATGCACATTTGTGGTTTGCTTTCCATATTGACAATGCTCACAAAATGAAAAATCAGAGAAAGATAACATAGGTAAGTATCCAGAATGAGAAAGATTTTCCATTCCACCACGAGATATATGGACCAAACAACCATGCCAAATACAAGCCATAGGTTGTTCAGTAACAGCTAACAAGTGTTCTTTCTTTGATACAAATAAAGGATAAAGTGAGCCAACTTTGCTTCCTTTTGCAATAACCATATTGCCCTTTGATATGCAAAAGGACTGAGCATAGAAGACCACCTTGTAACCAAGGTCATCAAGTTGACCAAGTGACATCAAACTGCGTGATAGTTGAGGTACATGGTGTACATTATGCATAGTAAATTTTGAACCATCAATGAACTGCACAACCACATCTCCAATCCCCACAACATCACACTAGTAAGGATCACCAAGTCTCACGGTACCAAGAGACTTTGCTGCATAATTAGAGAACCATTCTCTATGTGGTCTCACATGGAAAGAAGCACCAAAATCTAGTAGCCAGGTGTGGGAAAGAGAATCAGCCATAAGAGCCTCAATTGGCACACTACTATCAAGTGTCAACACATTAGCATCATTAGAAATAGTATTAATTTCTTCAATCTTCACAATCAAAGTAGATGGTGCAGGTAACTATTTAACATGCCCATCAACATTTTGTCCTTTACCTTTAGCATTCTTTAATGCATAATAGTCTTTCTTCATGTGTCCTTTCTTATGACAATAATGGCATTCGATATCCCTCTTCCTTGATTTACTTCTACGCTTATTCTGTTGACCATTCTTTTCCTTGTTCTTGCTCCTGCCACGTGTTGATTCTTTCCTTGGTAAGAATCAGGAACATTATATGCATCTCCACTCTGAGTGCCAACCATATATTTTCTACAAATCTCCTCACTCAAGAGTGCTCCACATATGTCATCATAGACGAGTTTACCACCAGGTGCACTATTGCTAATAGCTCTGCAAAATGTATCCCATGATGAAGGCAAGGTGCATAAGCGCAATATTGCTTTCATTTCATTATCCATATCTATTTTCTGAGCTTGTAACTCAGAGAATATAGCATCAAACTCATTTAGATGACCAGCAACACTATCTGTGTCCTTCATATGAAGGTCATATAATTTTCTCATCCGATAGACTTTATTTGATGCCATCCTTTTTTCATATGTATTACATAACTTCTTACAAAGCTCCTCTACACTTTCATAGTCTAATACTGTAAAGTAAACATTATCTACTAGGTGCAAGCAAATGGTAGACCTGGCCATTTCATCTAACTCATCCTAATCATCTTCATCCATGTCAGTAGACTTCTTTGAAATTCCATTTACAAGCTTACATTGCCTCCTTTGAATCAACACATCTTTAATCTGATTCTTCCATAGAGCAAAGTTTGTGCCATTAAATTTTCGGATCTCAAAATTATCTTTGCCCTACAAGTTATAGCTCCTCTTCGGAACGCTAGCACTAGACCTTGATCCACTGGATGTGCCTGAGACCTCTGATGCCATGATGGTAGAGAACTAAATGGAATGATAATGGAACTAGAAGATTCCGAACACCAATGAATAAGTGTATCTAGGAGTAAATCAACCACTCTATAGTTGACAAAACCAA
>CM035433.1:140889097-141189097 GCA_020310875.1 Ceratopteris richardii | reverse complement strand
GTGTGTATGTATGTGAATATGTGTGTATGCATGTGTATGTATGGATGTGAGTGTATGTGTGTATGTATATGTGCAAGTATCTATATGTGTATTTTTATGTGTGTGTATGCATATGTGTGTGCATGTGTATGTGTGTTTATATGTGTATATGTGTGTATGTATGTGTGTGTATGTGTGTATGTATATATGTGTATGTATATGTGTGTATGTATGTGTGTATATGTGTGTATATGTGTGTATATGTGTGTATGTATGTGTGCGTATATGTGTGTATATGTGTATATATTTGTATATATGTATGTATATGTGCATGTGTATATGTGTGTATGTATGTGTGTATATGTGTTTGTGTATATGTCTGTATGTATATGTGTGTGTATACATGTATATATATGTATATGTGTATGTATGTATAAGTGTATATATGTGTATATATATGTATATATGTATATATATGTGTATATATGTGTATGTATGTGTATGTATATGTGTGTATATTTGTGTATGTATATGTGTGTATGTGTATATGTGTGTATGTATGTGTGTGTATATGTGTGTGTATTTATGTGTATGTATATGTGTGTATATGTGTGTATGTGTGTGTATATGTGTGTATGTTTGTGTATATGTGTGTATGTATGTTTGTGTATATGTGTGTATGTATGGGTATGCATGTGTCTATATGTGTATATATGTGTATGTATGTGTGTATGCATATGTGTGTTTGTTTCATGGACAAAGGAAACCATCCTGAATCTCAGATTCCATGTCAATCCTATATCTGATGATTGGTTCAGAATTTGGGGAAAGTAATGCTTGCATTGCATCCAGAACATGCCAAAACACTAAGATTGACTGTCTTCTTTCTTGATTCTGACATCCAGAGACCATGCTTCGAATTGATGACATCATCAATTCGTAACTGCCCTACAACCACCCTTGGAAAACCTATATAAGGAGGGGTTGGCCACATTCATAATCAGTCTTGCCAATACCAGTCTTGGGAGCTCAAGGAGTCGTGGCCACCAAGTAAGTACTCTTCAAGTTCCAGTTCTAGTTCTTGTCTTGTTCCTTGTTCTAGTCTAGTTCTTGGACATCCTATCTTGTCCCCTTGTAATCTCGTAGTACGAGATCCTGTTGAGTTCTTTCGTGTATCCAATTCATCTCCTAGAAGGGAGTTCTTGTAATCCAAATATCTTGTCTCATACTTACGATCCCGGGTTGTGGGATCTCCTGTATCATCTCTAGTCCAGTTTTCCATACCTATTGGTCCCGGGTTGTGGGACATCTTGTATCAGTCACATATTCTTGTATCATTTTCCCTACATGGGTGTTCTTGTAATCATAAGTGTATTTCGGAAATCTTGTCTACTGTAGTCAGAGAGCACAATCTAGTGCTCCCCTGACATTTTGGCAAGACTATCTTCTATCCAAGAACAAGCATCATGGAGAATGCTTATGAATAGATCGTAGCATCACTTCAGAGTCTCCAACAACAAGTCGAAGTCCTAAGTCATTGACAGACACAAGTTGAGATGGGACATCCAATGCATGTAGGTGCACTCTTCCAGAATTACAAGAATGAATCGGGAGTCTTCAAGAAAATCAAGGGAGTATTCAAGTGAATCAACGGCCTAGTACATCATTTATGAAGGAACCCAAGATTTGCATGCCAAAAAAGTTCCATGGGGATCGCACAAAGTCTCGTGGATTTCTCCAGCAAGTTAAATTGTACATCCGTATGCAACCTGATAGATACCCTGACGAGGCATCCAAGGTCGGGTTTATTGGAACCTTGCTCTCTGGCCAAGCATTATCATGGCAGTACTTCAGGACTATGAGGGGTTTCTTCAAGAACTCTCTGCCACATTTGGAGATGCAGATACAAGTCGAGTAGCAGAAACAAAACTTTGAAAGTTACGTCAAGGTAACCGCCCTACCTCTACCTATGCATTTGAATTTAGGCAGTTGATATGTGATCTCACTTGGCATGAAGATTATTTCATAAGCTAATTCAGATGGGGCTTAAGAGATGATGTGAAGGACCTTATGCTCACGATGCCAGAGGTTAAAACATTGAATGAATATATCATGCAAGCTATTCAATGTGATAACCGACTTTTTGAAAGGAGACAAGAAAAACAAGTAGAAGGAAGACCTCGCCAGTGGAAACCTTTCCAACGCACTACTAAAGATGAGTCCATGCCTGAACCTATGCAAATAGATGTAACTAGGTTTCAGCCTCTAACACTAGAAGAGAAACAGAGAAGGAGAGTTAATAAGTTATGTCTCTACTGTGGAAACCCTGGACATATTGCAATTAATTGTCCAAACAAGAGAACAAACTCCAAAGTTGCAGCCACCCTTGTAGAGCAGGGAAACGAGGAAGTCCAGTTGTAAAAGAGACCCTACAGCCGGACCATGATATAAGAAAGGGTCTCATAATTCCAGCTACACCCATAGAAACATGTCTTGCACCTGTCAAGTTAATCATGCCCAAGAAGACCTTTCCCTTACAGCCCTAGTAGATTTAGGAGCCTCCTCATGTTTCATTGATGAAGGATTGGTTAAGAAACATGGAATTCCTCTACTTCGCAAGAACAAACCAATAGTAGCTGAAGTAGTAGATGGACGACCTCTAGCATCTCGGAATATAACCATGGAAACCACACCATTAAGAGTACACCTTGGTGACCATGAATCCCACATATGTTTCAATGTAATATCGAGCCTTGTACATCTAGTTATCATTGGAATGCCCTGGTTAAAGAAGCATAATCCAGACATTAATTGGGAAAAGAATAAAATCACCCGTCGAGATATCCAGAAGAACCCAACATATGTTGGAGCCAAAGCCTTCATACATGCAGTACGGAAGGAATCTACATATATGATCTATGCCATACCATCTCAAGAGTCCAAGAAAGATGACCCAGTATAGCTACCCAATCAGCACAAATGCTTTGAAGATGTTTTTGAAAAGAAGAATTTAGATATTCTCCCAGAGCATAGACCTTACGATTGCCCCATAGATCTTCAAGAGGGAGCACAGCCACCCTTTGGACCAATCTACAAACTATCCCCACAGGAACTTACAGAACTACGCAAGAACATTGATGAGAATCTAGCAAAGGGGTTTATCAAACACTCAAAGTCTCCAGCAGGAGCTCCTATTCTACTTTGTAAAGAAGAAGGATGGGACTCTCCGGATGTGTGTGGACTATCGTGGATTGAACAAAGTCACTATAAAAAACAAATGCCCTCTACCACTCATATCAGAGCTCTTGGAACGCCTTGGAAAAGCAAAATTCTTCACGAAAATTGATCTTCGAGGAGCTTACAACCTTGTCAGGATCAGAGAAGGAGACGAATGGAAGACAACATTTCGAACAAGGTATGGGCATTTCGAATATGTAGTTATGCCATTCGGTCTTACAAATGCTCCAACTGTCTTCCAGCATATGATGAATGATATCTTTCGAGAATATTTAGATGATTTTGTTGTAATATACCTTGATGATATCTTGATATTCTCCAAAAATCTAGAGGATCATGAAGGTCATGTGAAGATAGTCGTAGAGAAATTAAGAGAAAAGGGATTATATGCGAAATTGGAGAAGTGCTCTTTCCGTAAGACAGAAGTGGAATTTTTAGGGTACATCGTATTAGATAAAGAAATTTATATGGACCTTAAGAAGATTCAGACAATCCTTGATTGGCAACCACCTTCATGTGTTTGGGATATACAATGTTTTCTAGGGTTTGCCAACTTCTATAGGATATTCAACAAAGATTACTCCAAGATAGTGACACCTCTTACCAAGCTTACAAGGAACTCCAAATTCTCATGGACCGAAGAAGCAGAAAAAGCATTTCAGACCTTGAAATCAGCATTCACTACTGCACCAATTCTAGTTCATCCTGATTCTAGTAAGCCCTTCTTCCTAGAGACAGATGCATCAAACTTTTCCCTAGGGGCCATTCTCTCACAATATGGAGATGATGGACATCTACATCTAGTTGCATATAATTCAAGGAAATTTTCTCCTCCAGAAATTAATTATGAAATTCATGATAAAAAACTTATTGCCATAGTGGACGCGTTTGATACTTGGCATCATCATCTAGAAGGAGTAGCTCATAAAGTTATCGTGTATACAGATCACAAGAACCTAGAGTATTTTATGACCACCCGCATTCTCAATAGAAGGCAATCTCGATGGAGTAACTTTCTATCCAGGTTCAACTTTGTCATCACCT
Source organism: Ceratopteris richardii (assembly GCA_020310875.1). NCBI lineage: Eukaryota > Viridiplantae > Streptophyta > Polypodiopsida > Polypodiales > Pteridaceae > Ceratopteris > Ceratopteris richardii. Next base: position 141,184,837 of record CM035433.1, on the reverse strand, counting down.
ACCGTCCAGGACGTCAACAATGTCAGTCAGATGCCTTGTCTAGAAGATCTTACCTTGCACCAAAGAAGGGTGAAGAGGCCTTCGATCAACAAGAGAGTGTATTACTCAGACCTGAGCATCTCCAGTTAGCAGCTATATGTTCAACCCATCCTGAAGATTCAGCCTTGAATCATCTCATTCGTGAGAAACTACCACAAGATAAATTATTTTGCAATGTTAAGCAGAAAACTCAAGAAGGAAAAGTCCAAGAAGTAAAATGAATTCCAGGCAAAGGATGGATTACTATTTTATAAGAACCTATTGTATGTTCCTCCAGAAAATCCCAGGATCCAAGTACTTCAACAACATCATGACAACCTTGCAGCAGGACATTTTGGAGTAAATAAAACATTAGAACTCATATCCCGGGATTTTTGGTGGCCTCAAATGTGGAAGGAAGTCAAAGAATATACCCGAACTTGTGACACTTGCAATAGATCTAAGGTACCGCAACATAAGGCTCATGGCCTCTTGCAACCTTTACCTATTCTAGAAAGGCCATGGGCTTCATTGTCTATGGATTTCATCACAGATCTACCAAAGTTAGATAAGTATGATGCCATTCTTGTTATTGTGGATAGGTTCAGAAAGATGGCACACTTCATTCCAACCACAAAGGCGATCACAGGTGCAGCCACTGCTAGACTTTTTCTCAGATACATCTTTACGCTTCATGGATTGCCTCATGTTATTGTCAGTGATCGAGGTCCACAGTTCATATCCAGCTTTTGGAACAGTCTTTGCAAGCTCCTTGGTGTTCAAGTTAAACTATCTATAGCAAATCATCCACAGACTGATGGACAAACAGAACGGGTGAATCAAGTCCTAGAGCAATATCTCCGTTGCACTAGCAACTATCACCAAAATGATTGGTTTGAGTTGTTACCCTTTGCAGAGTTTGCCTATAACAATAGTGTTCGTGCATCTACTAAGCAAACTCCCTTCTTTGCAAACTATGGACAACATCCAAGGATGGATATACAACTATCAAATCATGTCAAGAACCCAGCTGCCAGAGACAATGCCCAGTACCTGATGGACATTCACAAAGAACTCAAGGAAGAGATCCATAAAGCTCAACAACAATATAAGTACTATGCATATCAACATCGTGTTCAGAATCCATCGTATCAAATTGGGGATAAAGTATGGTTACTCAAAAACAATTTGCAAACTTCAAGGCCTTGTGCAAAGTTAGACCATCAAAGATTTGGTCCATTTACCATCTTGGCCAAGATTAATCTAGTCACCTTCAAGCTCCAGCTACCAAGTACCATGAGAATACATCTAGTTTTCCATGTATCCATGTTGGAACCATATCAGATTTTACCATTGAGGTGGAGAGAACTAGTCCTTCACCACCTATCAAAATTGATGATCATGAAGAATTTGAAGTTGAGCATCTCCTAGATTCGAGAATATCTCCAGGAAGATTAGAGTACCTTATTCATTGAAAAGGGTATGACATCAGTGATCGTACTTGGGAACCTGCAGAAAACCTTCAAAGAGCACCAATCAAGGTTTGAGAATTCCATAAGAGAAATCCAATGAAGCCGAGACCAGAGAACATGACCGCTCCTCGTGGAACTCGTTTCTTGAGGGGGAGGTAATGTCATGGACAAAGGAAACCATCCTGAATCTCAGATTCCATGTCAATCCTATATCTCATGATTGGTTCAGAATTCGGGGAAACTAATGCTTCCATTGCATCCGGAACGTGCCAAAACCCTAAGATTGATTGTCTTCTTGCTTGATTCTGACATCCAGAGACCATGCTTCAAATTGATGATATCATCAATTCGTAACCACCCTAGAACCGCCCTTGGAAAACCTATATAAGGAGGGGTTTACCACATTCATAATCAGTCTTGCCAATACCAGTCTTGGGAGCTCAAGGAGTCGTGGCCGCCAAGTAAGTACTCTTCAAGTTCCAGTTCTAGTTCTTGTCTTGTTCCTTGTTCTAGTCTAGTTCTTGGACATCCTATCTTGTCCCCTTGTAATCTTGTAGTACGAGATCCTGTCAAGTTCTTTCGATCTAGTGCTCCCCTGATAGTATGTATGTGCACGTGTGTGTATGCATGTGTGTGTATGCATATGTGTGTATGTATGTGTGTGTATATGCATGTGTACCTTTGCAACTCACTCGATCCCTCGTTGCTTGCTCGGTCGCTCGTTGCTTGCTCTTCGTTCACTCTCTCTCATTAAGAAAGCAATTTTTTTTTCAATTCCTATAGTGTCAATTATGCAATGCAAAAGTGCTGCAGGCAGTTTGTCCCCATCGCTACAGGCGTCGCTAGCCTTCGAGGCTTATAATGATGGTTGGCATGAGCATCGCATAAGCGATGCTAGACATCGCATATGCGATGCTCTCGATTTATTTTTTTGGTTTTTATTCGAGGGATTTTCTTATGTGATGCTTTTTAAAACCCACATCACATAATGACGATCCCCACTTTTTCTTCAATTGAGGGTGTCGCTACAACCCCCTATTCTTCTAGTGTCAAAATCCTTTACTCTAATATAAAACTCAGTATATCATTCTGTAACAAATTTGAGGACATGGTATAAAACTAGTTATGCAACTTACAAAAAGTAAAAATTGTGAAGAAAAAATGGAGATAGTGTTGAAAAGCACTATCATTATGAAGGGAAGGAGGGAATGATTGAGAAGAAAATGAATCTATGCTAATGTGCATGAAGAAGTTGAAGCCATGAGAACATGAACCCAAAGACAAATCAAACTATGCTCTGATACCATGTTGAAATGAAAATGGACCACTCCTAATCTACTATTAATCACAAAATGAACAATCTATGGAGAAAGGAACCGAAAAATGAAAACATGATAAATTGAATAAATAGAAATGAACTTACAAAGGATGATCTATGAGCATGGAGACTCCATGAGGGGAGGGGCACACTCTTGACAATGGGTTAGATTGAATGAGCTTGTGGGGAGTGAAGGGCCTTCTTATATGGAGTTGAGAGCAAGTCTCCTTGAATGTGGGATAATGAGAGAATGAATCTAAACTTGGACCAAATGGTGAAGCACAAAAATCTCAATAGTAATAGCCAATTCACACGAAAACCACTCCTTAAGAAACCATTGTTAGAGGAATTCAAGAGGTAGCTTTGGACCAAACATGTGTCCAATTAGATAAATCCTCTTCAATTCTTCTTGGTTAGCCAAACTTTTCTCCTCAAGAAGGGTGAAGGTTGTTAGTATATGATCAATGTCTACCCCTCATGATTGTATGCACATTTTGTAAGGCCCCCTTTATGAGGAGAAGCCAAGCGTGCATTACCCAATTGATGGGAATCCCAACTTGAATGTTGGATGAAGGTCATATTGGACCATGTAAGATATTATAAGGAAAGGGAGTTACCAGGGTCCCCAATTGTGGGGTCCGGGGCAGCGGTGAGCAGCCCCGGCTGGGGGGTCCAAGGGGGCCAGCGGGCCCCCTGGCTGGGGGGTCCCAGGGGGCCAGCGGGCCCCCTGGTGGGGGTCCGGGGGCAGCGCCCCCGGCGCGACGGTAAAGGGAATATTCCATGGAATATTCGTTGTCGGAGTCAGAAAACATTTATATTTGTTAGGTCGGTTCAACCAGTCTAAGCCGTGTATGGCAATTACGCGGGCGGTGGCCGCCCACGCTCTGCCGCCCATGTATTGCCGTCCATGGCAGGCCACCCATGATCCTATATATACATGACTTTTGCACTACCTAAGACACTGAGTTGAGCCAGCATACCTCTACCTTGTATCTCCCTATCTAGAGTTGTCTAGATCACCATTTAAGCTCTACCTTGAGAGCGCACGGGTGGACAACGCCATCATCTTTGTACTTGCTGCTAGTAGAAAATTGTTGAGATTCTCCTATATCTGTTATCTTCTCTGCTATTGCTCCTGTGTTATATTGCGTAACTATTGTCTTACATGGTATCAGAGCTGTAAGGTTCGAATAGCTTGAGAAGTATCATTATTTTAGCCTACTAGCAGACTAGAATATCAGTAGATTATTCGAGTGATTACATGATGGCTTCATCGTCGAACACTAGTCTTGGTGCTTCTGCTAATGTTAATGCTGCACCTATTCGAATTCGTCCACCTGCATTCACTGAAGGGAAGCTGGATGGAACCAACTATACACTCTGGAAGTTCAAAATTTCTGCAATTTTGGACTCCTATGAATTACTTGACACTGTCATGGGACCGATGGGATTGGATCCAGAGCCTATACCAGTTGAAGATCCAGCAAATTCAAGATTGATGATTCAGCCAGATCCAGATCTTCTACGAGCTTGGAAGAGGCGGAATGCTGATGCATTATGTGCGATTGTCACTAGTGTAAGTGATTCTGTGCTTACTTTAGTTCAACATACTACTAAAGCACATGAGGCTTGGGGCATATTGGCTCGACAATATGAGACCAAGAACCACACTAGGATACAGAATTTAGAAAATCAGTTGGCAAATGAAAAGCATTCTGATTCTGAAAAGGCTGAAGATTTTATCAAACGGATAAAGCATCTTCAAGATCAATTGGCTGCAGTTGGTGTTGTTATAACACCAGAAGAGCTGGCTCGAAGATCTGTACGTGTTCTTCCAGCAAAGTATGATGGATTAGTAACAGCCCTTAACACTCAGGTAAGGCCAACTCCTCTTACATTTGAAGAGTTTTATGCGATGCTTTTAGAAGAAGAGATGCGGCTGAAGAATCGGCAAAGTACAACTGATGCTGCATTCTCAGCAAATGCAAAAGGTAAAGGCTCTTCTGAGGGATCAAAGAAGAAGCCAAAGAAGAAAAAGTTCACAGGAAGTTGCTTCTATTGTGAAAAGAAAGGCCATGCCATCAAGGATTGCAGAAAGAAGCAAGCTGATGAACGGAATGGGACTGTAAAATCATCATGGAAGAACAAAGAGTCTGCAAACAACACAGAGCTGGAACTTTGGGTAGCTATTGAAGAGGTATGTTCATCTGCTCAAGCTCGTGTTGATGAGCCATGGATTTTAGATAGTGGAGCTTCTCGCCATATGACCAGTAAAAAGGATTGGTATAGTTCCCTAGTGCCTCTGCGGGAATCCATCAATGTAGTGGTGGGAAATGACTCCAAGTGTCCAGCCGAAGGAACTGGAACCATCTCTTTTATCACTTCTCCAGGTGTTGAGAAAAAGTTATCCGATGTTCTCTACGTACCTACACTCAAAAGAAATTTGTTGTCAGTTTCTGCAATAACAGATCGTGGACTTGAAGTTCACTTCAATAAGAGTGGTGCAGAAATCATGGATTCATCAGGTAATGTTGTAGGTAAAGGGATACGACGGGATAACTTGTATGAGTTAAGTGCTTTAACTGCTACAGAAGATAAAGATGTAAGCAGGTTATGGCACCAAAGATTTGGGCATCTCGGATTTGCAGTTTTGAAGGAGATGCAAGGAACAGGGATGGTTGCTCATTTGCCTGCATTTTCAGATTTGCAGGAACCTTGTGAAGCTTGTATGATGGGCAAGCAACAACGAAAGGCATTTCCAAGAGAGACCAGCAATCGATCTCAAGCTCCTCTAGAGTTGGTACATGCTGATCTCTGCGGTAAAATGTCTACACCTGCTTTAGGAGGATCTTTCTACTTTTTGCTGTTAGTCGACGATTATAGTAGAAAGATGTGGGTTTATTTCATTCGAGAGAAGGCTGATGCTTTTGAAAATTTTAAAACGTGGCATAAGTATGTAGAAAATGAATCAGGAAGGAAACTGAAGAAATTTAGAACAGATAGAGGAGGTGAATTCTTGTCAACAGAATTCAACAATTACTGTAAGGATCATGGTGTGAAAAGGCAACTTACCACAGCTCATACACCTCAACAAAATGGCGTTGTTGAGCGCAGGAACAGGACAGTAGTTGAAATGGCTCGTTGTATGTTGAAGGCTCAAGACATGCCTGATTCATTCTGGGCAGAAGCAGTCAATACAGCAGTGTACATCCTCAATCGAAGCTACACAAAAGCACTGAAGGGGATGACTCCTCAAGAAGCATATTCTGGTAAAAAGCCTTCAGTTTTGCATTTCAGAATTTTTGGTTGTTTCTGTTATGCACATATTCCTGATTCAACAAGATCAAAGTTGGATTCAAAAAGCAAAAAGTGTGTCTTCCTAGGATATAGTGAAGAGTCTAAAGCATACAGGTTATGGGATCCTGAGGCAAGGAAGATTTTTGTCAGCCGAGATGTGGTGTTTGATGAACGACCACACTTAGTAGAAGATAAAGGTAAATCTACTATCTCATCAAACGGAGAAATATCTCACCTTGTGCCTATCAAAAGACAGGTTAAAGTTGAGGAGGAGGAAACATCTGATGGAGAAATTTCCTCAATAAAAAGCCAACCAGTTGTAGCTGCACAGCGTAAGCCACTACCAAAGTGGGCACAACAGCTCTTTGATGATCACAATCCACATGTAGATGTACCAGAATCATCATCGGATGGATTACGAAGATCAAAGAGAATAGAGGAGCAAAGAAGAGCCTCAGAACACATTGTTAACATGGCTCTAATGGCAGATATCATGGGTTCGATAAAGGAACCTACCACCATTGAAGAAGCCATTGATGATCCAGATTGGAGAGCGGCAATGCAGTCTGAGTATGATAGTATACTCAAAAATGATACATGGGATCTAGTCGACTTGCCGCCAAAGAAGAAGGTAATAGGTACTAAATGGATTTGGAAAGCTAAGTATAAAGCTGATGGAACATTAGAAAAGTATAAGGCACGATTAGTTGCACAGGGTTTTTCACAGATTGAAGGATTTGATGTTCAAGAAACTTTTGCACCAACAGCACGCATGACAACTATTCGGACGGTACTTGCAGTAGCTGCACAAAAGTCTTGGCCTATTTTCCAGATGGATGTCAAATCTGCATTTTTGAATGGTCACCTCAAGGAGGAGGTATATGTATCTCAACCACCAGGTTTTGAGGTGCCCAATTCAGAAAATAAAGTTTGCAGGTTGAAGAAAGCTTTGTATGGACTTAAGCAAGCTCCACGGGCTTGGTACCAACGAATAGATCATTTTTTCAAAAATATGGGTTTTGAAAGAAGTACTTCTGATGCTAACTTGTATGTAACGAAAAGGGATAGCAATCTAGTTGTTGTCATTGTATATGTAGATGATTTGATCATTACAGGAGATCATCAAGAACTCATCAATCAAACTCGAATCAGCTTGGGAACTGAGTTTGAAATGACAGACTTAGGTCTACTCCATTTTTGTCTGGGAATTGAAGTATGGCAAAGGAAGGATGGCATTTTCATCTCACAACAAAAATATTCCAAAGAAATTCTCAAGGCATTTGGAATGATGGACTGCAAACCAACTAGCACACCTATGGAGGTAAATCATAAGCTATCTATGGATGATAACATGCCTGATGTAGATGCTAAGAAGTATAGGAAGCTCGTTGGAAGCCTTATTTTTCTGTGCAACACTAGACCAGACATTTGCTATGCTGTTGGAGTGTTAAGCAGGTTTTCCAACAAACCTAAGGAGAGTCACTGGAATGCTGGAATGCGAATTCTAAGGTACATTGCAGGAACCTTGGATTTTGGTATTTTGTATACCACAGGTGATACACTCCAAGGATATTGTGATTCAGATTGGGCTGGAGATTGTGATTCTAGAAAATCAGTTTCTGGATATTGTTTCTCACTTGGTTCAGGAATATTTTCTTGGGTAAGTAGGAAGCAACCAACTCTCGCACTCTCCTCCACTGAAGCAGAGTACAAAGCAGCTTGTTTTGCTTCTTGTGAGGCAGTCTGGTTAAGGAGAATTCTTGCAGATCTAGGCTTTCCATCAAATATGCCAACTGTACTCAAGTGTGATAATCAAAGTTGTATGGCTATTGCAAAGAACCCAGTATTTCATGCTCGCACCAAGCACATAGAAGTACAGTACCATTACATTCGTGAGCTAATTGAAGATGAAATTTTGGAGCTAGAATATTGCCCAACAGAGGCAAATTGTGCTGACATATTCACTAAAGCACTTGGAAGAGAGCAGCTCAACAAGCATCTTCAACAGATGGGCATAGGACCGAGACCTACTTGACTTATCATCGGTAAACATTGAGGGGGGGTGTTAGTATATGATCAATGTCTACCCCTCATGATTGTATGCACATTTTGTAAGGCCCCCTTTATGAGGAGAAGCCAAGCGTGCATTACCCAATTGATGGGAATCCCAACTTGAATGTTGGATGAAGGTCATATTGGACCATGTAAGATATTATAAGGAAAGGGAGTTACCAGGGTCCCCAATTGTGGGGTCCGGGGCAGCGGTGAGCAGCCCCGGCTGGGGGGTCCAAGGGGGCCAGCGGGCCCCCTGGCTGGGGGGTCCCAGGGGGCCAGCGGGCCCCCTGGTGGGGGTCCGGGGGCAGTGCCCCCGGCGCGACGGTAAAGGGAATATTCCATGGAATATTCGTTGTCGGAGTCAGAAAACATTTATATTTGTTAGGTCGGTTCAACCAGTCTAAGCCGTGTATGGCAATTACGCGGGCGGTGGCCGCCCACGCTCTGCCGCCCATGTATTGCCGTCCATGGCAGGCCACCCATGATCCTATATATACATGACTTTTGCACTACCTAAGACACTGAGTTGAGCCAGCATACCTCTACCTTGTATCTCCCTATCTAGAGTTGTCTAGATCACCATTTAAGCTCTACCTTGAGAGCGCACGGGTGGACAACGCCATCATCTTTGTACTTGCTGCTAGTAGAAAATTGTTGAGATTCTCCTATATCTGTTATCTTCTCTGCTATTGCTCCTGTGTTATATTGCGTAACTATTGTCTTACAAAGGTTTAATGCCAAAGATTTCCAGAGAAGCTCTGTTGAGATATCAAGCTCAACATGTGATGATCCAGGATGACACGTATCAGTTTTTCATTTCTCTGACATGTATAGTGGTCACGCCGGTATATGTCAGGGATACTTCATTGAGCTTTATTAGATTTATCTTTATGTACTAATCTTTATATATTGCACTTTTTGTACTCTTGTTTTTTAGGTCATTCTTGTACATTCCTTTTTATGTAATAGAAGAAGAAGAAGGAGATCATTCTTCCTTGCCTCAATCTGTGTGTGTGCTTCTCCTTGAGAGTGAGTGTGTGTGTGAGCTCTCTTCCTTATCTCCTTCCTCGTGACATGGTATCAAAGCTAGCGTGGCTGTGGAGAGCTCGTGAAGAAGGCAACGGTGAAGGGTATGCGACAAGGCGTGGAGAAAACGTGATTCACAAAGAACCTCTGTTTGCTACGAAAATCCGTTTGCCATCTCGAGCTCTGTTTCGAGACCGCAAGGTGGCGCCCACAAAAAAACCAGGTCAGTTTCAGAAACTGTAACTTGCATCATGTTTGGCAACGCTCATATATTCGAGATCTAGAATTTCAAGCGATTCTATGTACCGTTGATACACGAAAACTATGTTTTTCTGAGATCGAACTGTCACATCATAGTGCGACAATGTTCAAGCAGAAGTGTTGCTTGTAGTGTTTTTGCAGTGTTATGAATTGCTGCAGAAATGGCAAACGCAGATGGAATGAGTCAGCTTATGAGCGATAAGCTGCACAAGAACAACTTCCATGCTTGGAGATTTAGAATGATGAATTTCCTAATGGGAAAAGGATATTGTAAGTACATCAAAGGAGAGAACAAAAATGCTCCATAGTTACCAGAAAGAAATCAGACTACAGACCAGTTACAAGCATATGAGGAATGGAATAAAGGAGCATAAAAGGTAATGTATTCGCTATCTGTTAGCATACAGGATAGCATGATTGGACACATACAGGATGCCAATACTCCAAAAGAGGCTTGGAACAGTTTGGTCACTTTGTATGAGACCAATACAAAGGCACAAAAATTGCAACTCAAGAACGAGCTGCATACATTGGAAAAGAAGAGTGTGTGATCGGTAAGTGACTACACTCTAAAAATCAAAAGCATATGTGAGTCACTTGCATCTATTGGCATGAATGTAGATGATGATGATAAGGTGGAAGTGTGTCTTCGTGGTTTAGGAGCTGCATATAAGCAGTTCAGAACGTCTATATAGACCAGGGAAAATATTCTGAATTTTGCTGATATGGTATCTATACTGATTATTGAAGAAAAGAATCTTGGTGATGATTCAAACTCCCAAGGAAAATCTAGTTCTGAGCAGGTATTCTACTCTGACAGAGGAAGAGGAAAAGGTAGAGGTTTTGGAAGTGGAAGAGGAAATAGTAACCAAGACCAAAGTCAACAACAGAATCATGTAGGAGGAAGAGGACAGTTTTGAGGCAGGGGGAGCCAAAGAGGCCACAAAAATTTCCAAAGAAATGATTCAAGTAATGACAGTAAAGGATGTTGGAACTGTGGTAAACATGGACACTCTGAAAGTGATTGTAGGTTGAAGAATCAAAATAACAAAAGGCAGCAGAATAACTATGCATTCACAAGTGTAGATGATTCTGAGAAGTTGTTCATGGTTCAACATCACATGATGAATACAATGTCTTCTGGTGTTTCAAAATCAAATGATAATGTCTGGTATGGTGATTCAGGTGCTTCAAATCACATGACTAGTCATGCAGAATGGTTTAGTAGTTTGCAAAAATTGCCAGTTCCTGGATATGTTGAAACATGTGATGATACATTGCATCCTATCAAGCATACAGGAAACATAGCATTGTCTATGGAGGACGGGAAGGTAAAACATCTTATTGATGTGCTGCATGTTCCAAACATAACAAAGAATCTGGTTTCTGTTGGACAAATGGTTGACCAGGGATTACAAGTCAGGTTCAATGTTGATGGGTTATATGTAGAAGAATACAAACAGGGTGGACGATTGATCACCAAAGGAAACAAAGTGGGTAGGATGTTCACCTTAGATGTGAAAATTCTTGAAATAAATGCAGCCATGCTTGCAAAAGGTGCAGGAATCATTGTTGATATAGAGATCTGGCACAAACGGATTGGACATGCAAACTTGCAGAGGTTGAAGTTGATGCAATCAAAAAAGATTGTCCATGGACTACCAAATTTCAAGGTTGCAGAGATGCAAAAGGTATGTGCAGCATGTCAATTTGGAAAACAGTCAAGAGCATCATTTCCACATGACAAGCATGTTAGTGAGAACATGCTAGAAATAGTACATACAGATGTTTGGGGTCCTGCAAAGACCACATCTATGGGCGGTTGTAGGTTTTATGTTACTTTCATTGATGACCATACACAAAAAGCATGGGTATATTTCATGAAAGATAAGACTGAGCTATTCACTCACTTCGAGAATTTTAAAGCTATGGTGGAAAAGCAGATAGGGAAGTATATTCAGACACTAAGATTTGATGGAGGAGGTGAATACATGTCAAATGAGTTCATTAATTTTCTAAAAAATCATGGAATTCGGCATCAGTTTTCATGTAGGTACACACCACAATAGAATGGTGTTGCTGAACACAAAAACAGACATATTGCAGAAATAGCAAGAGCCTTGATGGCTGAGAAGAATATGCCTCATTGTTTTTGGGTAGAAGCTGTGCATATGGTCGTATACATTATGAACAGAACAGAACTCCAACTGCTATTGTACATCAAGCTACACCTGAAGAAAAGTTCACACATAAAAAGCCAAACTTATCACATATGAAAGTTTTTTGTTGTATTGCATATGTACATGTTCCAAATGAATTGAGGATGAAGCTTGATCCAAAAGTAGAAAAGAGTGTCTTCATTGGATACTCCCTTGAGCGAAAGGGATAAAAATGTTATAACCCAGTCACACGACAGGTGAAGGTGAGCAGAGATGTGGTATTTGATGAAATGGCAAGCTTCTATGTAGATGCCAAAGAAGGGCTGAATCTTGAACCAAATGACAAAGAAAATGCTGAAAAATCAAGTGCAAAATCTCAAGTTTTGAGTGGACCGGATGCATCACCAAGCAGTTCCAACTCAATTCCATGGAGTGGAAGATTGCGTGGAAATTTTAGTCCAGAAAATTCATCAAATACATCCAAGAAAGGTAAAGAAAATCTTTTTGCTGCTAGTAAAACATGTGCAGGTTTTGAAGATGTTGATGGAGATTCAAGCAGTTCAGAAAAGAGTCTTGATGAGGAACTTGGATTGCCCTATGTGAAGACTCCAGGAGTAAGAAGGGCACATGCAGATGATACAAGAAGAAGTGACCCAAGACCAAGAAGATCTGGGAGGATGCAGAATTCAGTGCAATGATTGACATGTGACAGTTATATGGCTCGTCATTGTGCCTACATGACCAAGGTAATACAAGATGCTGAACCTTCTTCTTTTGAAGATGCATTTGGAAATGCAAATTGGGAAAAAGCTATGGATGAGGAGATGGTTGCACTTTATGGGAATGATACATGGAAGCTGGTTCCATGGCCGCAAGGAAAGAAACCCATAGGTTGCAAATGGGTTTACAAGGTAAATCATAATGCTGATAGTAGCATACGTAGGTATAAAGCACGATTGGTAGCTAAAGGATATGCATAGACATATGGCATTGATTATTAGGAAACATTCAGCCCTCTAGCTAAAATGTCTACTCTCAAAACACTTGTTGCATTAGCTACAGTAAAAGGATGGACTTTGCATCAGATGGATGTGAAGAATGCTTTCCTACATGGTGAGTTACAGGAAGAAGTATATATGGACCAGCCACAAGGATATGAAGATTCAAAGCATCCAGAATATGTTTGGAGGTTGCAAAAGGCTTTGTATGGGTTGAAGCAAGCTCCTCGTGCATGGCATGCAAGGATTGTTGATTACTTAACCACCATTGGTTTTTCTATGTGTGATGCAGAGCATTCACTATATGCAAGGGAGGGTGATGATGGCATCACAATTGTGGCTATCTATGTTGATGACTTGATTGTAGGTGGTGATAATGAAGAAGGCATGAAAGAGGTAAAGCAACTTCTTATGCAGAAATTTGACATGAAAGATCTTGGTGTGTTGCACTACTTCTTGGGCATTGAGTTTATACATACAGAAAGAGGTATATGGATGTTGCAAAGGCAATATGCCTTGAATATGCTGCAAAATTGTGGTATGGATGATTGTAAGCCAATTTCTATGCCATTAGATCAGAATTTGAAGTTGGGTACTACATCAGGTGAAGCATTGGAAAATGCTACTATGTACAGGAAAATTATGGGAAGTCTTATATATCTCACAATTACAAAGCCTGATTTAAGCTATACAGTTGGACTTGAAAATCAGTTTATGTAGGTTCCCAGGGAGCCACATTTGGATGCTCTGAGGTGCACTCTCCATTATGTGAGTGCTACTTTGGATTATGCATTGTTTTATGAGGCTGGTGTAGATTTGCAGGTTTATGGATACACCGATGCAAATTGGGCTAGTAGCATTCCAGATAGAAGATCTACTAGTGGTTTTCTATTCTCACTTGGGAGTGTAGCTATTACATGGAGCAACAAGAAGCAACCCACTATTGCTTTGTTGAGTACAGAGGCTGAGTATAGAGGTGCTGCAATGGTAGCATGTGAGGCATCATGGCTAGAGATGCGACTTGCAGATTTATGTGTGGAAGTGCAAAAGCCTATCACTATCTATTGTGATAATCTTAGCAGCATACAGCTAGCACGGAACCTTATTTTTCATGCTAGAACAAAGCATATCAAGGTACATTATCACTTCATCAAAGAGAAGGTATTAGTAGGTGATATTGATCTTGTTTATGTGAGAACAGATGAGCAAGTTGCTGATATTTTCACCAAAGCACTTGGAGCTGAGAAGTTGAAGAAGTTTTAGGGGATGCTTGGATTATAGGATATGACATTTAGCTTGAGGGGGAGTGTTGAGATATCAAGCTCAAACATGTGATGATCGAGGATGACACGTATTAGTTTTTTGTTTCTCTGACATGTATAGTGATCACGCCGGTATATGTCAGGGATACGTCATTGAGCTTTATTAGATTTATCTACCAAGAGTGATGGCACGTTTCTTACTTGTCAGCTTATTCACTCACGGACATTAGATTTTTCCTTATGTACTGATCTTTATATATTGCACTTGTTGTACTCTTGTTTTTTAGGTCATTCTTGTACATTCCTTTTTATGTAATAGAAGAAGAAGAAGAAGATCATTCTCCTTGCCTCAATCTGTGTGTGTGCTTCTCCTTGAGAGTGAGAGTGTGTGTGTGAGCTCTCTTCCTTATCTCCTTCCTCATGACAAGCTCTTGAGGCCTTTTCCTGTAATGTTGGAGCTAAGCTACTAAACACCGGAGGGGATAGCCCTATAAGAAAATAATGGCACAGCGAAATAGACCTGTAGACAGAGTTGAGAGAAAAACACAGACAAAGATAGATGCAGACTAAGAGATAGAGAACTCAAATTCTCAGATTGACAAGCGTAATGCAGTTACAATGATGGTGTTTTCCACCCGTGTGCTCCCAATGTGGAGCTTTGATGGCAATCTAGACAGACTCTAGATGAAGGGCTTACTAGTGCACAATGTTGTGTAAAGCTCAACCTGGGCCATGCTTATATAGCTTTTACAAGGTGGTTCGGTATAGATAAACGTAGTCGGGAGATACAAAATAGTCGGTAAACTATATGATCCGACAATATCTCCACGACCAGAAGTCTTACCGTCTCGGCCCTACAGGCCGGTGGGATAGGCCCCCTGGACCCCACAGAAGGGGGCAAGCCCCCCTCTGCACTCACCCCATTAAGATTCTATGGGGAAACCCTGCAATGCCACAGGTCTTTATTTTCACCTTAAATGGCAACCTAATGGCCTGGAAGTTTATGCCCTACCTAACCTAACGGCTAGGCTCACAAAGATCATCTACAACCATCAACGGTCACACATAGACCTCATCTAACTTGGAAGTTAGGGTTCCACAAATGTTCGGGCTCTCATAATGGCTTCTCCTCATAATGGGGGCCTTACAACTTAGAGCACCATGGATCATTTCTGGTCACATAAGGGTGGAGTATTGAGCATATCTAACACCCCCCCCTCAATGTCCACCCTACGGTGAACTACCTCCTTGGTCCAATCCCAAGCTTTGGAAAGTGTCGAAGAAGTTGCTCTCTCCCAAGAGCCTTGGTGAAGATGTTTACTCCATTTTCTTCAGTAGGACAATAGCTTATCTCCACGAACATGTCCTCAATCAACTCACACACATAGTGATACTGGATTTCTATGTGCTGGTACATGCATGGAAAACAGGATTTTTGGTGATGGCCATGCAACTTTGGTTGTTACACTTCAACTCGATAGCCTCTTGTCCTTGTATTCCTGTGTGCCATAAGATCCTCCTCAACCATACTACTTCAGATGCTGCAATGCATGTAGCTTTGTACTCAGCTTCAATAGAAGATAATGCTACAATCAGTTGCTTCTTACTAATCCAAGAGAAAATCCTTGATCCTAAAGAAAAGCAATATCCAAAAACTGATTTTCTGGTATCAATATCTCCTACCCAATCTGAGTCATAGTATCTGACTAGAGATTATCCTTCTTCATAAAGAATACCATAACCAGTGGTTCCTTTCACATACCTGAGTATGCGCATGCTTGCCTTCCAATGAGTTTGGCAAGGCTTATTAGAGAACCTGCTTACTACTCCAACAAGATAAGAGATGTCTGGTCTGCTATTGCACAAGTAGATGAGACTTCCAACTAATTTCCTGTATCTTCCAATATCCACTGGAGGTGAAGTATCTTCAATAGATAATATTGTGTTGACCTCCATAGGTGTAGAAATTTCCTTGCGATCCTCCATGTCGAATGCCTTCAATATCTGCCTTGCATACGTTTGTTGAGAGATGAAAATCTTCCCTGGTTCCTGCCAAACTTCAAGACCTAAGCAATAATGCATTAAGCCCAAGTCTGTCATTTCAAATTTTGAACTCAGGGCATCTTTTGTTTGTTGAAGAAGAGCATCATCATTTCCTGTAATCACAAGGTCATCTACATAGAGTACAAGCACAATTGTCTTCCCTCCTCTCTTTAGAACATACAAGTTAGCATCAGAAGCACATCTTTTGAAACCTAGGTACAAGAGATACTTATCTATCTACTAGTACCATGCTCTATGGGCTTGTTTTAGCCCATATAATGCCTTCTTCAGCTTACATATTTTGTTCTCTAAATCGCCTCAAACCCTGGTGGTTGAGACACATATACCTCCTCCTTGAGGTCTCCATTTAGGAACGTTGACTTGACATCCATGTGATAGACTGGCCAACACTTATGTGCAGCCACAGCTAGTACTACTCAGATAGTAGTCATTCTTGCAGTCAGGGCAAATGATTCACAAAAGTCAATGCCTTCAACTTATGAGTAGTCCTGTGCAACAAGTCTTGCTTTATACTTTTCTAGAGTACAATCAGCCTTGTACTTTAGCTTCTAGACCCACTTGGTGCCAGTGACTTGAAGGGATAGCTCTTGGGCTAGGTTCATAGTGGATTGCCCCTTTGCCTGATGATAAAGTGGAAGCTCTCTTTTCCTCCTCCACTGCATGTGGCTGCTCCTCCTTGAACACCACATCACGACTCGCCATGATCTTCTTAGCCTCAGGGTCATAACGCTTATAAGCCTTCTTATCTTTGTTGTACCCTAGGAAGATACATTTGATGCTTTTTGGTTGAAGCTTGTTTCTCTCCCTATCTGGAACATGTACATAACATTCACTTCCAAATACTTTGAAATGGGAAACAGAAGGCTTTTTATGAGTGTAGGATTCTTGTGGAGTCTTTCCATCAAGTGCCTTGGTGTAGCTTTGATTCAAGATGTAGATAGTAGTGTTGACAGCCTCTACCCAAAATTGATAAGGCAAACCCTTTCCTTTCAACATGCACCTTGCCATCTCCATGATGGTTCGATTCCGACGTTTTGCAACATTGTTCTGTTGAGCACTATGTGCCACTGTGAGTTGATGCTTGATTCCCTTACTCTTGCAGAAATCTTCAAACTCTATTGATGTGAACTCACCACCACCGTCTGTCGTGAATTTCTTCATCTTCTTCCCTGTTTCAGTTTCAACAAGATGAAGCCATTCTTTAAACTTACCAAAAGCTAGAGCCTTATCTCGAAGGAAGTACACCCACATCTTCCTGCTATAGTCATCGATAAGTAACATGAAGTAGGAAGATCCACCAAAGGCCTGTGTAGGCATTTTTCCGCACAAGTCACCATGCACCAACTCTAGAGGATAGCTTGCCCTGTTCTTGCTTTCTTGTGGAAAGGCCTTCCTCTGTTGCTTGCCCATCATGCAAGCTTCACATGGTTCCTTCATTTCTGCAATCGATGGTAGGTTTGCAACCATACCTATGCGATGCATCTCCTTCAGTACAGGGTATCCAATGTGGCCGAATCTCTCATGCCATAGCTTACTTGTGCCCACGTTTTTAGTGGCTGTAAGAGCACACAACTCATACAAGTTGTTCCTCCTTATGCCAGTCCCAACAATGTTGTTGTTACCGTCCATAATCTTAGCTCCTATCTTATTGAAAGATACTTGATGACCTTGATTATAGAAGCTACTGAAAGTAGCTTTCGTTTTATTTGTGGAACATATAGCACATTTGAAAACTTTTTGATATCACCATTAGAGTTAAATTAAATGAAAGAAACCGTACCTTCCCTCTGTGCTGGACATCTTGCATTGTTCCCTACCTTTACTGTGATGGGTTCCTTTAGAGGCTGTAAGGAACTATAAAGGTTCTTTCTACTTGTCATGTGACGAGATGCACCACTATCCAACACCCATGAGTCATCTGTTCCTGAATCTTCAGCCGAGGAGCACACCTCCTCTATCGTAACAAATAACTCAAGCTCTGTTTCTGTTGTGTTGGCAGACTCCTTGCCCTTGCCACCTTTTGAAGAGCCACTCTTCTCTTCTGCCTTCTTGATGTGACAATCTTGGATTCTGTGTCCTTTCTTCTTGCAGTGGAAACATTCTCCCTTGAACTTCTTTTTATCATTCTTCTTTTTGTCTCCATCTTTTGAAGAGTCTATTTTGCCTCCTTTGGCATTTGCTGTGAATGCAGCATCTCCTTTGCTACCACCACTCCTTGCCTTGAGCCGCAGCTCCTCCTCCATGAGTAAGGCACTAAATTATTCAAAAGTTAGTGGTTGAGGTCTGATTTGAGCATTAAGAGCAGTTACCAAACCATCAAACTTAGGTGGACAGATTCGAATACAACGACGAGCTAGCTCCTCACTTGACCTTTGAACACCTGCTCCCGCCATTTGATCTCGTAGATTCTTTATGCGAGTGATAAACACCTCTGCAATCTCCCCATCAACAAACCATTCTACTGCAAGCTGATTCTCCAAGTTGTGAATCCGTGTCTGATTACGAGTTTCATATTGATTTCTCAATATGTTCCATGCTTCACATGCCTCGTAGTATGCTGAATGAGAGTCATAACACTATCAGAACTACTTGTAACTAGAGCACAGAGTGCATCTGCATTTCTACGTTTCCAAGCAGGTAGAAGATCAGCATCAGGAGGAATCATTCGACTAGGATTATTTGGATCAGGTCTTTCTTGGGGCTCATGATCAGTCCCAAGAACAGTCTCTAAAAGCTTATAGGAATCAAGAATAGAAGTGATTTTGAACTTCCACAAGGTGTAGTTCGTACCATCAAGTTTACCTTCTGTGAAGGCTGGTGGCCGTATCCGCAACATTGGGATGATCGGCATCATTGCTGCTCCTACTTGTGCGCCACCTACTCCTGTTGATGAACCACCTTGACCTCCAAACATAGATGATGACGCACCGCTTGACATCTTCTCTCTTTTGTCATTTAGACCTCCGCAACCTTTTCGTTTCTGCTTCTGCACCACTCAGAGCCTCTTGAGCTTTGATACCATGTAAGAAAATAACAGAACAGTGGAATAGACTTGTAGACAGAGTTGAGAGAAAAACACAGACAAAGATAGATGAGACTAAGAGATAGGGAACTCAAATTCTCAAATTGCTGAGCATAATGTAGTTACAATGATGGTGTTGTCCACCCGTGCGCTCCCAATGTGGAGCTTAGATGGGGATCTAGACAGACTCTAGATGAAGGGCTTACTAGTGCACAATGCTGTGTAAAGCTCAACTTGGGCTGTGCTTATATAGCTTTTACAAGGCGGTTCGGTATAGATAAACGTAGTCGGGAGATACAAAATAGTCGGTAAAATATATGATCCGACAATATCTCCACGACCAGAAGTCCTACTATCTCGGCCCTACGGGCCAAAGGGATAGGCCCCCCAGACCCCGCAGAAGGGACAAGCCCCCCTCTGCATTCCCCCCATTAAGGTTCTATGGGGAAACCACGCGACGTCATAGGGCCTTTATTTTCACCTTAAATGGCAACCTAATGGCCTGGAAGTTTATGCCCTACCTAACCTAATGGCTAGGCTCACAAAGATCATCTACAACCATCAACGGTCACACATAGACCTCATCTAACTTGGAAGTTAGGGTCCCACAAATGTCCGGGCTCTCATAATGGCTTCTCCTCATAATGGGGGCCTACAACTTAGAACACCATGGAACATTTGTGGTCACATGAAGGTGGAGTATTGAGCATATCTAACAAGCCCCTCCCATATCCCAAAGATAGAGAGGATCTCTACGTTTCTAACTTAAAGGATAGAAAAGAACAAACATTAGAAGCGCGAGAAACGGTACCCGAGGGGCAATGAAATCTCTTTAGAGTAGGAGCAACCGAAAAAGAAGGAGAGGACGTTATTTTTGTTTTGGTATCTTTGAAAATTCCTTATAAAGAGCCTTTAAATAAAAAAAAGGACCTAAGAACGCACTACAAGGAGCGCAAGCGGGAAAAAAGAGGAACTAAACTAAGGCGTGTGTTTTTTCTTTTTTTGAACTTCTAAAGATTTGAAGTTTAAAGATTAGACTTTGAAGTTTCCACGAAAAATTTTGAAAGTATTGGAGATTAAAGTTTTGAATTACCTTTTTACTATTGAATTCATAGAAAATCAAAGGAACAAGAGTTTGATAGGTTTGGTTCTTTTCAAAGTGTTGAAAGTGAAATTTAGCATGTTTTGAAGTAAGTTTGTAAGCTCCTTATCCCCAAAACTAAACCCATTTAAGTTTGCACAAGCTCGATGACTAGGGCACTGAAGCCCACACTTGAGGGGCAACAAAGCAAGCAGTCCCATCGTGATAGAGCCCAGGACCCAATGCTCACTCTATCACATAAGAAAGAGGTAGGGCTATCGCGATAGATGCCTATGTGGCTGCTCGAATGCAATAGACCAAGAGGATAGCCATCGTGATAGATGGAGTATGATAATACACTGGTGGTGTGATAGGTGGGCAAGTGGCATAATAGATGGCATGATAGATGGCCTAATCTCGTGGTAGATGAGGTAAACGATGCATTAGAGCCTTGTTGACAATCTTGTGTCAGAGTCAACCACAAAGGGTTTATTGGGATCTGCTATATGTAAAAGTGGAACTATAGCACTTGCTAGCTTCATCTTTTACATACTTTGCTTTTGTTCTTCTCGCCAATGAAAGGTTTTCCCTTTTCCTTTAAGTTGTTACATCATTGGGACATCAATTTTGGCATAGTTCTTGATGAATCTACGATAGAACCTTGAGAAATCTAAGACGATTTGAAGCTCTTCCTGCAAGTTCCCATGATGTGGCCATTCCATGATAGTCTGTACTTTATCAAAATCCATCTGGATTCCATCTTGGTAGACTGTATGCCCAAGGTATCTAACCTCTATTTTGAAAAATTCACACTTTGATTCCTTATCAAAGAGTGAACTTTTCTATAACACTTGAAATGCTTTCATAAAGCGTTCCAAATGTTTGTCTTCTTATCTACTATACATTAGAATATCATTCAAAAAGTCTACCAATGAGCTTCATGAAAGTGATGGGAGCATTAGTGAGCCCAAAAGCATCACCAAAACTCATAGTATCCATATTTATTCCTAAAAGCAATATTAGGGACATCCTCTACCCTCATTCTAATTTGATGATATCTTAACCTAAGTTCAAGCTTGATAAAATACCTAACTTGATGTAACTGATGAAATGGGTCTTCCAAGCTAGGTATTGGTGAAGAGATAGAAAAGACTAGATTAAGATTTTTAGAGATGACGCTAAATGGATACAGTGATGAAGGACAAAAATAGACAACATGAAACTCCATAGTCATCTATCGCACGTAAATTGTGCACGTAAATTGTGCATGTTGATGATACCCTCATCTTTTACATGCTTTGCTTTTCTCCATCTCACCAATGAAATGTTTTGCTTTTTCCTTTAAGTTGTTACATCATTGGGACATCAATTTTGGCATAGTATTCCATCTTGGGAGACTATATGCCCAAGGTATCTAACCTCTGTTTTGAGAAATTCACACTTTGATTCCTTAACAAAGATTGAACTTTCCTATAACACTTGAAATACTTCCATAAAGTGTTCCAAATGTTTGTCTTCTTATCTACTATACATTAGAGTATCATTCAAAAAGTGTACCAAAAACTGCCCTAGATATGGTTTTAGAACACTATTTATGAGCAATGAAAGTGATGGGAGCATTAATGAGCCCAAAAGCATCACCAAAACTCATAGTATCCATATTTATTCCTAAAATCAATATTAGGGACATCCTCTACCCTCATTCTTATTTGATGATATCTTAACCCAAGTTCAAGCTTGGTAAAATACCTAGCTTGATGTAATTGATGAAATAGGCCTTCCAAGATAGGTATTGGTGAAGAGATAGAAAAGACTAGATTAAGATTTTTAGAGATGACGCTAAATTGATACAGTGATGAAGGACAAAAAAAGACAACATGAAACTCCATAGTCATCTATTGCACGTAAATTGTGCATGTTGATGATGCTAAGAACCTTCATTGATGACACTGAATGTGATGAAGGACAAAAAAAGACAACATGAAACTCCATAGTCATCTATTGCACGTAAATTGTGCATGTTGATGATGCTAAGAACCTTCATTGATGACATTGAATGGATGGAGTGATGGATGAAGAATAGCAATGACACCACAATATTAAAGAGAATAGAAAATATGGTTTATGAGCTCCAACTTCAAGAGAGTAGTGTTAGACGGCCGCCGAACAAAGGACAATTGTACTTAGACAGAGGTTTTTAATGTAGAAAGAACCCTTCTGAAAGTACGCGGTAAAGAAAGATTCGCGTAAGCCTTGTAACAAAACTCTATTTAAAGCAATGAAAAGGGACGAGAGAGAGAGTCCCCGTTTTTTTTTGGGAAGTTGCGAGTGTATTGTGAGAGTCCCGTTTGTTTTTTGGGAATTGCTCGTATAGTGTTGTATGTATAGAACAGAGTAACGCTGGTCTGTTTCGTCGGCTCCATTCCCTCTCCTGTGTATGTGCTTGTGTGCGTATGTGCGTTATACGCAGTGTTACGAATTGATACTGTGTTGCAGAGATTTCACCCGGTAATGATTGAAGTATTTCCTAAGCGTTAGTCGACAGGAATGCGTTTGTCTGATCGTTCTTCTGTGGAGCACGGAAGCATAGAGAACTAACATGGTTCGGTTGTGAGTTATGAGTCTCTGTGAATGACTGGGTAGGTAGTATATCTGTGTTCAGATTAGTACGAGTAGTGTTCTGAATACGAGTAGAATGATGATAAAGTGCGCGACAAGTTATGGTCAGTAGGTCTTGCGATTTGAATGTGGTACTCGGTAAAGTCGTAAATTGTGCAGAAGGATTTCGTGGTGTGGTTGTGTTAAGTTACCAGCAGTGCGCTTTGTGTAGTGATTCTCAGTCCGGACTACTGCTCAACTGTTATAGCAGGTAGATCTTGGAGTACGGGATTATAAGACGTTGATAGCCTTGGTTGATCAGAAACAACTACTGAGCTAAGACGCGCTGACCGAGTGACGAGTGAGTGAGAAGTTGGGAAAATAGTATAGGGCCTCTGTCTAACAGACCCCTACCACTCCCAAGGACCCACTTGGCTAGAGTCAGTTTATTCTTACGGTGAGATTGAATACAGAGAAAGAGAGACTCGGAAATATCTGGTATGCAGGTGTGGCACCAGATTCTGGAGTCTCTGAAGGATTGTTTTTTTACGCCAGTAATTAACGGCTGCGGTAGGCAGTAACAGTTAAGTTAATAGTAAACGACGATAATACCTTTAACATTTGGCGACGTCTGTGGGAAAGTGGCATCCGTTTGCCAGTTCCCTGACCCGTTGTATGTGGGAAAGTGACAACTGATTACCAGTCTCTGCGGTAAAGTAGCATTTGATTACGAGTCACTTGTGAGACAGTGGCATTAGAGTGCTAACGATTTGTAAGAAGCAAACATCCAGCAACATTTGCTTCACTGACAGTAGCAACAGATCCAGATTGTTGCAAACTGCTCAGATAGTGTTACTGGGCAATGATACATGCCGGTCACTCGATCGGGCGAAACATATCCTAAGAATCGTCAGATTGAAGCACGAAAATCACAAAAGATAGCCTCGGGAGAAGTAGGTATAACTAGATCTGACCAAGTGGTCAAGAAAAGTGGAAACGTTACAACTGATTCCGGTCATATTCCGGTAGAACGGTCAACGCCTTCGATACATTCTGATGCTACTTCGACCCAGCCTATCGAAGATATAGCAAGTCCAGACTCTATCAAAACGCCGTTGGAACCTAGTTTAACAATATCAGATAAAGATTTAGAGTTATCCACGGTCAGAAATACGTTAGGGAAATTCGGCAAAAGTAGTAAAACAGGGCATTCTGGCCCAATTTCGGTTCATTCCGGTGAGATTCCGGTAATAGAATCACCGATCGCTGGCAAAGGTTTAGCCTTTTTTGCGGAATCATCAGCTCAACCTTCGTGCTTGGAAGAAAGATTTCGAATATTAGACATCCAGAAGGAAGGAAAGCTGTTCGAAACAGAGATCCGAAGCATCCTAAGTCGAAACAGCACACCGGAAAACGCACCATCCGGTGATACAAGTCCCGATAGTTCACCCGATCAATCCCAAGATACAGAAGGAAACCCTGAACCCTTCACAATGAGCGGGCAACACCATCAACAACAACAGCTAGGACCGCCAAGGCCACCTCCAACAGGAGTAACCTACACGAAATTCGGTGGATTCCCAGGAGACGACCCAGACGCCCACGTACGAACATTCGAGATAAGTTATGCAGTTCTTAACCATCCACCAGATCAGGCGTATAAGGCCATTGTTTTTCAATCGACACTGATCAATGAAGCGGCGAGATGGCTCACGGAATATGATATCAATCATTTCGGTACTTACGATGCAGTACGAGACGCCTTTTTACAGCGATTCAGACTAAAGAAGAATCCTGCTGAAATCTTTGAGTATCTACAGAACAACAGACAGAAGGTAAATCAGACCGTCCAGGAGTACGCTACTCTCTTTAGAACACATTTACGGCAGATACCATAGGCCCACGCTAATCTACCTGATGATGTCATCTCTCAATGGTTTATCAATGGATTAACCCCATAACTGAAGCAGATCATGATCATAAGATGTGTCGGAGCTATGACCTTGGATGCCGTCATTGCAATGGCTCTACAGCTAGAATCCAAGGTTGGTGGATTTTCAGAAGACTTGGAATGGTTAAAAACAAACAAAAATATGGCTGAAGATACCACCAGGCAAGTATACTGCACCACATGCAAAAATTCGGGGCATACAAGTGCCAACTGTGCACTGAACCAAGTGTTTTGCGCTATCTGCAACACTACCGGACACACCACCGGAAACTGTGTCTACAACGCTAGAATACAAGGGACAGCAACCGTCAATACAGTCATCCAAGAACATGGCCAACCAATAAATCACTATGTGCCTCCGCAACAGAGAAACAATCAACAACAAGGATATCGGAACTACCGAGGACAGAGAAACAACACTTATAATGCCAACCGATGGCAGAATGGACCACCACCGGAACACCCTGAGTTACCACCTCCACGTTGTCATTTTTGTGGCGAATTCGGCCACATTAGAAGGTTTTGTAAAGACGCAATAGAGTATGATCAAAGAAAGAAGGAACGCCAGAATCCAATGGCCAACATGGTAAAAATTACACCGATCGAGACACAGACTGCTACAGTCCAGACCCGTTCCGGTAAACAACTTCAGTCGGCAGCAGAAATCTTCGAACCAGGGATACAAGAACAACGAAGGATGTATAACAAAGCTAGTCACTGGACCACAACAGAACCACCAGTGTTCCCAGAACCTATTCCGGTGACTCAGGCTTCTTCATCCAAGGACGAAACAACACAAAAGGATGCATCAGTAGGGCCATCATCATCAGTAGAGACAACAACAGACACTTCTGCGTCAGTAGAACCTTCAAGTCCAAAAGAACAAGACAGTCAAGCTCAACAGGCCTGGGAAATTTTGTCCAAGGCATCCATCACTCTGCCTCTAGGCCAACTTCTGGCCTTAGTGCCCGGGATCCGACAACAGTTTCAGCAACAATTCAGTCCAGTACCTTCTTGCATTCCTACGACAGCCGCAGTTCAACCAGAACCCGATGCTGCGATTGACCACGCAGTGCCCTTGATCACAGTATGGTATAAGAATCAGAAGATCACGCAAGTATTGATTGATGGAGGCTCAG
The DNA here is from genome assembly GCA_020310875.1 of Ceratopteris richardii. Classification (NCBI taxonomy): domain Eukaryota; kingdom Viridiplantae; phylum Streptophyta; class Polypodiopsida; order Polypodiales; family Pteridaceae; genus Ceratopteris; species Ceratopteris richardii. Next base: position 141,159,116 of record CM035433.1, on the reverse strand, counting down.
GCATAAACATCGCGACCGCAGCGTTATGCAAAAAGCTAGGCTGGACCGAAATTGAACCAGTGCAATTCTTTGTTCGAATGGCGGATCAATCGAGAGTCCACCCTGTAGGACTTGTGCGGAATGTACCCATCACTCTACAAGGCACAGCTTTCAAGATGACTTTTGTCATACTAGATCTACCCGAATCCACTTTGGATTACAATCTTCTTTTCGGCCGACCTTGGCTGAAGCATGCGAAGGTAATACAGGACTGGTCTGCACAAGAGCTTACATTCAAGGATGCCCATCGTAAATATGTGGTGAAACTAGATGCTATGCAATCTTGCAAACCTCACGCCAGACCGTACTTTGCTGAACCAGTTCATATGTTAGATGGACTGTCAGATGATGAAGAAGAGCAATTTCTGAAGAGTAATGCCGATTTAATGTCTCTAGGAACTGTTGACCTACAATCCGTCATAGATAACTGGAACACGTCAGTATGTACAGTAGTAGCTATCACCGGAAAGTCGGTCCAGGAAGATGCTTCCTCAACCCATGACGACGAATTACAACCGCTGTTCAAGCCAACAGATGATACAGAGAAACCTCAACAATTTTATGTTCCAGAAGACCAGCTGATCACATACAATCTAGGAGATAGAGACCATCCACGACCTGTGAAGATGAGGCAGAACTTACCGGAAACATTTAAGGAGGATTTGATTAAATTTCTTCGCGAATTCGCAGACGTCTTTGCATGGGATTACAAAGACATGAAAGGATTAGATCCGCGCATCTATCAACACAGGGTCATGTTGAAACCGGAAGTGAAACCAAAAAGACAACCCAGCTACAGAATGAACCCCCATTATGCATCACAGGTAAAAGCCGAACTTGATAGACTATTAAAAGTCGGATTCATTGTACCAGTAGAACACGCTGAATGGATCTCACCCATCGTGATCGTGCCAAAGAAAAACAAGCAGTTACGAATCTGTGTGGATTACCGGAAATTAAATGCAGCAACAGTACCAGATCCTTTCCCGATCCCCTTTTTGGATACCATGCTTGATAGAGTTGCAGGTCATGAAATGTACTCATTTTTAGATGGATACAGCGGGTACAACCAGGTTAGAATGGCTGAAGAGGATATACCAAAAACTGCCTTCATTACCAATTGGGGTGTCTTTGCCTGCACCGTAATGTGGTTCGGATTGAGAAATGCACCAAGCACATTTCAAAGATGTATGCAGGAGATATTTTCTCCTTATCTCACTTCATTCATGCAAGTATATCTCGACGACTTCTCAATCTTTGGGAAGATGATAGCCCATTTGTTTCATTTACGATGCTGTTTTCAGAAGTGTAGAGAATATAGACTCTGCCTTAATCCCAACAAATCTGTGTTTGCAGTTTCATGTGGTAAACTACTTGGGCATATTGTATCTGCCCAAGGTATCTGAGTGGACCCAGATAAGATTTCAGCGATTTTAGAAGCCCCGACACCCACAACTCCGAAGGAAGTAATGCGTTTTATGGGTCAAATACGGTGGCATGGCAGACACTTACGGTGGCTTGCTCACCTAGCAGTGCCACTGAACAAGCTAATCACAAAAACTCCCCGACAGTTTGAATGGACTGAAGAATGTCAAACTACATTTGATCGACTCAAGTATCTCCTGACGCACGCTCCAATTTTACAACCACCGGACTGGGACAATCCGTTCCATGTTTTTGTCGACGCTTCAGATATTGCAATCGGCAGTATCCTGATGCAGCAAACAGATAAGTGGTTTCGCCCTGTTTATTACGCCAGTAGAAGACTTGCACCGGCAGAAAAGAATTACTCCACCACGGAAAGAGAATGTCTAGGACTGATTTACTCAATCAAAAAGTTCAGACATTACCTACTAGGCCGGAAATTTACCTTTCATGTGGATCATGCTGCCCTTGTTTATCTAGTAAGACAGCAACACTTAGGAGGACGATTAGCACGATGGGTGCTACTCTTACAAGAATTCGACTATGATGTCATTCACCGACCTGGAAATGCACATGCCTTAGCGGATTTCTTATCACGCCTAGATTCCGGTGAAGCTCCGGTAGGAATAGATGACACGACTCCTGCGATTTATAATGCTGAAACACTACCTGATGAGACACCCAACTTACAAACACCACCTACATACTATGATCAGATTCTAACTTTTCTCACCGAAGGACGCTTTCCAGCTGAGACTGCCAAGACGGTTCGAAGAAAAATTGCAGTTTTTAGCCGCCGATTTCGGTTAGTTGCTGGAGAACTGTATTATACAGATCATACCGGAATCCTACTTCGCTGTATTCCACCACATGAAGTTAACTCAGTTATCACTTTAGCTCACTCAATTCCTCCCGGTGGCCATTTTGCAGCAGACTTAACTCACCGGAAAATTCTGCAAGGAGGACTCTGGTGGCCAACTATGTACAGAGATATCTCACAGTTTGTTAAACAATGCGATGCTTGCCAAAGAGCTGGTCAGCCTTTACAACGGCATCTTTTTCCCCTGCAACCCATCTTACCATTAGAACCTTTTCAGAAATGGGGTTTAGATTTTATCAGGCCAATTACACCTCCATCAGTATCCAGTAACAATCGATACATACTAACTTGCACAGATTACGCAACTAGATGGGCAGAAGCTTGGGCTTTGCGGTTTGCTACAGCAGTTACGGTAGCAAAATGTCTACTCACGGATGTCTTTCCACGATTTGGTTTACCCCTGGAAATTGTCTCAGATCAAGGCACTCATTTTGTAAACAATTTAATGAAGGCACTCACACAGTCCTTCCAAGTCACACATAAATTTAGCTCTCCTTATTATCCACGTGCCAATGGATTGGCTGAAAGTACAAACAAATCACTGTTAAACATCCTCCGGAAATTGATCATGGAAACACCGGAAAGATGGGATCAACTACTACCTGCAGTATTATGGGCATACCGAACTACATATAAAGTAACAACAGCCTTGACACCTTTCAAGTTAGCTTATGGCTTAGAAGCAATCGCTCCCATGGAAGTAGTCATCCCAAGTTTGCGGGTAGCAATCACTCAGAAGATGCTACCGGAATCTTCACTGACAGCACGAATGAATGCACTCAGAGAACTTGATGAGCACCGATGGCTCAGTTTTTTAACTATGCGCGAAGTTCAACTAAGGCAAGCTAAGACACACGATCGATATTTGAAGACGCCAATCTTTTCGGTAGGACAGCTTGTACTCTTCTATAACGCAAAATCGGACAGAGCAGCAGGAAAATTCAAACTACGATGGTTCGGCCCTTTCAAGATCTCAGCACAAGTAGGTCCGACAACTTTTTGGTTGACTACGTTGACCGAAATTCCACTCCCGAAAGTAATTAATGGATCGAAGTTGCGGCCGTATTATCCCACTACCAGTACGCCTTAATTATACGGTGACGAGCCACGTTTTTGTATAAATTTTTATGTTTTGCTTTTAGCCGTCTTTTGTACAAATCTTTATGATACCAGCCGCCTCTCCCTACCGGTCGCTCAGTACGCACGCTAGCATGCAAACCATATCATTCCCGCACCACACAATGATACTCACCTCCACACCATGTTCTCCATATTTAAACCCCTGAGTTGCGCCAAAAACCGCTATTGTGTTTTCGTGATTGTGTGTGTTATCTCAGTATTCTGTGTTTTCTGTAAGTGTGCACTGTGAACGCCATGGAAGCGCTAGCTAACTACGCTTCTTTCCGCGAAGGTATCCCTACAGATGTAGGCGAATACCTGCGATGCAGAGGGTTGGCCAACTTCGCTGAGTTGCCCTGGGACTCAGTGGAAGCCCATCCCTTCTCCGCACAGATCATCCAAGCCATCGCCCAAAGCTCCGCCACCGAGCGACAGTGGGTCTTCCTTTCCCTCCCAAATAGCACCGTCATCACCTTCCAAGCCTTCGCCGACGCCTACCGCCTCCCCCCGCAAGGCCGCGAAACCGGTCCTAGCATCCCTTCCGCCCGTATGTCCGAACTCTTTCCCCGCTCCTCATCAAACGAATACGCCATCCTATGCCGCCCAGAACCCGAGCGATCCGCCCTCCAGTTCCTTGTAGCCATCCTTAACTTGCAAAAACGAACATATGGCATCTCTCGCCCCTTCTACTCTGCCTTAGATTTAGCTGCCCGCGAACCTGTAAATTTTGCCTCCTATTTTTTCCTTAGAATCCATAAAGAATGTGTAGCTATCGTAAAACAGCTCCAAAAGGGTTCTACCCCCCGCTCTCGCCTTCCACACATCATCTCCTTCCTCTTCCCAACCATTCTCGCTGCACAACCCCCACCCGCAGGCCCCGCAATTCGACACGAAGAATCCGCACAACCAATCGAGGACACTGAAGAAGAAGACAAAGAGATTAATCAGCTCTTCCGTACCAAGCGAATTCGGATCAGCTCCTCGGAAAGTGAAGTCCAAGGATCCACCGGAAAAGATCAAGAGACCAAGCCAGACGACCAAGAGGAAACATACCACGACACCGCCACACACATCGAAACATCGACGGAGCAACCAGACCAGCAGGATCAAGCAGAGACAGAAATAGTATCCACAGAAAAAGAATCTGAGCAGCACCAGGATGAACAGGAATCGGCCACCAAAGCCCTGGATCAACTCATCGACACCATCAACCAGACAGAAACCATACAACAAACACTCGCCAAGGTAAACCCCTCAGATACCGTCCTCCCTACACCACCTCCTGCCAAACCCCTACCCCCACCGGAACCACCCCTCCCACCCACCAATGAACCCGCAGCATCTTCCTCTTCCTCCCCTAACTACTCCCCGCCAAACTCCCAGCAACTACTCACCGACACATCCTCTCAACCTCGTCGTCCTCCACCACCACCGCCACATAACGCATTCTCGGAACTTGCCGCCATGGGGCAGTTCCTCATCCAGTTATCACACCAGCTGCCCGCCCAATTTACGGCAGCCACGGACCACCTGAAACTCGAATACCAGCACAAGGTAGACACCCTGGAAGCCGACATCGCCCCTCTCCAGGAAGAAGTTGATGCCGTAAAGACCGAGAATCATCAACTCCGGACACAGCTAGCAGAACTCGAAGCACGAGTTTCGACAGAGCAGACGCTAGTACAACAACGAGATGCAGCCCTGGACCAGCTCGCTGCCAAAGACCAACTCATACACGACGCACATGAGGAAATTCGAACACTGAAGGCCGCCCTTCAAGAACAAGAAGGTATCCACGTATCTCTCGAAGAATTGATCGCAGACACGAAGCTTCAATTACAAGAAACCACCCAGAAGATGCAGGAGCAATAGAAAGAAGCTGACCAAGTTCAAGAACAATTACGGCGAGCCGAAGAATGTGCCGACGCGGTCAACAGTATTCTCAAAAAACAATTACTAAAGGAAGGCCAATACCAAAAGGATATTGACAGGACGCGCCGAGAACGAGATTCACTGAAGAAAACTCTGGATTTCCAAACCCAGCAGTTTGAACGGCAAGACAACCAGATACGCAACCAGAAGGAGTGCATCAGAGAGATGCAGACCAAACTGACTGAAATAACGACAGCCCGAGATGCGGCATTAGCCAACGAATTTTATCTCCAGGAGGCTTTTCTTCAAACCCAAGCCGAAATTTTGTTACATCAAGCCATAGCCCTCAGTGCAGTCAGAACCGACGCCCAATTATTAGAACCTACCACCTTAGTGCAAATGTTAGAAACCCTCAAAAAGAAAATTACCCGGACATTTAGGCTCGCCCGAAATATGTACTTAGAAGGTATAGTATCCGAACCGTAGGTACTTGTGGTAGTTCAAGTCCCACCGGGCGTGCTTGAAGTCATGATATACTTTTCGCACATGTAAAAGACGTTCCAAGTCCAACATCGATCTCCAGAATGATGATTTTTGATTCTAGAATCTCGGTAAGCAGCATGAAATGTCATGTCCGAATGAAATATCATCATTCTAGCAAAGGGCAGCTCAAGGTCTAGCACTTATAAATGCGTATACCCGGATGATGAAGATGACTCAAGACCTTCGACAACATCACCACAGGATCGGACTCCTACAGTTTGCTAAGTTACCCTGGGAACAGTGGACTTGTTCCGCCACTAGAACAAGTGCGATCAGAAAGGATTGGGGAGTTAAATCCTGGCATGGACCGACAGACACTGGAAAAGGATATTTCAGCCAGGTGGTGATAGGATACTGTATGGTTACATGACTCCTGCAGAAGACAGGGATATTTTCAACAAGTATGACACAAATATATCCAAGATGGTAAAACACGCACAAACTTTCAAGAAGAAGAGGATTCAACAGCACAGAGGGTACTTTGATTCCATAGACGAAGCACTTAAAGCACATGATCAAGAAGGTGGGTCCAGGTAACAACGAAATCAAGAGTAGATTCTTATTGCATGTATAAATAGACATGTTTTTCAGAATGGCTTAGATGTTCAAACAGCTATTTAAAGGAAGAGCTGCAGCTGAAGAATACGAGTATGTAAAGTATGAGTTTTTGAGACACCTAGACCAGCTATACGAGTTTGAGGAAGTTCTGAAGAAAGCGACGACCTATCACGTACAGTGACACATTCGGGATTGAAAGATATTTGCTGAATCACCAGCAGGATATGGACATTATGAACAATTAGCCAGAGTCTTTCTGATGCATGTAAAGAAAGAAAACAGTGGGATAGCCCCAGGCAAAAGGATATCACCTACAGTACTGCACTTGCGGGTTCGAGTCCACCGTGCGTGCCAGTGTTAGACGGCCGCCGAACAAAGGACAATTGTACTTAGACAGAGGTTTTTAATGTAGAAAGAACCCTTCTGAAAATACGCGGTAAAGAAAGATTCGCGTAAGCCTTGTAACAAAACTCTATTTAAAGCAATGAAAAGGGACGAGAGAGAGAGTCCCCGTTTTTTTTTGGGAAGTTGCGAGTGTATTGTGAGAGTCCCGTTTGTTTTTTGGGAATTGCTCGTATAGTGTTGTATGTATAGAACAAAGTAACGCTGGTCTGTTTCGTCGGCTCCATTCCCTCTCCTGTGTATGTGCTTGTGTGCGTATGTGCGTTATACGCAGTGTTACGAATTGATACTGTGTTGCAGAGATTTCACCCGGTAATGATTGAAGTATTTCCTAAGCGTTAGTCGACAGGAATGCGTTTGTCTGATCGTTCTTCTGTGGAGCACGGAAGCATAGAGAACTAACATGGTTCGGTTGTGAGTTATGAGTCTCTGTGAATGACTGGGTAGGTAGTATATCTGTGTTCAGATTAGTACCAGTAGTGTTCTGAATACGAGTAGAATGATGATAAAGTGCGCGACAAGTTATGGTCAGTAGGTCTTGCGATTTGAATGTGGTACTCGGTAAAGTCGTAAATTGTGCAGAAGGATTTCGTGGTGTGGTTGTGTTAAGTTACCAGCAGTGCGCTTTGTGTAGTGATTCTCAGTCCGGACTACTGCTCAACTGTTATAGCAGGTAGATCTTGGAGTACGGGATTATAAGACGTTGATAGCCTTGGTTGATCAGAAACAACTACTGAGCTAAGACGCGCTGACCGAGTGACGAGTGAGTGAGAAGTTGGGAAAATAGTATAGGGCCTCTGTCTAATAGACCCCTACCACTCCCAAGGACCCACTTGGCTAGAGTCAGTTTATTCTTACGGTGAGATTGAATACAGAGAAAGAGAGACTCGGAAATATCTGGTATGCAGGTGTGGCACCAGATTCTGGAGTCTCTGAAGGATTGTTGTTTTACGCCAGTAATTAACGGCTACGGTAGGCAGTAACAGTTAAGTTAATAGTAAACGACGATTATACCTTTAACAGTAGCCAAATCCATCTAGTATTTCATGTCAGTCTACTTACAAAGAGACTGACAACCTCATTTTAGATAGTGAGGTAGTAGAGCCTATTTCTGTTCAATCTATTCCGCATTAGCCGGAAAGCATAGTATGCACTCTAGATAAATGAACAATGAGTCACTTATATAAAGAGTATCTAGTAAAGTGGAAAGAGAGTTCAGAAGATAATACGATATAGAAGCAGGTTAACACCCCTCAAAGACGGTTCTCCACCTTTATTTTCCTTCCCAAAAGACTTCTTAAAGTGAAAAAAATGGGGAAACATAAAAAAGATATTACCATGTACATCTGATTCATAGGGTTCAGTGGGGGCATCTATTCCATAATCTTTCTCTATTTTATTAGGACATTCCAACACCATTTTTGAGGAAAAAATGGACGTAAGGGGAGGAAATGTTATATAGTTACCACAAGAGAGGGACGTGTGAATCATATCTTACAGGGGAGCACTTGTGGGCTCACACATGAGAACCATTTAGGACCTATGTGTGCAACCAAGTGGTACTCATATGGTGTAGAGAGAGAGAGGAAGATGAATGGAGAGGTATATAGTAGCGAGTTATATTATGTCAAAGGGTCTCCATGAGATGAGGTTCCCAAAAAAATAGCTGGCGGATCCTTCTTCTTCACCTTCATCAATTTTGGATCCCGTCCTCTATCAAAAAGGAGGGATCATTGGAAGCATTCAACATGGTTTACTCATTGTTTTAAACTCTATTCTTTCATTTTTGTGTGACAATTTTATTTTGTTCCAACATGTTCACTCTCTACAATATGGTGATCCATGAAAAAAAAAATTTGACAAGATATAATGTTAAGCATGGTATGAGATGAAGTATGGATTGACCATTTCAATAAATTATAAACGAAACATTTGTGATGCCAATGTTTATAAGAAAAATATGGAATATGTATTGTATTGATTTTTCTATATGTAGATGATCTTATTTTTATAAGTATTCATTCAAAGAAAGAAAATTTTGAGCATTGCATTCGAACTTATAATCTTGAAGCTCATTCATTATCTCCGAAGTGTTGAAGTTTTTGAAGAACCAACAAATCTCTTCATCAACCAAAAAAGTTATACGTGAGAGGCCTTGAAGGCATTTGGAATGACCAGATGCAATGTGGTGGTATGAGCTATCAAGGTTGAAACAGAGTTGATTTTAGAATGTACATCATCTCTTGTTGATACATGTAAAATTGGAAGTTGGTTGGAAGTGTTATCCATTCATGAAACACTAGGCTTGTTGTAACTTAATCTATTGGTATGCTAAGTAGATCATAAGATGAGTCTCAACAAACCCATTGACATTCTAAAATGTGGGTTTCAAGAGCATGCCATGGTATCCCTATATTGTGGCCTCAATATAGGGATACCATGACACTTTGGTTGGAGGTGAAGTTTAGGATGGACTTGAGATTTCGATTGTAGAAAACCATTTCTTGTTTTTACTACCTCTCTCTTTGATTCATGATAAACAACCATGCAACACAATCCTCAAAGAGAAGTTGAATACAAGAACATGAATGACAATATTGCTTGCTTACTTGCTTGTTGATGATGAGAGTAGACTTTACCATGCCCCCAATAATAGTTATCCATTGCCTCTCGATTTCTTATAAAGCTATAAAATTGTGATTGTACACGTACACACGTGCGTGCATATGCATACATACATTGTTTCTTAGGCAATCGTACATTAATAACATGGTTTGATTATGTACTTCATATGCATACATACATTGCCTTACATACATTGCCTTAAACCCCTCTTCTCTTGTTGTGGGATAAGGGGAATCCCATGGGTACTATGCCTTTCCTTGTACAATTGTAATTTCAAAGTTAAAGCTCGGGGGAGTAGGCCTCCGTTGAAAAAAAAAAATTCCAACCCAAATAATGTGCTTTTGATATTTGTTTCGTCGTCTCTGTGTGAAGCCAACTTCCAGTCACTGTAAGGACAACTTTTGTAACCATTGCTTCAGAGAGAGCTGTTTTATTTCTTCATATCATGTCATGACTTTATTCCAATCACCTCAGCCAACCTAACAGGATTTGAATCTATTTTTCTCCTACAAGGGACACATGCAGCCCCAATGATCGGAAGTTCGATGAAAGATATAATTTTTTTCTAGCGTGGCAAGTGCAAACAGATGACATGTACGGTGAGTCATCGAGTGACCCGAACGGAATGTCACCCGACTAATCTTTCCGTTCGAGTCACCGAAAGCTTTATGTTTTGTATGAAAGATGATGCGTTGCTGTCAAAATGCGATGCACTGTTGTATTATGTATGATTCATGAAGCGTTGCTATGTATTATATGGCATGAAGCGTACATAGCTAATTTTGATTACATACATAAAGCATACACATAAAGCGTATGTTTTCAATCATTAAATCATTAAGTTAATGATTTAATTATGACTCATTTAGCTCAAATTACTTGTGCAGTGTACTCATAGAGTCATCGGTCATTGTCATTGACATTTTTTTTTTAATTTCTACTATGTTTAATGACATTCTTCTTTATTTGTAGTAGTAGTTGCCAACAAACTTCGCATTGACATGTGAATTCATTGTAAAAAAGGTAGGTTTTGTGATGATGGACTCAAAACTTTGTGTGTAAGTGAGCTCCATGGACGTCCCAATATAATGGAGTTTACATTGAGGAGGTTTTTAGTTCATGTGCTCCTAATTTCACTCATTGAAAACTAGGTGATTATCATACATGTGTCCATAATTTTGATGATCAGAGTTCACCGAATTTAACATACATGTGTCTCTAATGCTCCGTTCAATGATCCAAAAAGTGTAATCAAACATGCATTTGTCCTCACTATGCATGTGCTTTTAATGCTCCGTTCCGTGACCCAAAAAGTGTAATCAACATGCATTTGCCCTCACTATCCAACGGAGGCTAACTAGGGTAAAGATTCAGCTGTTCGAGTCATCGCTGCTGGATTGGTGTACGATCAGGGAGTTTTCTCGATGTGACTCTATTTGCGGAATGATGATCAAGATCAATACCGATCCTGATTCTGCTCTCACTCTCCTCCACAGAAGTACTGACCGGCAAGGGGAAGAAGCTCCCACGTCAAATGCTTACATTAGCGAACTCTTGAATATAATGCACCACAGGCAGTTTGTCCCCATCGCTACAAACATTGTTAGCCTTTGACACTTATAACTATAGCTGTCATGAGCATTGCATAAGCGATGCTAGACATCGCATACGTGATGCTCTCGATTTATTTTTTTGGTTTTTATTCTGGGGATTTGCTTATGCAATGCCTTTTAAAACCAACATCACATAAGTGATGATCCTCACTTTTTTTTCAATTGAGGGCATTGCTACGCCCCCTCTATTCTTCTAGTGTCAAAATCCTTTACTCTAGTATAAAACTCAATGTATGATTTTGTAACAAATTTGAGGACATACTATAAATCTAATGATGCAACTTACAAAAAGTAAAAATTTGGAAGAAAAAATGGAGACAGTGTTGAAAAGCACTATCATTATGAAGGAAAGGAGAGAAGGATTGAGAAGAAAATGAATCTATGCTAATGTGCATGAAGAAGTTGAAGACATGCGAACATGAACTCAAAGACAAATGAACCTATGCTCTGATACCATGTTGAAATGAAAATGGACCACCCCTAATCTACTATTAATCATAAAATAAACAATCTATGGAGGAACCAACCGAAAAAATGAAAACATGATGAATTGAATAAATAGAAATGAACTTACAAAGGATGATCTATGAGCATGGAGACTCCATGAGGAGACAGACACACTCTTGACAATGGATTGGACTGAATGAGCTTGTGGGGAGTGAAGGGCCTTCTTATATGGAGTTGAGAGCAAGTCTCCTTGAATGTGGGATAATGAGAGAATGAATCTAAACTTGGACCAAATGGTGAAGCACAAAAACCACTCCTTAAGAAACCATTGTTAGAGGAATTCAATAGGTAGCTTTGGACCAAACATCTGTCCAATGAGATAAATCCTCTTCAATTCTTCTTGGTTAGCCAAAATTTTATCGCTAAGAAAGGTGAAGGTTTAATTCCAAAGATTCCCAAAGAAGCTCTTGAGGCCTTGTCCTTTAACGTTGGAGCTAAGCTACTAAATACCAAGGAGGGGATAGCCTCTGCCATATCCTTAAGATAGAGAGGATCTCTACATTTCTAATTTAATGGATAAAAAGGAACAAACATTAGAAGCACCGGAAAGAGGACCCGAGGGGCAGTGAAATCTCTTTGGAGTAGGAGCAACCGAAAAAGAAGGAGAGGACGTTATTTTTGTTTTGGTATCTTTGAAAATTCCTTATAAAGAGCCTTTAAATAAAAAAAGGACCTAAAAACGCACTACACAAAAGACGTTCTACAAGGAGCGCAAGCGGGAAAAAAGAGGAACTAAAATAAGGTGCGTGTTTTTTTTTTTTGAACTTCTAAAGATTTGAAGTAAACTTTAAAGTTTCCACGCAAAATTTTGAAAGTATTGGAGATTAAAGTTTTAAATTACCTTTTTAATATTAATTTGATCGAAAATCAAAGCAACAAGAGTTTGATAGGTTCGGTCCTTTTCAAAGTGTTGAAAGTGAAATTTAACATGTTTTGAAGTACGTTTGTAAGCTCCTTATCCCCAAAACTAAACCCGTTAAGATGGTATGCACAAGCTGGATGACTAGGGCACTGAAGCCCACACTTGAGGGGCAACAAAGCAAGCAGCCCCGTCACGACAGAGTCGAGGACCCAATGCTCACTCTATCACTGAAGAAAGAGGTAGGGCTATCACGATAGATGCCTATGTGGCTGCTCGAATGCAATAGACCAAGAGGATAGCCATCGTGATAGATGGAGTATGATAATACACTGGTGGTGTGATAGGTGGGCAAGAGGCATAATAGATGGCATGATAGATGGCCTAATCACGTGGTAGATGAGGTAAACAATGCATTAGAGCCTTGTTGGCAATTTTGTGTCAGACTCAACCACAAAGGGTTTATTGGGATCTGTTATATGTAAAAGTGGAACTATGGCACTTGCTACCTTCATCTTTTACATACTTTGTTTTTGTTCGTCTCCCCAATGAAAGGTTTTCCTTTTCCTTTAAGTTGTTACATCATTGGGACATCAATTTTGGCATAGTTCTTGATGAATCTACGATAGAAGCTTGAGAAATCTAAGAAGATTTGAAGCTCTTCCAAGTTCCCATGATGTGGCCATTCCATGATAGTCTGTACTTTAACAAAATCCATCTGGATTCCATCTTGGGAGACTGTATGCCCAAGGTATTTAACCTCTGTTTTGAAAAATTCACACTTTGATTCCTTAGCAAAGAGTGAAATTTCCTATAACACTTGAAATACTTTCATAAAGCGTTCCAAATGTTTGTCTTCTTATCTACTATACATTAGAATATCATTCAAAAAGTCTACCAAAAATTGCCCTAGATATGGTTTTAGAACACTATTTATGAGCTTCATGAAAGTGATGGGAGCATTAGTGAGCCCAAAAGCATCACCAAAACTCATAGTATCCATATTTATTCCTAAAAGCAATATTAGGGACATCCTCTACCCTCATTTTTATTTGATGATATCTTAACCCAAGTTCAAGCTTGGTAAAATACCTAGCTTGATGTAACTGATGAAATAGGTCTTCCAAGCTAGGTATTGGTGAAGAGATAGAAAAGACTAGATTAAAATTTTTAGAGATGACGTTAAATGGATCAGTGATGAAAGACAAAAAAAGACAACATGAAACTCTATAGTCATCTATCGCACGTAAATTGTGCATGTTGATGATTCTAAGAACCTTCATTGATGACACTAAATGGATAGAGTGATGGATGAAGAATAGCAATGACACCACAATATTAAAATGAATAGAAAAGATGGTTTATGAGCACCAATTTCAAGAGAGTAGCCGAATCCATCTAGTATTTCATGTCAGTTTGCTTACAAAGAGACTAACAACCTCTTTAGATAGTGAGGTAGTAGAGCCTATTTCTGTTCAATTTATTCCACATTAGCCTGAAAGCATAGTATACACTTTAGAAACCAAAATAGGGATACCATGGCACTTTGGTTGGACGTGAAGTTTAGGATGGACTTGAGATTTCGATTGTAGAAAAACATTTCTTGTTTTTACTACCTCTCTCTTTGATTCATGATAAACAACCATGCAACACAATCCTCAAAGAGAAGTTGAGTACAAGAACATGAATGACAATATTGCTTGTTTACTTGCTTATTGATGATGATGAGAGTAGACTTTACCATGCCCCCAATAATATCCATTGCCTCTCGATTTCTTATAAAGCTATAAAATTGTGATTGTACACGTACATACATGCGTGCATATGCATACATACATTGTTTTTTAGACAATCATACATTAATAACATGGTTTGATTATTTACTTCATATTTCATTTCATATGCATACATACATTGCCTTAAACTCATGTTCTTGTGGGATAAGGGGATCCCATGGGTACTATGTCCTTCTTTGTACAGCTGCAATTTCAAAGTTAAAATCAGGGGAGTAGGCTTCAGCCGAACCTTCATTTTGAAAAAAACAAATCCAACCCAAATAATGTGCTTTTGATATTTGTTCTGTCGTCTCTGTGTGAAGCCAACTTCCAGTCACTATAAGGACGGCTTTTGTAACCATTGCTTCGGAGAGAGCTTCATATCATTTCATGAGTCTATTCCAATCACGTCAGCCAACCGAATAGGATTTGAATCTATTTTTCTCCTACAAGGGGCACACGCAGCCCCAATGATCGAGAGTTCGATGAAAAATATAATTTTTCTCGAGCGTGGTAAGTGCAAACAGATGACATGTACGGTGAGCCATCGAGTGACCCGAACGGAATGTCACCCGACTAATCTTTCCGTTCGACTCATCGAACGCTTTATGTTTGTATGAAATGTGGTGCATTGCTGTTATAATGCGATGCACTGTTGTATTATGTATGATTCATGAAGCGATGCTATGTATTATATGGCATGAAGCGTACATATCTAATTTTGATTACATACATAAAGCATACACATAAAGCGCATATTTTCAATCATTAAATCATTAAGTTAATGATTTAATTATGATTCATTTAGCTCAAATTACTTGTGCAGTGTACTCATAGAGTCATCTATCACTGTCATTGATTTTTTTTTTAAATTTCTACTATCTTTAATCACATTCTTCTCTATTTGTAGTAGTTGCCAACAAACCTCGCATTGACATTCCTTGATTAATTGATATGTGAATTCATTGTAAAAAAGGTAGGTTTTGTGATGATGGACTCAAAACTTTGTGTGTAAGTAAGCTCCATGGACGTCCCAAAAAATTAGAAGTGACATAAACTATTATGAACGGATAATCATGAGAGCTCTCATATTATTTTACAACATTAGATAACATTGTTTATAATGGAGTTTACATTGAGGAGGTTGATAGTTCTTGTGCTCCTAATTTCATGTGCTCCTAATTTCACTCATTGAAAACTAGGTGACTATCATACATGTGCCCATAATGAAAAAAAAAACTAATAAAGGGAGTCCGGCAATGTCTACTCTCCCTGACTTTAATTAAATAAAAGAAGAATACAAGTGAATAGGACTAATGCCCTCGCGACCCCTCAAGTCCCACAACACAGGGGCAACACAAACACGTCAAGAAGTCATACCTTCGTGGTAGACCACACAAAGCTTACATGGAGTTATAGAGGAGGTTGATAAACCTCGCATCCCCATCATGCGGAGCCCACTTGGTTTTAAGCTTATTGTTGACATACTGTAGCTCTTTGTGATGTCTGAAGGGGAGCGGGGGTTTCTTACAGTTAGCAATTCTTTTGCCAAGAAAGAATAAGGACTTCTCAATCGACCACTCCTTGGGGGTATTGCCAAAGTTGTGAGCGTATCTTTCCCGCCAAATCTTTCTAAGGATCTCTCCCCTGATCTCATTCCACAATGCCGTAGAGCAACCGATCGCTTCACCAATGAGGACTTGCTTCCAATTGATTAGTTCTTGGAGCCCTAGAGAATGACCAAGGACCCTCCATAGCTGACGGGAGTTCCGATGATCAGAGTTCACCGAATTTAACATACATGTGCCTCTAATTCCGATGATCAGAGTTCACCGAATTTAACGTACATGTGCTTCTAATGATCCTCGGTGACCCAAAAAGTGTAATCAACATGCATTAGCCCTCACTATCCAACGGAGGTTAACTAGGCTAAAGATTCAGCTGTTCGAGTCATCGCTGCTGGATTGGTCTACGATCAGGGACTTTTTTCGGTGTGACTCTGTTTGCGGAATGATGATCAGGATCAATACGGATCCTGATTCCGTTCTCGCTCTCCTCCGGAGAAGTACTGACCGGCGAGGGGAAGAAGCTCCCACGTCAAATGCTTACATTATCGAACTCTTGAATATAATGGTTGTAATTTCATAAACCTGTTTTTCTTTCCCCAGCCGTGCGTGTGAATGAGAAAGCGTAGACGATAGAATCTGGCTTATCTTCGCTTCATCATCTGATTGGTGAACGCTGGGGATTAACAGGGCCAAATATTGATGGCTATTTTCCCTTTCAAGGACTAATTTTAGCGTCCGACCGTGTGAACGGAAAAGTGAAGGCAGCAGAATCCCGCTCACCTTCGCCCTGAGCTAGCCTGAAACCGTTCTCGATTACAGGAAAAAAGGGGGAAGATGAAAAAGTATATTTGCATATGAGAGGAGCATCCTAACAAAAACAGTATTCATGCTTGTACAATCGCATAATGAATTTATACGTCATCACTAGTATGACAGCGGCAAATAATGGAAGCAAGCCTGTTGTTGACCACCTTGAACAGTCGAAGTATGTAAGATTCATGATGTAAAATACTGTCTACAAGTGCTGATGACCGTTGGACTAAGGAGATGCAGAGTTTTGCTTACTATTTGAGAATGGAAGAGAAGAGATCAGTGAGCGATCTAGAGGGTTCATTCATCAAATGGAGGAGAGATGAAAGTACACAACCATATGGCCAAGTCTACGGATGTCGTTGCTCTGCTGAAGGCTTGTGCTATACGGAAAGATTTACTCAAGGGCAGTCTATTACATGCAGAGATTGTCCGGACTTCCTCCTTTGGAACAGATGTCTTTGTTGGCAGCGCCCTGGTAAATATGTACGTCAAGTGTGGTGCGCTGATCCAAGCACATGAAACCTTCAGCAAACTTACTGGGCCGAATATTGTTGCATGGAATGCTTTGATTACTGGATATGCCCAGTATGGGCGAGGCAAAGAGGCACTTCATTGTTTTGAGCAGATGTGCCATGATGGCATCCGTCCTGATGCAGTTACGCTTGCTAGCATTTTTAAAGCTTGTGGCACTATTGGAGCAGTAGAGAAGGGCCATGAAATATGCTTACAATTTGCAATTCATGGTTTGCCGCAGAAAGACACAGTTGTTGGCACTGCACTGGTAGATATGTATGCCAAGTGTGGCATGCTCCAAAGAGCAGAAGAGTTGTTCAATGGATTGGCTGTTCGCAATATAATATCTTGGACAGCACTTCTTGGTGGCTTTGTGCAGCATGGCTGCAATGAAGAGGCTTTGGTTTATTTAGATCTTATGGAAGAAGAAGGCATCTCTCCAAATGCAATAACCTTTGTCTGTGTTTTAAAAGCATGCACTAGCATTCACTCTTTCAACAGGGGTCAAATCATTCATGTAGAGATTTCTAGGCGCAGTCTTTTAAAAGAAGAGGGCATAAGTACTGCCCTGGTTGATATGTACTGCAAGTGTGGTCTAATTGGAAAGGCAGAAGAAGTTTTCAGAGAGCGTCACAGACAGAATGTGGAATCCTGGAATGCTCTTATTTCTGGCTATGCTCAAACTGGAGTTGGTATGAGAGCATTGGATTGTTTTAAGTGCATGCAGAATGAGGCATTTTCCCCTGATGCAATCACCTTCTCATGTCTCTTGAAAGCGTGTAGTAGCATAGGGGCTTGGCATAAAGGCCAGGAGTTGCATTCCCAGATTTATGTAGGTGGCTTCACAAAGAATAATATATCTCTTAGTATGGGATTGATAGACATGTACGCAAAGTTTGGAATACCTGAGAAAGCAGAGAGAGTTTTTGAAAGCGTGAACATGAAAGATTTACTGTCATGGAATGCAGTTCTATCAGGATATGCCCAATCTGGAGAGCATGACAAAGTATTTGAGCTGTTTGTCAGAATGATAGGAGAAGGTGAAGAACCAGATTCTGCTACCTTTGTAAGCATTCTAACTGCATGCAATCATTATGGGCTACTAGATGAAGGTCAGATCTGTTTTGAAATCATGAGCATGATTTACAACATTATACCATCCCGTGAGCATCATGCTTGTCTGATTGACCTTCTGAGCCGTGTAGGGCGTGTGGATAAAGCAGTAGTAATAGCTATGGATATGCCATTTGCAATGAATCTTGCAGTTTGTCATATGTTGATGGGTGCCTGTCAGAAGGAGAAGGATACCAACCTAGGGCTAGTTATTTTTCATCATGTAATTCAGCTTGATGATGATGATAGTGGAGCTCATATCTGTATGAGAAATATCTTTGCAGACAACTGTTGATAACTCGAAACAATGATAGGACAGATTGCAAGTCCGGGGAATAAGTTTGGAGTAAGGACTTAGGCTCATTTAAAGGTGGTGAAAGGAACTCTCAATTTCCCAAAGATTACAGAGATATCATGAAGCTGAATTTCACTAAATTACTGACTGAGTAACTCGCAAAGTCTTTGGTTGAAGAAAAGGGTGCCATTTATTCATCTAATATACGGAATCTTGATTAATTCTTAACGAAGTTAAGCACAGATTTATTAAATGGTTCTCTTACATCGAATATAAAGTACATTTTTCATTATTTGATCGAATTACATTGTTTCCTGGCTGCTATCCAAGCTTCAGAACAAGCATCAGTATAATTCCTAATTTAGTGTAGCATGTACTTTATTTGGTTGTCCTTGGTGATACTTTCTTGGAATGATGTTTACCCTTCCTGTCACCATATTGTAATTTTTGCATGTCAGTCATACTCCGTGCACATATGAGAGTTGAAAGCATGAATTAAGTATCTCCAGAATCTTGAAATATTATAAATGAATTCAACTGCTCGCATCTAAGTAGCTTCTGTACAAGGAAACCAAAGATGGATCCATCTATATGATTTACTGTCTATATTTCATGGTTATTGCTAGTTGATGGAGTTCATGAGTCTGTATCTGATAGAACTCAATTTGGAAATTCGCACTAAGTTTGAAGACTATAAATGGCTGTAGATCTAGTAATGGGCTGGGATGCCAAAGAAAATTCAGAATGGAGTATGGAATTTTCAGGAGTCATAGCCACGTTGCACATGTTATTTACACAATAAAATACCATTTTTCAAATAGGATCATTGCAGCGACATCTGATGTGCTATCTAATTCGTAATACAATCTTTTAGACCTATGAGTTTGTGAACCTGTATCTACAATTGTATGTCAGTCGCATAAATATTAATTGTGCAGTTCCTTTTCATGAGATTGTAGCATCTACCCAAAAAAATAACATCATCCTAGAACTTTCTGCTCAATATCCAACACAGTCATTAGTAGCGTTATCATTATTTTATGTATGCTATGTCCTTTAACGAAATCATAATATTGGCTAGTTATTCTGAGAAGTATACTGTTGCACATTTTTGATATCTTTCAATCGTGCTTGTTTTCTGTTTGTCATACTGTAAAATGGTGCACTTTTTCTTCACGTTATAAGGATGCTGTCTGCCAGTTATTCGAATGATCATGCTTGCACCATAAAGTCTTACAGCCCTTTGATTTAACGGAAGTTGAAGAATGAAAAATTCACTTTTTTTATATCTTCAAAATGGTAGATCATGTCCTTGTTTCTCCGGATAAACATTTCCAGTAAAGAAACAGCAAGAAAAGCGAATCTCCAACGTGCCAAGCACATTCATTTCCATTGCTCACATATTCCTTATCTTTTCTTTCTTGTATGAAGATATTTATTTTCGTCATAAATATCGATTCTCGTAATTGAAGACTGCATCAAGAAGTAAATAATCCTTTTTATTTTCGCATTGAACAACAGATAGATGGATAGATAGATAGATAAGAACCTTTTAACGGATACCCATGCGAGAGCTTAGTGAGAGCTCTTTGAATCCTTCTCTTAGAGATGTAACAAACACCTTATGTAATTCCACATTGAGATGGGAATTATTTGGGTTTTGGGCAATTGACTCTTCGAAAATAATGCAATTAACAAGAGAACTGTATATTCTTCCTAATCATATTGAACAAGATTTTTTTAATAAAAGAAACCCTGATGCTCATCCTTGATGGAAAGCCATTCATGTTCAACCTAGAGCTCGGTCATTGTTTGATAACTTTATTGTTAGACAGATGGAAAAAAGTGAAGTTGATGATTCATAGTCAAATATTGATTTATCGACATCTCAGAGAGAAATTCGAATCATTCTATAGGACAATGATAATAATATACTTGATAAGAATGATAATAAGCTACATGCTGATTCTACACATGATGAAGAGGAACAAACAAAATTTGATATTGGTCCATCAATAGATGATGTCATTTATGAGAATACAAATTTAACAATAAAAGAAATAATAAAAATCAATAAAGATAATGAAGATGAGTCTATATTGATGTCTTACCAAAATGATGGTAAAAATGAAAAAACATGATTAGATGAGACAATAGATCCCCCTCTATTCATATGGAAAATGAAATGAATCCTGCCATAGAGATGAAATATACTCTTGTAGGTTAGAACATAATGCTTGGGGAAAGGGCTTAAGTTTTATCCCAAAGAGTTATATAGCTTTCTAAATCGAATTAATGATCGTTAACTTGAATCATTTGGATGGGTAGCAGATAGTAGATTCCCCTTCATTCAAATGGCATACGAGGTGAATCCCACCACAGAGATGAAAATATGTTCTTTTAAGTTAGAACATGAAGCTCAAGGGTATGCCTACAATTTTGTATATAACTTTATTTTCGAGGACCAAAATCTCTCCCATGTATGTATGCATGTGTGCCATATGTGTCTATGCATATGGATATGAATATGATATATGCATGTGTAAGTATGTATCCACACACACACACACACACACACATGCGTATGTGTGTGTGTATGTGTGTGTGTATGTGTGTGTATATATATATGTGTGTGTATGTATATATATATATATATATGCATATGTGTATTCATGTGTATATGTATGCATGTGCATGTGTGTGATATATGCATGTGTGTTTACAAATGTGTATGCATATATATGTATACATGTGTGTATGTATGCATGTGTGTGTCATGTGTATTTATTTGCAGGTGTGTTTTATGTATATGTATGTGTATGTATCTACATATGTATTATGGTCCTCATTGATTCGATAAGCTATATATAGAGAGGCATAAGGTTGGGAGGAGAGCCATCATTGTAGAAGGTGGTGGAATCTTTTCTTAAATAAATGCACAGTGAAATATACATCACAGTATACTGCATTTGTATTTGAGTATATTTGTATACACTTTTCTTGAATATTTGTATACCTAGAATCTGTTGAATATTTAGGTAGTGATGTGTCTGAACACACTAGGACCGTCGGGGCACTTTTTTCCCTCTTTAGGAGGTTTTTTCCCCCAGCTTGTATATACGCCTATTGCTCTAATGGGCTACTTATCTTTGTACATTCTCTAGTAATACATTTAGTATTGTGTGTTGTGCTCCAAGATTCTTCTCCTTCCTTGTGCTGTTTGCGTGCTTCCGTAGACGTCTATCTCCAACAATTGATATCAGAGCAGGTCGTCGCTTCATCTAGGGTGCCATCGACACTCCTCCGTTTGGAGTCTCAGAATCGTACGAATTTTGGTAAGCATACTCTTTCAAGATCAAAACAGCTTTGCTATGTAGTGCCGAAATCGCGATCTGAGCTCGTTTCGGCCTTCAAACACACTATCGTAGCGCTTGTGCATGCTATTTTGTCTTTTTGTGCCAAAGGTATATACCAGTTTTTGTTCGTCAGTATAAGCGTCTTGAAGTGTGCTACAGGTCTAGCGGAATTCGTCTTGGTAGTTCTATTCAACTTTTTGAGATACAATCAGTTTTCTACATCAAGGTATCTTAGTCATCGGCCATGGCTGAAAGCAGTGATGTATTCCATATGTTGGCTGTTGAGGATAAGTTGGATGGTAACAACTACCCATTATGGGCTTATATGATGCGACATGTATTGGTTGCAAAAGGACTGTGGAACATTGTGCAGGGTGTTGAAAAACGTCCTATCACACCTGCAACTATTACAACTGTAGGTACAGAAGCTGAGGCATAAGGTTGGGTTGGCAGAGATGCCTAGGGACATGCATTGATAGCTTTGTCTATCAAACATGCCATTATTCCTCACATTCGCTCTTGCAGAACAGCTAAGGATGCTTGGAATACACTAACCACATTGTGCCAAGCTAGGAATGAGGCTCGTGTTGCTTACCTCCGAAAACAGTTGGAGAGTGAGCACATGAATGAATGGACAATTTTCTAACAAAGGTCAAAGACTTGAAGGAACAGTTGATTTCTACTCAAATGCCTTGTCATTTGAGGAGTTAGTCTCTGTTCTGTTGCAGGAAGATCAATCCAGGCAGAACATGTCCATTATGCATGTTGCAGATCAAGCTTCCCTGGCTAGTCAGAAGGGCAAAGGAAAATGGAGCTCTTCAACTAGTAAGCAGAAATCTGCAAATGCTGCACATTCAAAGAAGGAAGATAAAGATGAGAAGAAATCAGAAAAGCAGAAATTGTTTTGCAAGTACTGTAAAGGGAATGATCATATCATAAAGAACTGTCCAAACTGGCTGCTAAAGAGGCAAAGAAGAAAGAGGCTGGAATGTTTGTTGTAGAGGCCTCTACACCAAAAACAGAGACTACTAATCTTGTGCAGGAAGAAGAATGGGCGTTTACTACTATCTGCAGTTTTGATGCATCTTCTCATGAGTAGTGCATGTCTGCAGTAGACTTAGATGTTTGGTATTTTGACAGTGGGGCAACCAAACATATTACCTCGCAGCACAGTTTCTTCTCTTCACTCGAGCATGCCCCTACAGAGAATACTGCTACATGTGCCAACAACTCCTCTTATCTTGTTATGGGAGTTGGTAAGATCATTTTGACTACTGCTGATGATAGTTCTTTCACTTTGTCAGATGCTTTATTTGTGCCAAGGATCAAGAAGAACCTGTTATCAGTTTCTACATTAGCCAAGATTGGCCTGGTTGTGAAATTTTTTGGTGACAGGTGTACATTTCATGATCTGTCGAATGGCGATGTGATTATTGCTTCTGGCATTTCATGTCATGGGCTATATAAGCTCATATACTATGAAAGATCTCTGAATGATTCGACATGTGCAGTACATGATTCTCAGGCTATGTCAGATGCAAAGCTTTGGCATGCGGGAGCTTTGGCATGCGCGCTTTGGTCATCTGAATTTTGCTAGTTTGCTACGCCTGCAGAAATCTAAAATGGTGTCCTCTTTTCCCAAACTTGAGGCACCTCGAAAAAACTTTGTGAAGGCTGTATTTTGGGCAAAATGCAGCACTCCTCATTTCCAAAAGATGGTTCAGTTCGGGCTACTCAGAAATTGCAGCTTGTACATAGTGATGTCTGTGGTCCTATGCAGACACCTTCTTTTGGAAATTATCTTTACTTCCTGACTTTTATTGATGATTTTTCCAGGCATGCATGGGTATATCCATTAAAGGAAAAGTCAGAAGTGTTCATGTGCTTCAAACAGTTTTTGGTTTTGGCTGAAAATCTATCAGCATGTAAAATGGGTTCCCTCCATTCAGATCGAGGGGGGGAATATATGTCTTCTGATTTTAATGCATTTCTGGCTGAACGTGGGATAAAACACCAATGTACAATGCCTTATACACCTCAAAAGAATGGAGTTGCTAAATGAAAGAACATGTCACTCATGGAGATGGCAAGGTATATGGTCAAGAGTCAGGCTTTACCACATAGTTTCTGGCTTGAGGCTGTCATGTGTGCAGTATATGTACTTAACATGTGTCCCACTAAATCACTGCAATCTATCACTCCATATGAGGATTGGCATAATTGCAAGCCATCTGTTGCTCATCTATGTGTTTTTATTGGCATATGCATTAGTGCCTGAACAACATCGCAGAAAATTGGATGATAAAGCAGTAAAGTGTATTTTTATTGGGTACAGTTTTGAAAGTAAAGGCTATCGTCTGTATCATCCACAGAATAAACGCATTCTGGTTAGCCGTGATGTTCTTTTTGTGGAAAATGCTATTCAGCCATTGTGTTCATGTACTAAGGAGGCATCTGTTAGCTCCAAAGACATGTATGATACTTTGTTGCCTATTTTTACAGGTGGACAGTCTAGTGCTAGTCCCAATGAGGCAACTTCTCAACCTTTGCAGGTTTCATGCGATGACGCAGATCACTCCATTTCTGATGTACATTTACATGATGCACTAGTTGATAAGAGAGATGATATTGAGCAGGCAAAAACTATGCCAAAATGGTTGGTGCAGACTTTGCATGACAGCAAATTAGACACACCTCTATCATATCATACTTGTTCAAGCTCTCATAATGCCTTTTTTTTGCATCAGATTGCTATGCTATGGTTGTATCTAGTCTCTGTGATGAGAATGAGCCTGTTTTGTTTGATGAAGCACAAAATTCAGAGAATTCGATGGCTGCTATGCAATCTGAAAATGATCGTATAATGAAGAATGGTACTTGCTCTTTATGTGCCTTACCTCTTGGCAAGAAGGCCATTGGGAGTAAGTGGGTATACAAGCTGAAGCGTAAGCCTGATGGTATAGTTGACAGGTATAAGGCTAGACTTGTTGCAAAGGGTTATGCGTAGGAAAGAGGCATTGATTTTGATGAGACCTTTGCATCTACTTGCTGAATGACTACAGTTCGTAGCATCTATGCACTTGCATCTCATCATGGTTGGAATGTACATCAGTTGGACATTAAAACAACATTTCTAATGGTGACTTGCATGAAGAAGTGTATGTTTTTCAGCCCCGTGGCTTTGTGCAAAAAGGGCATGAAAACCAGGTGTGCAGGTTAAAGAAGGCATTATATGGTTTAAAGCAAGCACCACGTGCTTGGTATGAGAAGATACATGCCTATCTGATTGCACATGGTTTTGAGAACAGTCCAACTGAAAGCACCTTATATGTTAAGTGTGCTAATGATGTGCTTCTGATCATTGTTGTCTATGTTGATGACATGCTGCTCACTGGTCCTATTGAGAATCATATTGCTGATTTTAAGGCTGATTTGCATGCCTCATTTGAGATGTCTGATTTGGGGCATTTGCATCACTATTTGGGCATTCATTTTATGCAAGTTGATGGTGGAATGGCTTTGTGTCAAACGAAATATATTGACACATTATTGAAGTGTTTTGGCTTGAAGATTGTAAGCCTATTGCAACTCCTATGGAGACAGGTTTACAATTGAGTCTTCATGATGCTAGAGATGCATTTGATGCTGTTCTCTATCAGCAGGCTGTTGGATGCTTAATTTACTTATGCATTACTCGGCTAGATATTCAGTTTGCTGTCTCACAGATGAGCAGGTTTATGCATTGCGTAGGAGTCAAGCAGTGGCAGGCAGTTAAGCACATCTTTCACTATTTGAGTGGTACTCGGCTACTTGGGTTGTTTTATCCCAAGGGGGGATCACTACTACCAGATTTGCATGCTTTTTCTGACTCTGATTGGGCTGGTTGCTATGCCACTCGCATGTCCACTATTGGCTTTTGCTTCATGTTGGGTAGAGCATGTATATCTTGGTTAAGCAAGAAGTAGCTTACTGTGGCCACTTCCAGTTATGAGGTTGAGTATAGGGAAGCTTTCACAACAACTGTTTAATGTGTGTGGTTCAGATGCCTTATGGCTGATTTAGGTGTCGGTCAGTCTTCCACCACCACCATCTTCACTGACTGTCAGAGCGCATTGGCAGTTGCGAGGAACCCTGTGTTCCATGCTCGCACTAAGCACATTGAGGTGCATTATCACTACGTCAGGGAGAGATTCTCTACTGGGGAGATCAGCTTGGCATATGTGCCCACGCAGGAGAACATTGCAGACCTTTTCACGAAGGCTCTATCTAGGGAGAAGTTTGAAGCTTTCCGCAAAGCTTTGGGCTTACTTCCTTTTGTGGAGTGATTTCCACATAGCTTGGCACTTCCTTATACATGAGTGCCAACTCCTTGTTCACCGCATCACTCCTAGGGGGATTTTTTGATATATTTAGGTAGTGATGTGTGTGAACACACTAGGACCGCCAAGGCACTTTTTTCCCTCTTTAGGAGGTTTTTTCCCCCCGGATTGTATATACTTCTATTACCCTAATGGGCTATCTTTGTACATTCTCTAGTAATACATTCAGTATTTTGTGTTGTGCTCCAAGCTCCTTCTCCTTCCATGTGCTGTTCGTGTGCTTTCGCAGACGTGTATCTCCAACATAATCCTATTATATTTACTCTTATTTTCAGATTTTATTATTATATGGTTCTTGTTGATTCAAGTAGTCAATGATTTGTGTTCAATGTAGGTGACATGTCTGCACTTAAAGATGCGGTTATTGAAATCAACATATACAATGATAAGACGAGGACTAGATGCAATGTTTCTTCTTTGCATGATATTGATCCTTCTCTTAATGATATTCTTGAACATAGACACACACATACACACACACACACACACACACACACACACACACACACACACACACACATATATATATATATATATATATATATATATATATATATATATATATATATATATATATATATATATATATATATATATATATATATATATATATATATATATATATATATAGAGAGAGAGAGAGAGAGAGAGAGAGAGAGAGAGAGAGAGAGAGAACTTTATATATGTGTGTTTGTATGTCTCTCTCTCTCTCTATCTATCTATGTATCTCTCTCTCTCTCTCTCTCTCTCTCTCTCTCTCTCTCTATATATATATATATATATATATATATATATATATATATATATATATATATATATATATATATATATATATATATATATATATATATATATATATATATATATATATATACACACACACACACACACACACACACACACACACATATATATATATATATATATATATATACACACACATATATATATATTTATATATATATGTGTGTGTATATATATGCACGTTTATATGTATGTCTATGTATGTGAGGGGAGCTCTAGATTGTGCCCTCGGACTACACTAGAAAACATTTCAAAATTATACTTTCGATTACAAGATCAGCCACATATGGAAAATAAAACAAGAATCTGTAATGGATACAAGACCTCCTACAACCTAGGACTCATAGGTGTAAATATCTGGACTAGAGATGATATAGGAGATCCCACAACCCGGGACCATAGGTATGAAACAAGATATCTCGATTACAAGAATTCCCTTAAGGGAGGTGAATCAGATATAGGAAATAACTAGAAAAGATCTCATACTATGAGATTACATGAGGACAAGACATGATTTCCAAGAATTGGACTAGACAAGACCAGAACAAGGATCAAGTCAAGAACTAGAATTGGAACTTGAAAAGTACTTACTTGAGATCGTGACTCCTTGAGATTCCAAAACTAGCATTGGCAAGGTTGAGTATATATTTGGCCAAATCCTCCTTATATAGGTTTTGAAGGGCGGTTCATCAATGGTGATTATGAATTGATGATTTCTCGATGATGTCATCAATTTGAAACAAGACCTTCGGGTGTCATAATCAGGCAAATAGACAATGTATCTTAGGGTTTTGGCATGTTTTGGACGCGATGGAAGCATTAAATTCTTCAAAGCATGAGATATATAAAGTGACATGGAATCTAAGGTTCATGATGGTTTCCTTTATGTCCATGGCATCACCTCCCCTCAAGTGATGATTTCCAAGAGGAGCAGACATGTTCTTTAGCTTGGGTTGCATCGAATTCTTCCCATGGAATTCACAAACTTTGATTGTTTCTCTCTAAAGATTTACTATAAGTTCCCAAGTATGATCACTGAGGTCATATCCTTTCCAATGAATAAGGTATTCCAATCTTCCTCACAAGATTCTTGAATCTAAGACATGCTCAACCTTGAATTCTTCATGATCTTGAATCTTGATAGGTGGTGAAGGACTAGGTATCTCTTAAGTTTCCTTGGGTTCTTCACACGATACATCCTTTGAGCTTCTAGTGGTATGTTGTGATGTTTTGAAGATCTTTGATGGAGAGCCTGAGTAATCACACCTTGTTGATTGAACATGAACTCCTCCTTCTCCTTTACCTTCTTGTTATCTTCATAATATGTATTGTCCATATCATTTGTAATGACTTCTTTGGCTTCAAAGATTCTTGATTCCAATAATTGAGGACTAGTGCCTTGATTATTCAACACTTCTAGCTCTGGCTTTCTTTGAACAATTGATTCTCACACTAAATTTCTTGATTGGTAGCCCCATCTAAAGTATTTACTTGATATGTAGAGAGAAATAATCCTTTATTTCATCTCTCATACCACTTTGAAATCAATTAACTAAATAGATTTCCTGATATGTGGATCCTTGAAATACAATTTTGAAGTTTGATGTAAATTATGCAACTGAGCAATCAAGTTGTCATAACCTCCTTTCAAGAACTTTGTGATTTTGATATATATCATTCAAACTAAACTTGATATTTTTGAGTATGGATATGGAGTCCATAATTCTTGACACGTGTTTGATGTGAAGAGTCTTGCCAAAATGTTAGAAGAGCACTAGATTGTGCCCTCCAACTACACTAGACAAGATTTCAAAATTATACTTTTGATTATAAGATCACCCACTTATGGACAAAAAACAAGAATGTGTAACTGATACAAGATGTCCCACAACCTGGGACTGATAGGTATGAATAACTAGACTAGAGATGATATAGGAGATCCCACAACTCGACACTGTAGGTATGAAACAAGATATCTCGATTACAAGAATTCCCTTCAAGGAGATGAACTAGATAGAAGAAATGACTAGAAAAGATCTCGTACTATGAGATTACAAACTGAAAAGATAGGATGTCCAAGAACTAGATTAGACAAGACTAGAACAAGGATCAAGACAAGAACTAGAATTGGAACTTGGAAAGCACTTACTTGGATATCCTAACTCCTTGAGCTCCCAAGACTGGCATTGGCAAGATTGAGGATATATGTGACCAAACCCTCCTTATATAGGTTTCCAAGGGTGGTTCATCGATGGCAGTTATGAATTGATGATATCATCAATGATGTCATCAATTTGAAGCAAGATCTTCAGGTGTCAAAATCTCGGAAATAGATAGTCGATCTTAGGGATTTGACATGTTCTTGATGCGATGGAAGCATCATATTCTCTAGATTCCAAACCAAGCATGAGATATATAAAGTGACATGGAATCTAGAACTATATATATATATATATATATATATATATATGTGTGTGTGTGTGTATGTGTGTCTGTTTGGATGATGTGTATGTATCTATATATGTATTATGGTCCTTGTTGATTCAAGTAGCTAATGATTTGTGTTGAGTGTAACTGATGCATCTGCACTTGAAAACAAGGTTGTTGAAATCAACATATATAATGATAAGAAGAGGACTAGATGCAATGTTTCTTCTCTACATGATATTGGTCATTCTCTAAAATATATTTTTGAACCTACACACACACATATATATGTGTGTGTGTGTGTATATATATATATATATATATATATATATATATATATATATATATATATATATATATATATATATATATATATATATATATATATATATATATATATATATATATAGATATATATATATATATATATATATATATATATATATATATATATATATATATATATATATATATATATATATATATATATATATATATATATATATATATATATATATGTGTGTGTGTGTGTGTGTATACATGTGTGTATGTGTATTAGTATACACACAGACATATATAAAGCTATATATATTGTGTACTCAAGTCAAGAAGACTCGAGGACTTGTGCCAATGAGACTGTACCTCGTTTGCAACACAAGTGCGTATAGTGGGAAATTAACAGACATTTAAATGTCAATCCGACCGAACGACCTAACCAAGTGTATGAGGACATGTGCACACATGATGGAAAATGAAGTGGCTCAGCTGCTATGCATGAGAAAAGACTAATCCACCTCTCAAACTCACTGAAAAACTAAAAGTGTCTCCCGCAATACCTCTTAAGTAGTTTTCAGAAAGTCAAGGATTTCTCCCAGCTCCGAACTCCGAATATAGTCTGGAGGCTACTCATATCAAAGCTCTCGATGAGACGCATCTATTGCAAGTGGTTTCACTCGATTCTGACAACCCTACTTCAAGTTATGACCGAAATAGTGAATGGTGGGAAGTACCCACACTCATGTCACAACTCCTACAAGCTCACACACACTACAGTAGCTCAAAAACAGTGGGAAGGGGTAGACAACAGTCCTACACACACATTCCAAGCATTACACACACATACAAGATCAAAGAGAAGATGGAAATCTGCAAGAAAGAGGCAAATTCGAAATTTTGGAGAGCTCCTTCTTCACTATGGCAAAAAGTCTCTACAAAGAGTCACCAAGTGACTTATATACATGTGCCCTAAGTTTGGTCCTTTCACACGAGAGACCGGCACTTTATTACTAAAAGGTGAATTTCCTACTAATTTACAAAGGATATTTTACAACAAGTTGGGATTATGCATCTAGAGGACTCCTCTCTTGCATTTACATGGCTTTGAGGGAATTCTCTGAGACCTCGAAGAAGAAAAAATTATGCCCATTAATTTGAAAATTTTGGGCTCTTCTCTTGTGCTCCTTTGCTCTGCAACACTCTCCCCCTCTTTGTCTCTGTCGCCCCTTGACACGCTTTACTTCTTGTCTTCAGCTTGTTTAAGAGGTCTGAATGCACGCACCTAGCAGTCGAAGCGGCAACAAGGACTGTCAGAGAATTTGTTATTTTATCCGATGTAAGTCCTTTGCTTCTGTTTTCCCCTTGATATCCCGTACATCACAAATCTGGGTTGCTGCATCGAGTCGGGCTGCCACGCACGCCACCAGTGACTAGGAATGTGCTGTCCTTAGTCCCCTCTTTCTAGCTTTTGGTCTTCTGATTTGTCCTGGTTGCACACATCTGACCCGGTTGTATTGTTCTGAGCCTGTTTACTTTATTGACAATGCACGCTATCAGTGGAAGGATTATTACCTGCCAAATATTGTCTTGCACTTCTTCATGTATGGTTCCTGGCCCTGGTCTGTCCTTCCCATGAAATGTCCTGGTTCTAATTGATCTTTAATTCCAATTCTCAGGACCTGGATGATTCGCGTTGTTGCCTGATGCGTGCCCCTGCAGGGCTTTGGGCAGAGGGTGGTTTTCTTGTATTATGATCTTCATTCTTTATTGAGTCGTTTTTGACTTTGATCTTCTTCTTCTTCTTTTCTTGCTTGATTCCCCTTCCATACGTCCCTCCTCTTGAACTCTGTCGTCCCCGACAGGCATTTGGTGGTGACGTGTGTACGTCTGAATGGCTGCTTGCTCTCTTTGGTTTAGAAGATTAGCGTGACATAGCATAAATTCCTTCCACTGTATTTACTTCACTCCATCCTCTGGTGCTTGTCGATGATCCGCAAAAAAACTCGTCTCATAAGCGACCAGACGTGCATTAAGGTTCGAAGTCATTTTGACAAAAATTTTCTGAATCTATTTCGAAGAAGCCAATGAAAAATGCTTCTTTGAAAGTTTGCATATATGTTGATGGCAAGAACATAATTCGCGAATAATATGCCATAAGTGTTAAGCAGCTTGGAATAGTAGATAGATAAAAAATGAGTGCTTCAGATCCTTGCGTAATGCCGATGAAATTCAAAAAAGTATATTTTGCATGCTGGAAGACTTTGATTACTGTTAGTAGCATACTGAATATTTTATTGGTCATTTTAACTGCTCCTTGACCGTAGCGTATCTTGCAATCCAAAATTCCATTATTTTTACCATATATTTTTCCGTTGCTAGGTAATTATGAGGCGGACTAGGTAACAATGGGTTATTCAGCCATTGATTATTGATGCTTCCCTGGCGCTGTCCTTCCCAAAATTGCAACCAAGAGCGTCTGCGGGGTACTGGCAAAAGGATGGGTTTACTTGAAGCACATATGGTGATGCTTCCCACTGTACCCGCAGCGTTGGATTCTTTTCCAGAACTTTGCATCTCCAAATGGGATCAGCCTTCTCAAATTCTTCTTGGGTATACTTGAATGTATCTTGGCTGAAGTGGAGATTGTGGTCCGGATCTTTATTTGTCGTAGTCTTTATATAGTATCGTGTTTGTTCTTTAAGTAGGCCATAGGGTATACTGAAAGGCTTCAGAATCTTATCCAAGTTTTTGCTTTCTATTTTAGCTTCCTTCATTACTTGAATGATTTGATCTTCAAATTCAGTCGTAAGTTGGGACACCTGTAGTGACCTTTCCGGTCGATTCAGTTCTGCAATGTTTTGATTATTATGTTCAATGTGGACCTCCTGTGCCTCCCTTATCGGTGAATGATATGAGGGGGGAGAGAGAGGACATACCTCAATCTCCACAGTAGCCTCTGTGGATTTTGGAACTACTGGTATCCGCTCAATTGTTTGCTGCGCTAATTGCTCTTGAAGCTGTTTAATCAATTCATCTTTCTGCTTTATTTCTTCAGTAGCCTGTGCAATAGTATCCTTGTGTTTGAGAAGTTCTTTCGCAATGATATCAAGATGATCTGTGTCTTCTTTACATTGCACGAGATAATGATTCTCAGCTTTTTTCCATTTAGTTCTAAGAGCTGTAGTGTCATCCATGTACCTCTTTTCCCATTCGACAATGGTGAGTTGCTCCTTCTTGAGCTGATCTTCATACTTAGCTATCTTTGTCTCCAGTTCTTTGATATCTTTTTTTGGTCTTTCTTGAAGGTCCATTGGCTGATCATTGAGAAGGGCAGTCATGAGCTCTTTATTTCGTTTTCTTAAGTTTTCGGCTTCCTCCATGTATACCTTGATCTGTGATTCCAATATTTTGCTCCGGGCAGCCATTCGTGCCTTCTCAGCCTCGCTAGCTTTGTATTTTGTTTGTACTTCTTGCAGTTGTGCTTTTAATCTTTCGTTTTCTGACATTAAATCATTGCACTGATCTTTTGCTTCTTGGACTTCTTTTTCTTTGTTTTTGATGTGCTCTCTTTCTAATTTCAATTCTGCAGAAAGATTCTTACTCTTTTCTTGAAGCTGGTGCTTGTCCTGCATTGCTTGGTCATAGTCTTCATCGACCTCAAGCATGAGTTGTTGTGTGTCTAGTGCAGTTCGGATCATGTCTTGTACGACAGGCTTGAGTTGGGCAATGTCGACATTCAACCAAGTCTTTGGTATGCTCGGAGCTTCGCCGGTTTGCACATCTTTTCCCTGCTCCACATGGATGGTTTCATTGTGTGGTTGTCTAATTTGTAGATGTACTTGTGGTTCGTTTTCTTCTTTATCCACATCAATAGCTTTTGTGGCACTCCCTTGAAATGTGACATCCATGGGGGAGGGTTCTGCCACAACTCTTATCGGTGTGAAGGGTTCGTCTTCTTTGACTGTCTCATCTTGAGATTCTCTCTTTGGCAACTTTATGGATATCTCATGCGGGGGTGTGGCTTCCTTGATATGAATAGTGGAGGTCTCATTGATTTTTATTACCTGCGTACCTTCTTTGTTGTCGACTATGCCTTCGGTGTTGAGCTCTTGGTGGGTAGAGTTGTTAACGACTTTTATATCCTCTTCTTCATTGTAATTTACAACATTTAATTCCACCCACTGTCCATCATCCTTTGATTCACTTTGAATATCCACATTCAATAATGAAGTGTCGGGTTCTTCTTGTGCATCAGAGGATGAGCTTGAATTGTCCAACCCTAACTCTCGATAGCGATGGACTTTGGTGAGCTTCCTTTTGGCCTCCATCTCTTGTTGAGTTTGCTGATAATGATGCCCTTGTACAGGTAAATTTACTTGTCCTTCTGTATATTGGTGCGTTTCTTCTAGGGCCTTATTTAAGTCTTCCACCGTAATTGTTCTTTGCTCTTCAATTGTTGTCTTCGGAAGTAAGTGTGTCCTTTTGGTGGCTAGAACTTCCTCTTCTGCTTGCTTGACTTCCCTGAGTCTCTTTGTGCCTCTCATTCTGGGTTGAGAGCTAGTTTCTGCCTCTTCCACGATCTTGACCCCTCTTTTCTTTTTAGGAACAGTGGCAACTTTGGCATACTTCGCCATGGCAGTTAATGATGGCACTTCTTGCAGGTGCTCTCGAATACCTAAAGCGTGGTAGATCAATATCGCCAGGGCCACACTGCCATTGAGGAAATTTTTATTATTCCATTGCTTTTTTGCTTCGAATAACCTTTCTTGGATGTAAGAAGTCAGATTAATCTGATTGCCAATCTGCTTAACAGCATGTGAGAGCAGTTGAACAATAATCTTTTGAGGGGCCGTGTACCGATGCATATTTGGGAAGCAGAAGTGTTGGGGAATAAGCCTCACTTCCTCTTCTATGTCCACCCGATTAATGTCCGTGAATGTTCTGGTCTTTGCGCCGCGACTCTCTTCTTTTACCACGGTAGTTCCATCCTTTTCCCATCCAAAGGCTTCTTTAATCAAGTCATGCGTAAATTGGATGACTACCCATTCACCTATTTTATCCATCACTCTAGCCTCAAGCACCAATGGATCATGCAGTGCTGGCTGTAAGGTATTCATGACCTGTGTGCATCTTTGAAAGTCGGGCTTATAGATTGGCAGTTCAAAATATTGATGTATGCCCGCTTTCTTCATGGTGTCTATGATAGACGGGAGTCCATGTAGTACTCGAAAATCCTGGGACATGATTAGAAATTGATGATCTGTATCCATAATTTTGATGGTCGCCAGGAAGAGATACTCCCCAACTAGTTGATCTTCTCGAAACCAGTGTCCCTTTGCCTTGGTGATACTCTGGAGTGGAAATTCCAATACTTCCTCTTGTACTGTTGCTTCAGAATCTTCAGAAGCCATCTGCACTTGTAAGGAAAAGTGCATTAGCTTCAAAGGAAAGCATGAAGCTGTGTAGTGCATTGTAGTGATTATTGTCATTCCATCACTTCGTTTCCCATGGTTCTATAAGTGAGATCTCTTACCACATCTTTTTATTTCTTATCATGAAAGAAAACAAGCGTTACTATAGCCGAAGCATTTATTTATGTACATAGTATGTCCATTCCTAAGAGAGTTGAAGCTATGATCTAATCTCCATTGGAGAATGTGCACCATTAATTCTATCAGGTACATCCTGTGCCGAATGCGTGGCCTTGTAATGTGGCCCTACTATGCATACTTTAGGTGCATCCGTTGCTTCATGAGTGCAATTGGTGTATCCATTGTTTCGATGGTCCATCCCTTGCAGTCGCTTGGATTTCCAAATCCATTTCATGGGCGCTTGGATGGGTCGATTTCTTTCTTTGATTCCTTGGGCTTCCTTTGTTTGTTTTGTTTCCTCTATCGTCCTAGTGATAGAGGTGTCTCCCTTTCAGTTTCTCGGATGACTGTGTTTTGGCTTTGTCACTCGCCTTTTCCGACGTAATGCTTCCTCCTGAGTGCTTCTCTCTAGCTTGGCTGCCTGTGTGACCTTCTTGGGGATCCATATCTGATGTCGTGCCCTCTGAGCTTCAATCAAAGGCTTGGGGAGCCATACTTGTAAGAGTCCTTTTGGTTTGGACTTAGATGAAGCTGACTTTTTCATTTCTATTTTCTCCTTATGAGTTGATGCTGACGTCTGCTCTTTCTCCTCCTGATCCTTGCGTACCCATTGGTATTTGGTCGTTCTTTGACGTAAGTATCTGAGTGTTGGATTCCATATTGGTGGTCCTTTTGTCTGGGTGAGAAGCAGCATGAGAGTTGGTTTCCTTAGTGTCTGGCTGCTCTTCAACTAAATGGAGTGATTTTCCTGCTTCTTTGGAGATTTGAGGGTTTGAACTTTCTACTTCTTCTAGCTTGGTTTCTGAGATGGTGGGACTGGGATCATGTTTCAATAGCTTTTCCGTGCATCTCCCTGAACTCTCGATGGTGGTGGGTTGGAATAAAGGCTTATCTCTTAATAGACTAAAAATTTCCTCGTGCCCTATCTTGGCTGAAATGTATCCTTGAGCTAGGTTGATACTGACTTCATTCTCAATGATCCAATCTTGTCCTATGATCAAATCCTCTATTAAATCCTCGTCTCTGCACACTAATACTCGTTGTTCCATGGAAGAATTTCCTAGGTGGAGAGACACTATCGTTGTTCCAATGCATTCTAGGGTTTGACCTCCAATTCCTCTCAATTGGGCTTTTGTGGGACTCATAATCATTTGCAGATCTTTGATGACCGTATTATGTATGCAAATAAGTCCTACTCCCGAGTCTATCAATGCATCTATCAATTTGTATTCTGTCTTGCCGATCCCTAAGTTCAAGTAAGGCTATGACATGTACGACTTTGTCGTGTTAGAGTCATGGACTTGGTAGTTGGCCATAGGGATAGGCTCTTCTCCTTGGAGATAGCATTCATCTCGTTGTCTCATCCATTCTTTCCTTTTCTTAATGCGTTCTAGGGCTTCTTGTCGGGCCTCCTCCCTAATCCGTTCTTCCTCTTTCTTCCTATTTTGAGCACCTACTAGACGTTCTAGCATTTGATCCGTCAATGGCTCCATGAACCGTTTAACTTTGCATCCACTTATGTAGTTAGGAAGAATGTTTCCATCTAGAGTGGCTAAATTAACTGCTCCACTAGTAGAGATTCTATTGATGATCAGAGGTCCATATCCGCGTTTTTGTAACTTCTTGGCATGTTGCTTTAAGGTGTACACCAAGACTAAGTCTCCCTCTTTAAGTCCTTTGTCTTTTATGTGTGCATCATAATATGCCTTTTTGTCTTCTTTTAGCTGCATAGATTCCTGCCACTGCTTGTAACCTAGTTTCATGTAACTTCTCGATTTGGTCGAGTTGTTGGGATAACTCATGTCCGTTCCATTCATACTATTGGGCTACTCTCAATGTTGGGATTAAAAAATCAATTGGCAAAATTGCATTTTGCCTGTACACTAAATTGAATGGGGTAGTTCCAATGGCAGTCTTGTATGCTCCTCGGAAGGCCCAAATTGCATGATGCAATTGTTTGTCCCAATCCGACCTTCCATTATTGACGATCTTTGTCAATACTGTACATAATACCTCATTGGAACTTTCTGCTTGACCATTGGCTTGGGGATGGTATGGGGCTGATTTTTTGTGAATCAATAAAACTCATTCATTAGGGACTCTATTACTTCATTAAGGAAGTGTGTTCCTTGGTCACTCACAATCTCAATTGGTAGTCCGAAACGAGTGAATATATGCTCAAAAGGGAATTTAGCAGTGGTTTGAAAGCGTCGTTCTTTCTCGTAGCTTTTGCTTCTACCCATTTGGTCAAATAATCTGTGGCTACTATGATGTACTCAGCATGTGATCCTTTGGCTAGTGGGTTGATGGGTCATATGAAGTCGATACCCCATTTGGAGAATGCTCTCACACACACCATAGGTCTTAATGGCATGTCATCTCTCCGAATTGGGTGTTTAGCCCTTTGGCACGTTTCACAGCTTCGTACATACGTCTCCGCGTCCATATGTAGAGTGGGCCACCACAAGCCGACAAGGAGGATCATTTTGACAGTTCTCTCAGCTGAAATGACCTCCCGCAGCACCTGCATGTGCCATCTCTAATATGGGTAGATATTCTCCTTCATGCACGCATAATCATAATTGGTTATCTTTTCCTCTCCTAAACAATTGTTTTCCCACAAGTACGTAATCCTTGCTCATTTCTTCTAAGGATCGTCTTCTAGTTAAACTTATTCCTTCCTCATGCTCTCTGCTCTTTAGGAATTTCACCAATGTTTTACTCCAATTGGGTGCTATGGCTGAAAAAGGTATGGATATATGATCCTTTGGGGTTGTCTCCTGGCATTCTGCACAATTACTCATGTAGTCATGGACATCCTTGGGCATGTCACGCCAGTACACTCCTAGTCTTTTTAATTCCCGGATGGTTCCATGAGTCCCTTGGTGTGTTCTCCATTTGTTCACATGTGCTTGCTCAATTAGTTTCTTTTGTTCATCCTCCTCGACACATCTTAGCAATACTCCATTGGGTTCCTTATAGTACACACTCCCAGTAATAATGTGCAAATTTCTTGATTGGAAAATTTCCTTTTTGCTATCCTTATTGATTGAGTGTTGTGGGCCATGGGTGAGTATATGAATTAATTTCTCTGCCCACTTTGGACAAACTTCCAGATTGAACAAATAAGTATCTGGCAGATCGTCGGGTACTCCACTTGGCGGTTCTCTGTGGGTTAATCTAGAAAGGTGGTCTGCTCTTACACATGTCTTTCCTTTTTTTACTACCACTTCAAAGTCAAAATCCATTAATAGTAAGAACCATCTTACTAATCTCCCCGTGTTACAAGGTTTATTAACTAAGTACAGTAGGGCCTGATGGTCTATGAAGAACTTAAATTTGTTGGCTAACAGATAGTGTCTAAATTTCTTAACTGCATAG
Organism: Ceratopteris richardii; assembly: GCA_020310875.1. Taxonomy (NCBI): domain Eukaryota; kingdom Viridiplantae; phylum Streptophyta; class Polypodiopsida; order Polypodiales; family Pteridaceae; genus Ceratopteris; species Ceratopteris richardii. The sequence continues at coordinate 141,120,383 of CM035433.1, read as the reverse complement.
ACCATTCCTAATCCTTCTCGCTCGGTAGTGGTATAATTCCTTTCAGCTTGATTCAGTTGTCTACTTGCATAGGCAATTGGATGATCAGGCATCACCCTGAAAGCATAGACTCCCCATTCGATCGCGAATGCGGTCTTATGTTGATCCTCAGTAGCAATAACTACTTGGTTGTATCCGAAGAATCCACCTAAGAAGCTATAGACTTCCCTTCCTGCTACCCTTTCCAATAGATGGTCCGTGATGGGTAATGGGTAGCTATCACATATGGTGGCTGCATTGACTTTTTTCAAGTTAATGCACACCCTCAATTTTCCATTTTTCTTAGGCACAACTACTAATGGTGATACCCACTCGGTGTGTTCTATCTTGTATATGAATCCTGCTGCTAATAGTTTGTCTTTTTCTTCCTTAATTTTAGCAGTTATATGTATATGGGTGTTGTTTTGATGGTTTTGCATCTGCAGTCATTGGTATTCGATGAGAACAAATATTGGGTTCTACACCCTTGAGATCCTTATATGTCCATGCGAACACGTCTTGATATTCTTGGATCAGCTGTATGAGTTCTTCTTCCTCCTCCTCTAATACATCTTTGCCTATGTAGGTGCATCACTCTTCTCCGTCTTCCACTGTTACTACAATTTTTTTTGTTTGTTCTTTGTTGTCGTATGCTTCTCCATCTCTAGCCTCTCGTTTAGGCATTTGAATGGCTACCTTTCTCTCTTCTACTTCACATCTTTTAAAATGTTCACGCACTTCAAACGAGTCTGGATCAGGTCCTATTTTACTCATGTCTTCTGCTTGCTTTTGTACCATGGGAGTAGCTTCGATTGCTAAGATCTTGGTAGGTTCCTGTTTCTCTTTGTTTTGAATGGTGTCCAGGTAGCTTTCTGCGGAATCGAATTCTGGTTCCATTTCTATACTCTCATATTCCTCTTTCCATTCTTTCTCCAAGATTTCCCCTTCATCTACTTCTTGAAGGACAACCATATAAAGATTTACATCATAACCTTCCTCATCTATGCACTCGTTCATTGTCAAAACTTCCTCATTCACGCACACATTCAAGGTTGCTAGAATATCCATCCATCCATGCAGTTCAAAGGTCTCATCTGTAAAGATTTGAGGCATGTACCCGGGGTCCTCTACTGGTCGGTAGTTAGGGTGTCCTATAGGCCACATTTGCCTTTTACTCTCCTCTTTCTTGGCTTCTTTGCACATCCATAACTGGGCATCCTTGTGCATCCAAGATTGATCACTTGATCCAGCACTATGCGTGGATAGGTCATCTTCCTCCTTGTGTATGGGGTTCCACTGCAGTGGAGGGACATCACGATAAGCAAACGTATGCAAGTTTATCTTGGTTGTATTTCCTTGATGTTGTAGGTACAATGAATCTCTTCCCCAATCTTGCACTACCCGCATTTGTCTCATAAAGGGTCGTCCTAATATCATTTCGTAGTTGTTAGCTTTTTCGAACTTACAAATGGCTAATGTGTGTTCAAATTCTACTCCACAGGTGGTTAATTTGATTCTTTCCAATATTCCTAAGGGTTTCTCCACATGCCCGTCTGCTAATTGGAGCTTCATGCGTGTGGGTCGTAAGGCAGGTTTTCCCCATTTCTCCCAAATTTCCTTGGTGGCAATACCTACTCCGGCTCCTGTGTCTAGTATAGCCTTGGTCATGTACCCATTGTAAGTGACAGGTAGACACGTATTACCTTCGTCTCCTTCACTAAATTCTCCCACTTTATCAAATGGGATTTGCATTTTAGAAGTGTTTCCTTTTCCCTTTCCTTCCTTTTCTTCCTAATTGTCTCCATAATTGTGGCTTGAGTTGAAGTAATTCTTCCAAAGTCAATTTGCATTGTACTTTTGTTTTCTTTAGTTCCGTTAGATTGTGTGAACTTTGTTCTGAGTTTCCTTTTCCTTTTCCATGCACTGTGGGGGCTTGTATTATTATAGACTCCTTTTCGTATTCTCCCATGTAATTAGGTAAGGTTGAAACACTCAGGGTTTCCTCTCTATTTCTATCGAGTCTTGATACTTCCTCATATACTTCCTCCAAGTTGGTATTTGGTTGATAAACTTCCACATCTATTTCCTCAAAAGGAGGCTTCGATACTCCATTTTTCTTCCATTGTTCTTCTCGGAGTTTATTCCATAATTTCTTCGGCCATTCTGCCTCTAAGTCCGGTATTATTGACACAGGTTCATCTTGAATTTTCATTTGTTCACCTTTGTCATCCTTCCTTCTAAGTTCTCTACCTTTGGATTTGACACATTCTTCGTATTGATCATTTGTTATCCTTGTCTCTGGCAGAGCTGGGATAGTCTTTTCTAGCGTTGCTTGTGCCACCTCTATAAGTTTTCTACATATCGCTAGTCTTTCTTTTTCCAACTCCCCTTGTGGGTAGAGTTTTTCGTGTTGCTCTACATTTGGTCCAGTCTTAATTCTAGCTTGGTAAGCTTTTGATCCTGGTTTCTCTATCTCTTGGATAAGTGGTGGCACTGGAATCTCCTCCCGGATCCTTTGTTCTTTATGCTCACTCTTGCTTCGGATTTGTTTTTTATTTTTTTGACTCTCATTTTTCGCCCACTTATCTTTGAGTTTTTCTCTTCTTTCCTTCCATTTTTGTGCTTTGGTGTTCTGGGTACTCTCGCGTGGATCCTCAGAATCTTCAACTACTTGAACTTTAGGGCTTATCGTTTTATCGCTCTCTTGTTCCTGTTCTGGTTGTTTCCCTTTTTGTTGCCTTGTCTGAGCTCTTGTAATGGCTTTCAATGGCACAGTATATTCCTTATCACTTCCAGATCTTTCTATTACCTCAATTACATTGATTGGTGCAGTATCTTGGACTTTGGTTGGATTCTTAGGACAGTCCCTAAAAAGATGTTCCTTTTCGCAATCGTTGCAATATCCTTCCCAAGTCCTAGGTGGTGGTGGATTGTAAGGTCGAGGGCACTCTCTAATAGAATGGTCTCCTCCGCATCTATAACACAGTCCTCTTGGTACAGGTGGTCTAATGGGTGGTCTCATGGGTGGTTGTGCTTTAGGAGATGTATACGTTAGAGTTGCGACCTCAGTGCCATAGCTTTGGTCATAGTTTTCATATCCATAATAAGCCGAATCATAGGTTGGTTCATAATCTAACATATTGGCTTCATATGGGTAGTAATCTCCTAGTGGCAGCTCATATCCAATGTTCGCTGATTCCACATTGATTGTCGATGATGCTGGCACTATGGCTCTCTCCAAATTTTCTTCTGGCTGGGCATACTTCACAGGTACTACCTGTTGAGGTTGTGACAGTTATGGCCCTAACACTGGTTGTCGTGGTGGATATGGTGCCTGTTCATATGGTCTTGGTACTCCTTCTGGTGTTGGATAGGGATTGTATCTGGGCATCTCTCTGCGTTGCTCTCTAGGTGGATATCCATATGGTCGATACTGTGGTGGTTGGAATGGTCGTGCATGTCTATTGAATGGACAATGTTTAGTGGTGTGATTAGTGTACTTTTGTTCTATGTGGTAGTACAAAGCAGTTCCTGGTTGGTGCTCTCTGTTGTATGGGTATGTTTGATGTGCATCGGTCCCTCGTCGCACACACATGTGTGTGGGGTGATCTCCTCCACATAGACTACGTCTTCGTAGCATAGGCACTCTTTGTGCTGGGTGTTGGTAAGTTCTTTGTCCCTAGACTCCTAGTTTTTTTGCTAATAGTTCCGCTAATTCTTCCATATTACTGGAGTTGGAGGTAATGGTACTTCGCAAGTCTTCTGATTTAGTGGGGCTGGGTGTACTCTTGAGGTCCTCAGTTAGGTTATCTTCTAAATCAATGCCTTACACACTTGGCCACTTGGATAGGTCTCAGTCTTCTCATTGGTTCTGGCGGTCTCGGCATTACAGGGAAGACAGGGACTGCTAGTCTAACTGGGGGCATTCCCGGCTGCCCTCCTACTGGTGGTCGTGGTCTTACTGGTGGTCCGTACAGATTAGCTACCCCTGCGAGGGTCTGATTGTGTGTTTGCACTCCTGGAGTAGCAAATTGTACATGGGTACGGTGTGGCACACTTCATTAGCTGGTTTGTCTTGATGTGGTGTGTTCTGTCTCTTGTTGATTTCCAAAGGGGTTCTGCGAAGTAGTTGCCTGATCTCTCTGAGGGAATACAGACACACCCATGTATCTCAGCCGAGCCCTGTCTAAGGCACTAACCGGCCAATATCTCCTTTGATTTTTGTCCAAGTATGTGAGTCTAGTTTCATCTTCTGGATCCTTCAGCTCATAAAATGTCATGGGGCTTTCTTCTCTCCCTGGAGCCGGTAAGTCTATTTGAAGCAATAAGTCTGATCCATGGATCATATAGACTTCCAATAAGTAGTCGTCTTGAGGTATCAAGTCTCCTCTCAAGACTCGTGTTACTTGGGATCTGCCTCTAGGGGTAGCCACAAGCTCCTCAGGGTTTGTTCTTCCTGAGTTTTCTGGTTCCACTAACTCTCCCCTTTCATTGATCATCTCAAGAAATTCAGTCACTATGTAGATGTGACCAATCTTGTCTATGTATGCTCCTCCCTCATACTTGACAGCAGGTTTGGGCACAATCGTGGCATTCATGGAAGTTACCATCCTAGCCACAGATCTATTTAAGCCATCCAGGTAGATTGGGATCTCCTGGGCATTGGTAGACACATACTGCAAGGAAGTGCGGTAATCTCCCTCCACAGCAGTCATGAAATTTCTACTTGGAGTTGGACCCTGCATGTCTTCCGAAGCCATGGGTATTTCCTCCTCTAAGTCACTAGAGGTATCTGAATAGGCAGAGTGGTGACTAACCTGGGTAGCACTTCCCACAGAAGATATGACACTTCTTCGGCTACTTAGCACTCTTGCTGACCTCAAGTTCATTCACCCTCCTAAGACTCTCTAAGTCTCTGAGACTCTCCTTGAGTGGCTCTCCCAATGCCTCAAGTTGCCTGACAAAATGCTTCAACCAGTCTGGATGATACCACTTCCAGGCGATACTGCACTGGGCGATACCTAGTTGGCCACGATACGATACCTGAAATCTACACGATACGATACTTGTAGTGTAGACGATACGATACTGTTGTTGGTCACAATACGATACGACCTATCCTGACGATACGATACCTTCAGAATAGACGATACGATACCTGGGATTCTCTCGATACGATACCAGGCACTCCGCCGATACGATACTAGAATATAAACCGATACGATAGCAACTTGGTATCACGATACGACTCAAGACAATGAGACGATACGATACCAAGACAAGTGGCGATACGATACCACCAACTTGCACGATACGATACTAGTATGATATCGTGATACTACTCTAGGAAGTGGGCGATACGATACTTCAGGGGTGGATGATACGATACCTGAATCAGGGGCGATACGATACCAAGGTCCTCGCGATATGATATTTGAGAATCGAGGCGATACGATACTGAAAAGGGGTATCGCGATGCGACACTGGCAGGTGGACGATACGATACCACAGTAGGTAACGATACGATACCTCTGGGATAAAGTGTGATCGCGATACCAACTTGGTGACACGATACCAAAGTGGTATTGCGATACCAAGACTGGTAACCGACGATACGATACTTCGACGAGTATTGCGATACTAGGGAATTTTTGGTACCGCGATACCAAATCCCCCGCGATACCGAATGCGCAGTTAATCACGTGTTGGTGCACTTTTAGTGTGTTGTTGACTAGGAATTCTTGTTGAAACTTACCTTTGTGGTGTCTTGATTGCAAAGTGAGCTCAATATCTAGCCTTGTCAGCCTGTAGCGCGCGATACCACACTCACGATACCGATCGCTGCTCGCACACGATACCAGAATGCACGAAAGTATCAAATGAGTCAAATTTTTTGGTTTTTATACCTTTTGTGAAAAAAACTGAACATTACTAATTTTGGCAAATTTTTGGGCTTTTTTGGTGATTTTGGCCTACTCTTACTTCACTTCTCTTCTCCTCTCCTTCTAACCTAACCCTCACTCCTCTTACTCTCCCTTCCTTCTAATCCTAGACCTAAAAACTCATTACATACACCTCAGCAATGTGAAGTAACAAGTGCTGAAGTGCTTGACTACTTGCCACGGAACGAATTCACTTCTACAAGTATGATTCCATTACTCTCGATCTATAACCATCACGAAGGCACCTTGGCTGAGTGTTCCCCGACAATAGCGCCAAAAACGTGTGTACTCAAGTCAAGAAGATGCAAGGACTTGTGCTAATGAGACTGTACCTCGTTTGCAACACAAGTGCGTATAGTGGGAAATTAACGCACATTTAAATGTCAATCCGACCGAATGACCTAACCAAGTGTATGAGGACATGTGCACACATGATGGAAAATGAAGTGGCTCAGCTGCTATGCATGAGAAAAGACTAATCCACCTCTCAAACTCACTGAAAAACTGAAAGTGTCTGCCGCAATACCTCTTACAACAGTTTTCAAAAAATCAAGGATTTCTCCCAGCTCCAAACTTCGAATATAGTCAATAGGGTACTCATTTCGAAGCTCTCGATGAGACACATCTATTGGAACACTCGATTCTGACAACCCTGCTTCAAGTTATGACCGAAATATTGAATGGCGGGAAGTACCCATACTCATGTCACAACTCCTACAAGCTCACACACACACTACAGTAGCTCAAAAATAGTGGGGAGGGGTAGACAACAGTCCTACACACACATTCCAAGCATTACACACACATACAAGATCAAAGAGAAGATGGAAATCTGCAAGAAAGAGGCAAATTCGAAATTTTGGAGAGCTCCTTCTTCACAATGGCAAAAAGTCTCTACAAAGAGTCACCAAGTGACTTATATACATGTGCCCTAAGTTTGTTCCTTTCACACAAGAGACTGGCACTTTATTACTAAAAGGTGAATTTCCTACTAATTTACAAAGGATATTTTACAACAAGTTGGGATTATGCATCTAGAGGACTCCTCTATTGCATTTACATGGCTTTGAGGGAATTCTCTGAGACCTCGAAGAAGAAAAAATTATGCCCATTAATTTGAAAATTTTGGGCTCTTCTCTTGTGCTCCTTTGCTGTGCAACATATATATATATATATATATATATATATATATATATATATATATATATATATATATATATATATATATATATATATATATATGCACACACACATATATACACACACATATATAAAGTTATATATATATATATATATATATATATATATATATATATATATATATATATATATATATATATATATATATATATATATATATATATATATATATATATATATATATATATATGTGTGTGTGTGTGTGTGTGTGTATGCATATATGTGTGTATGTATGTATGTATGTATGTATCTATGTGTGTGTGTATATATATATATATATATATATATATATATATATATATATATATATATATATATATATATATATATATATATATATATATATATATAACACATAAATATAACAAATAAAAGAAATGTGTACTATGAATTGTCACGACGATATGACATAAGTATCCGCATCTCTTGTAGGCATGACTTGTGAGACCACCTAGTGCTGAATTTTTTCTCTACTAAAGTAAGTACTTACTTTTCAGCTCTCTTATCAAAATAACTACAAGAAATAAGATCCTATAAGTAAAACATAAAATACATATTTCAACTTTTATGTAAAATTTATACTTACATGCATTTTGAGTGAACAAAACATAAGTAGGAGTTACACAAAGCTGTTATTCTTTTTTTAAACTCCAAATCATGATTGATACATATTATAGTGCCATCATGTGACATGTTGCACTCTAGCCCTAAGCTACCTATGCCTGTCTCCATAGGTACTCTACTCAGCTCTCACGAGCTAGAGGTGGTATAGGTGTCCTAAAAATAAACAAATAAAAATGAGAACAAACATTTGTGTTATAATATCATTAAAATTATTAAATTGTAATAAGAAAACGTACCTCTGTTAGATAGCTCTCTTCTTGCAAATGGAGATGCAGATGAACCTTCCTCTCGCCACTCGTAAGTATCTGGATCAGTAAATCTAATTCCGTTGGGCATGTCAACATACTCATACATGATAGCCCCTAAGGAATGAGGCTGAAATTTTCCTCTCATAAGATTCTTTATGAGAATAAGTTTTGCCTTTTGCTCTCTACTACGATCCATAATATCTATTCATATAAAACAAAATGGATTAGAAATTTCTCTCTCTCTCTCTCTCTCTCTCTCTCTCTCTCTCTCTATATATATATATATATATATATATATATATATATATATATATATATATATATATATATATATATATATATATATATATATATATATATATATATATATATATATATATATATATATATATATATATATATATATATATATATATGCATATGCATGATGTGTATGTATGTATGTGGACGTGTGTGATAGATGCATGTGTGTATGCACATGTGTATGCATGTGTGATATATACTTGTGTGTGTATGCATATATCTGTATGTGTGTATATGTGTATGTGTATATGCATGTGTATTTGTGTATCCATGTACGTGTATGTGTATATTGGTGTGTATATATGTGTGTATGTATGCATGTGTGTATGCATGTGTGTATGCATGTGTGTATGCATGTGTATGTGTGTATGCATGTATTTTTGTGTATGTGTATGTGTGTATGTGTATGTTTTTGTGTGTATGCATGTGTGTATGTATGCATATATGTGTGCGTATGTGCATGTATGTATATGTGTGTATGTGATTTTATGTGTGTGTACATATGTGTATGTGTGTGCATATTAGTGTACATGTATATGTGTGTGTGTGTATGCATGTGTATGTATGCATGCATGTGACTATATGTGCATGTGTGTGTGTGTCTATGTGTGTATGTATATGTGTGTGTATGTGTATGTGTGTGTATGTGTATGTGTGTGTATGTGTATGTGTGTGTATGTCTATGTGTGTGTGCCTATTTGTGTGTATGTACATATGTGTGTATGTGTATGCGTGTGTGTCTATGTGTGTGTATGTACATGTGTGTGTATGTGTACGTGTGTGTATGTATATGTGTGTGAATGTGAATGTGTGTGTATGCATGTGTATGCATATTCGTGTATGTGACTATATGTGTGTATATATTGATGGGGGAAGTATCTCAACCCCTAAGCAACGACGAAGCGTGAATGACCTCCACAGGTATCCTTCTTTGACCTCTGCACACCAAAAATGCTCTTACTCAGAGCATATGCAGAGAACTCCAGTGAGCTTTTATAGACCTGTAGTAGACACCAAGAGCTTTCCAACAAACCAAATTTCATTTCAAATGGATGCCTACACAAGGAGAAACAATGTCTACAACATGAGCTAGTTGAATGCTCACAACTGCCAATCAAGCAGATACCTCACTTCACTCCAGCAAGCTTTTCTCAGAGATTATACAGAGAATGAATATCAAACTTTGATCAACTTTAGAGGACTCTAATAGCTACCCAATGACACCAAAATCATAGCAAATGGATACATAGAGAAGGAGAACCAGCCCTTACAACAGAGAGCAAAATATTTCAAACAGAGCCTACACACTAAGAGAGATATCAATCACACAACTTCACTAAAATAAATGTTGCTCCCAGATTACTTAGAGAATGATCCAGAGAATTTGTGAGCATAAAATAGACTCTAATAGCTATCTAATGAGACAAGAATTACATCAAATGGATACAATATGAGGGAGAACCAATGCTAACAACTCAGGGGTAGAGAGTTGCAACACTGCCTGCGCACACACATAGATATGCCTACTAAAAGAAAACAAACAAGCAAGCAAGGGGCTAGCTTAAGCAAGGGGCTTGCTTATCACAACTCCAGCACTTAGTGCTCACTTTACATGAGCTAAAACGCCAAGAAGATGGCCCAAAAGAAGTCGGAATACATGCTCCTTTTATAGTGAGAAGTGTGCCCCTAAAATCTAGGAACCACCTTTTCAAATCAGCCTCCTAACTTGGAGGAATTAGTTGAGATGACTTGGGGAGTGGTTGAGTGACTTTTCTTGATGGAATCTCGTGGCTTTTGGCTTCCTTTGATTGCTCCACATGTCCATAAAAGATTCCCCACGAATTTGTAGCTTGAAGCTTGACTTTTAACACTCCCCCTCAAGCTTCAATTCTTCGTCCTCATCCAAGCTCCTTCATGTTGATGCATTGCTTGAATTTTGAAATCTTCATCCCATCCAAAGCCTTTGTAAACATGTCGGCAACTTGGTCCTTGGTACCAATATGATGTACTGAAACTTCCTTCGATATCACCTTTTCCCTTATGAAGTGATAGTGCACTTCAATATGCTTGGTTCTAGCATGATAGACAAGATTCGATGCTAGATGAATGCTACTCATATTGTCACAAAAAATTGGATATGTTTCAACCTGCAAATTAAGCTCCATAAATAACTTCTTAATCCACATTAGCTAACATGTGACTTGAGCCAAAGCTCTATACTCAGCCTCCGTGGAAGATAATGCCACCGTGGGTTGCTTCTTTGAAATCCATGAGATGATCTTGCTACCTAGCATGACTAGGTAACCACTTGTACTTCTTCTATCGTCCTTTGAACCGGCCCAATCGGCATCAGAATAAGCTTTGACCTGCATATCATCATCAAATGAATAGAACAATCCTTCATTTATAGTGGCCTTGAGATATCGTAACATTCTTCTTGCAGCTTGCAAGTGTGTAGTCCTTGGACTATGCATAAATTGTGATAACACTCCAACTCCATATGCTATGTCAGGCCTAGTTATTGTGGCATAATTGAAAGATCCTACAATAGATCGATACAAGGTTACATCCTCTAATGGCTCTCCATCAATGGAGCTTAGCTTTACATTAACTTCCATGGGATTTGAAATAGGCTTGCAATGTAGCATCCCAAACCTCTCAAGTAGGTCTAGAATATACTTCCTTTGTATGAGCATAATACCTTCTTCTTTGTATACAACTTCAATGCCAAGAAAATACCTAAGATCTCCAAGATCAGAGATCCTAAACTCCTTTCCAAGCTTTGCCTTGATCTCCTCAATGCCCTTTGTATCATTACCTGTAATGATAAGATCATCTACATACACGCACATGTAGACTACAAGTTCTCCTCTTTGTTTGATGAAGAGAGATGGATCCGCCTTGCATTGATTGTAACCACATTTGATCAAATAGTCCACCAATCTTTGGTTCCAAGCCCTTGGAGCTTGCTTTAGGCCATAAAGTGCCTTCTTCAACCTACAAACATGATGTGGAAACTCTTTATGAACAAAACCTAGTGGTTGCTCCATGTATACCTCTTCTTCCAAGTCTCCATTGAGAAAGGCATTCTTGATATCCAATTGGAAAAGCTTCCATCCTTTGCTAGCAGCCATTGCAATGAGTGTCCTAATGGTGCTCATCTTTGCCACGGGGCTGAATGTCTCTTCAAAGTCCACTCCATATGTTTGTGCAAAACCCTTGGCCACCAATCTTGCTTTGAACCTAGAAATAGATCCATCTGAATTCCTCGTTACTTTATACACCCACTTATTACCTATTACCTTCATGTTATCCTTCTTAGGCACTAGAGTCCATGTTTGATTCTCCTCAAGTGCGTCGATCTCTTCTTGCATTGCCTCTTTCCATTCGGTGTACCTGCTTGCATCTTCATAGCAATCAGGCTCATGATCTTCTACTACTTTGTTCATATATGCATAATGAGTTGCCATGTATGAATCATAAGTAAACCTTTGAGTTGGATACTTAACTCTAGAAGACTTCCTTTCTTCACCTTTTGGAGGAATAAACCTCCTTTGCCTTGGGAACTTGATCTCTTTCTTTGACATGGCTTCTTTCTCCATCATGTGTCCTTCATCATCTTCAACTTCATTACCTTCTTCATCCAACTCCACCAATGTTGCTTTGCCTTTGTTGATTGATTGTGCTTCATAGCTTGATGAAGATCTCCCCCTCCATGGTGAGTTCATGCTTGAACTATCTTCATTGATGGAACACCTTGGGCCGCTTAGCTCTAGGTCGATTTGTTCTTCATCATGTCCATGCTTTTCTTCTTCATAGTCCTGCATACAATCATACTTCTTATACCAAGGGAGTAGCTCATCAAATGCTACATCCCTTGATATCCTCAAGTCCTTTGTGTTTGGGTTGAAGCACCTGTAACCTTTATGATCATTTGAATATCCTAGAAACACACACTTTTCTGCCTTTGGTTGTAGCTTGTGCCTCAATTCACTTGGCACATGTACATAACAAGTACATCCAAATATCTTCAAGTGGGAAAGATCAGGTTTCTTACCATAATAGGCTTGATATGGTGTCAAGCCATGGATCCCTGAGGTAGGAGCCCTATTCATAAGATACACGGCGGTATTTGCTGCATCACTCCAAAACATGTTAGGTACATTCATCTCATTAAGCACTGCTCTAGCGATCTCGGCAATGTATCTATTCTTTCTCTCTGCTACTCCATTTTGTTGGGGTGTGTACCTGCATGTTACTTGCCTCTTGATGCCTTGATCCATTAAAAAATCAGAAAACTCATTTGAGAAATATTCTCCCCCTCCATCGGACCTTAGCTTCTTGATATATGTACCTGTTTCCTTCTCTACCATTGCCTTGAATGCTTTGAAACATGTAAACACATCTGATTTGTTTTTGATGAAATAAACCCAAACCATCCTTGTGCAATCATCTATAAAAGTGACAAAGTACTTGTTACCTCCAATGGATTGCTCTTTGGTTGGCCCCCACACATCTGTATGTATCAACTCCAATGGATGTTGGCTTATGTAGCCACTCTTCTTGAATGGAAGTCTCGCTTGCTTCCCTAGTTGACAAGATTCACATAAATGCTTCATACCTTGTCCTTGGAAGTTGGGAAGACCTTCAACCAGCCTCTTGAATTGCATTTCCTTCATTCTTTGTATGTTGATGTGACCTATCCTCTTGTGCCACAAGTCCAACTCCGAAATCCTCTTGTTTCCATATGTGAAGTAGACATGTTGAGTGGAATGAGAATTTACCTCCAAAGTGAAGAGTCTCCCTTGCTTCTTTCCTCTTGCTATGACCTTGTAACCTTGCTTAGGGTTCTCCACAAAGCATCCACCTTTGTTGAACTTTACTTGATAGCCTCTTTCAACCATTTGCCCAACGGACACCAAGTTCTTTGTGATAGTAGGTACATGCAAGACATCCTTGAGACATCTTCCTTCCTCCTTGTCATCCAAAGCTACATCTCCAACATGGGAGATCTCATGGGCTGTATCATCACCTATTTCTACATGTCCTTTACCTTTGGGAACATGTAGATTAGTAAACCAAGAAGCATTGCAACTCATATGGTTGCTACATCCACTATCAATATACCAAGTGTTATCTACTTTGCTTGAATTCCCATTCATGTGCATCATCAAGAGATTGTCATTTTCTGAACTTGTAGAAGCATAATTACCTTGGCCTTTGTATGAAGAACCTTGATTATAGCTCCTTTGGTTTCCTCCTTGGTAGCAATCTCTAGCATAGTGGCCAAACTTGCCACATATGTAACATCCTTCACCATCTTGATTCCTGTTTTGTTGATGTCGTCCTCCTCTTCCTCTTGTTCTTCCTCTCCCTCTTTGTGATGAGGTGCCTTGGTCATGTCCTTGATTGCTTGAGTGGCCTTGCCTTCCTCCAAACCTTCCTTTGCCCCTTCCTTGTCCTCGTCTTCCTTTGCCCCTTTGATTACCTGCATAGAAAACTTGTGCATCCTTGCTTTTAGTTGAACTTCCACCTATGTTCATTTCTTCGGTGACCATGAGAGCAACCAATTGCTCAAAATCGGGAAGATTATCCCTTACATATACTGAAGTGGTAAAGGGTTTCCACTTCTCATCATCTCTCAAACCATTGAGAGTATAAGCCACAAGATCGTCATCGTCTACGTGGCTTCCAATGGATCCCAATGCATCTGATAACTCCTTGACCTTAAGTATGTAGTCATTTATGCTACTCCCTGAGCTCTTCCTAAGGTTGTTGAGCTCATTCTTGAGTTGGATCTTCCTTGCTTTGGTGCTTGTTGAATAAAGCCTTTCAAGTGTCTCCCATACCTTCATGCTTGAATCCAAGTCTTGGATATGGCCGATCATGCTATTGCTAATGTGTTGGGAAAGAATAAAGATAACCCTCTTGTCTCTTTCATTCCATGCCCTAAAGGCCCTTCTCTGGTCATTGGTTGGATTCTCATCCAACCTAGGTCTTGGTTCACTTCCACTAATCAACCCCCAAAGGCCCTTGCCCATAAGATAGTTGGAGACCCTAAATCTCCATGGTTGATAGTTACCTTTGTCTAGCTTTTCAATTTGAGTGTTGAAGTCTCCCATATCTAGTCTTTGATACTTGACCTAGCCCTTGGCTAATGCTCCAATGTGTGTAAAATGAAAATGAGGCTCTGAGGTTACCTCAATCCAAAGCTTTCCTTAGATGGACACCTTGTGCTCTTGCAAATTTGAGTAGAATAGCTCCCCCTTGATGTGAGCTACCTCCAAGAAGCTTTTGTTGATGCAAATCTTCAACCACCAACTCCAAGAGGTCTTCTTGCTTGTATGTGATGCCTCCAAGATTCCCAAATGCTCTGATACCACTGATGGGGGAAATATCTCAACCCCTAAGCAACGACGAAGCGTGAATGACCTCCACAGGTATCCTTCTTTGACCTCTGCACACCAAAAATGCTCTTACTCAGAGCATATGCAGAGAACTCCAGTGAGATTTTGTAGACCTGTAGTAGACACCAAGAGCTTTCCAAAAAACCAAATTGCACTTCAAATGGATGCCTAGACAAGGAGAAACAATGTCTACAACATGAGCTAGTTGAATGCTCACAACTGCCAATCAAGCAGATACCTCACTTCACTCCAGCAAGCTTTTCTCAGAGATTATACAGAGAATGAATATCAAACTTTGGTCAACTTTAGAGGACTTTAATAGCTACCCAATGACACCAAAATCATAGCAAATGGATACATAGAGAAGGAGAACCAGCCCTTACAACAGAGAGCAAAATATTTCAAACAGAGCCTACACACTAAGAGAGATATCAATCACACAACTTCACTAAAATGAATGTTGCTCCCAGATTACTCAGAGAATGATCCAGAGAATTTGGGAGCATAAAATAGACTCTAATAGCTATCTAATGAGACAAGAATTACATCAAATGGATACAATATGAGGGAGAACCAATGCTAACAACTCAGGGGTAGAGAGTTGCAACACTGCCTGCGCACACACATAGATATGCCTACTCAAAGAAAACAAACAAGCAAGCAAGGGGCTAGCTTAAGCAAGGGGCTTGCTTATCACAACTCCAAAACTTAGTGCTCACTTTACATGAGCTAAAAATCCAAGAAGATGGCCCAAAAGAAGTCGGGATACATGCTCCTTTTATAGTGAGAAGTGTGCCCCTAAAATCTAGGAACTACCTTTCCAAATCAGCCTCCTAACTTGGAGGAATTAGTTGAGATGACTTGGGGAGTGGTTGAGTGACTTTTCTTGATGGAATCTCGTGGCTTTTGGCTTCCTTTGATTGCTCCACATGTCCATAAAAGATTCCCCACGAATTTGTAGCTTGAAGCTTGACTTTTAACATATGTGTGTGTGTGCGTGTATGCATATATGTGTGTATGTATATATGTGTATGTATGTATGCATATGTGTGTGTATACATGCATTTTGTATGCATGTGAGTGTATATGTGTATGTGTGTGTGTATATGTGTGTGTATGTGTGTATGTATATGTGTGTGTATGTGTGTATATGTGTGTCTATTTTATGTATTTGTATGTGTATGTGTGCTTATGTGTATGTGTATGTGTGTCTATGCATTTGTATTTATATGTGTGTATCTGAGTGTATGTGTGTATGTGTATGTGTGTGTACATATGTGTGTATGCATATGTTTGTGTATGTATATGTGTGTGTGCATGTATGTATGCATATATATGTGTGTATGCATGTGTGTATGTATGTATGCATATGTATGTGTATGTATACATGTGAGTGTATGTGTGTGCATGTTTGTGTGTATATGTGTATGTGTGTGTGTGTGTCTATGTGTGTGTAGGTACATGTGTGTGTGTATGTGTTTGTATGTATATGTGTATGTATGTATATTTGTATGTGTATGTATGTTTATGCATGTGTATGTATATGTGTATCTGAGTGTATGTGTGTGTATATGTATATGTAGGTGTGCATGTATGCATGTATGCATATGCATGTGTGTATATGTATGTATATGCATATGCATGTGTGTGTATGTTTATGGCTCTATGTGTGTGTATGTGTGTGTCTCTATGTGTGTATGTATATGTGTGTGTATGTGTATGTGTGTATGTGTATGTATGTGTGTGTATGTTTATGTGTGTTTATGCATGTGTATGTGTATGTATGCATGTGCGTATGCATGTGTATGTATATGTGTGTATGCATGCATATGCATGTGTGTGTATGTATGCAGGTGTATGCATATGACTATATGTGTGTGTATATGTGTGTATGTATGCATGTGTGTGTATGTATGCATGTGTATGTATGTGTGTGTATGTATGCACATGACTATATATGTGTGTATATGTGTATGTGTGTGTATGTATACGTGTGTGTATGTGTACGTATGTGTGTATCTATGTACATGTGTGTGTATGTGTACGTGTGCATGTCTATGTGTGTGTATGTGTATATGTATCCGTGTATGTGTGTGTATATGTGTGTGTATGTGTGTATATGTGTGTATGCATGTGTATGTATCTATGTGTATGTGTCAGTATGTGTGTGTATGTGTATGTGTGCATGTATGTGTGTGTATGTGTAACTGTGTGTATGCATGTGTGTATGTATGTATGCATATGCATGTGTGTACATGTGTTTTGTATGCATGTGAGTATATATTTGTGTGTAGATGTGTATGTGTGTGTGCGTGTGTGTCTATATATGTATGTATATGTGTGTGTATGTGTATTTGTATATATGTGTGTCTATGTGTGTGTATGTACATGTGTTTGTATGTGTATGTGTGTACATGTATATGTATGTACGTTCATATGTATATGTGTATATGAATATGTATTTATATGTGTGTATGTGAGTGTATGTGTGTGTATATATGTGTATGTGTGTGTATGTATGTGTGTGTTTGTATATGTGTGTATGCACGTGTGTATGTATGTATGCATATGCATGTGTGTATCTATGTATATATATGCATGTGTATCCATGCATGTGTATGTATGCATGTGAGTGTATGTGTGTGTCTATGTGTGTATACGTATATATGTGTGTGTATATATAAATGTGTGTGTATGTATATGTGTGTATGTACATGTGTGTGTATGAATGTGTATGTATGAATGTGTTCGTATGTGTGTGTGTAAGTGTATATGTGTGTATATGTGTATGTATATCTATGCATGTGTGTGTATGTATTCATGTGAGTTTATGTGTGTATGTGTGTGTATGTATATATGTGTGTGAATGAATATGTATGTGTATGCATATGTATGTATGTGTGTATGTGAGTGTATGTGTGTGTATGTGTGTGTATTTGTATGTGTGTGTCTCTTATGTGTATGTATGTATGCATGTGAATGTGTATATGTGTGTCTATGTCTATTTGTATATGTGTGTGTGTATGCATGTGTATGTATGTGTGTATGTGGGTGTATGTGTGTGTCTATGTATGCATGCGTATGTACCTGAATATGTGTGCTCCTCTCATGCACACAATCTCTCTCTCCCTCTCTCTCTCTCTCACTCTCGAGCTCTCTCTTATGGAATGCTCGTTGGAAATAGTGTTGCATAAGCAATGAAAGAACTTGGAAAAGCTTGTAGAAGGTAGAAAAAGCGTTTTGAAGCGACAAAGTTTGGTCTAGCCAACCGGCACAAGACCAGCCCTTGAGCTTATGGAGACTCAAATAGACCTTATAAGCATGTGATAAGTGCAAAGAAACACACTATGTACTTTGGAGCATCAAGGAGAATGAGTCGAGACAAAACAGATAGGTTCTCGGGTCGACTAGCTCAAAAAACTTACTATCTATGGAGGAGACAATGAACTTCAAATGCCCATAGCGACCAACGTGATTAAAATTAGAAAAACTAATTTTATGGGAGTGATACACATAGGTTTTAGTGTATAGAATGCACAAAAGCATAAGGAATAAGCAAAATATGCTATAGGAATGAATGAGACATTCACCGGTGGTACTTCCTATTTTTCAGGAATACGTAGAGATTGACCCTGAGATAGGAAAACTCAGATTTCTCCCAATCTAGTGAATCCAATGCTATGATAATTTATAAGCATAAACTAGACACTTATACCTTTCCAATGAGCCATCTTACACTCAATTTGAAGCTTTGAAGAGAGAGCAGCAGCCTCTGCAAGATTACTGTTAAAGAAGAAGATGATGCAAAGAATTGAAGGAGCAAGACAATGATGGTCACAAGGGTATGTATATTGCTTCCATGTAATGTACAAGTGATTTCAAGTCTTTGTATAGACTCTAGGAGTTTTCCACAACTTCTACAAGTGAAGTTTGAATTCAAATGAAGGCGGGAATGGTTGTTGGAGGGAATCAATTCACTTTCCTACAATCTAGGAAAAAGTGAATATCTAGTTTGATCTACTTTTAGGTGATTGATTGCTTGATTGAATGCAACTTCAACCACCACAAATTCGTGTGATTTGGCCTTTATCTTTATACCTTTACATGTGTAAGGCTCAAGGATTTTACAACCGTAAATGAACCATCAAAAATCTCTCATTAAAATACAATAAATGAGAATAAGAAAAAGAACTCTCCAACGGATATTCTTTCGACGCGATAGCATTTAAAGTAGATCAAATCCACCTCAAGCATAGTGTAAGCTTGATGTTCCAACAGCTCCCTCTCAAGCTAAAGTATGCTTGAGTCTTCATTCTTTGATAGGTTGAATACTTGCCATAGCTTTGAATCTACAAATCTTTATTCCATCAAGTGCCTTCGTCATCATATCTGCTACTTGCTTTTTAGTTGGAACAAAAGAAATGACAATCTCCTTTGCCATGAGCTTCTCCCTGATGAAGTGGTAATGGACTTCTATGTGCTTGGTTCTGGCATGGAAAATAGGATTTGCCGCTAGATGCATGGAACTTACATTATCTCCAAATATGTGAGGTTTGGAACTCACAAGTCCCAAATTTGTAGACAATGCTTTTAACCATATTGCCTCTTGAGTTGCTATGGTCAAGCCTCTATACTCTGCTTCAGTTGAGGATAAATCAACTGTTGGTTGCTTCTTGGAACTCCATGACACTAGCTTCGAACCTGCAAATGCTAAGTGACCAGATGTACTTTTTCTATCATCCTTAGCTCCTACCCAATCTGCATCTGAGTAGATTTTGATATCCAAATCTGAAGAGTAAGGATAGAATATACCTTCGTTGATTGTACCTTTGAGATACTTAAGTACTCTCTTAGCCGCATCCATGTGTGGTATTCTCGGTAAGTGCATGAACTGACTAAGCACTCCCACACTATATGAGATGTTTGCCCTTTTATGAGTAGCATATATCAAGCTACCTACCAAGCTTTGATACTCTTTAATGTCCTCAATTTTCTCACCTTCATAAATACTTAGTTTATGATTCATCTCCAAAGGTGTACCTGCAGGTTTAGTGTTCTTCATTTTGAACTTGAGAAGAAGATCCTGAATGTAGCTTCTTTGAGTCAAATACATTCCTTCATCTGTATATATCACGTGCATACCTAGGAAATATGTGAGCTCACCTAGGTCATTGATTTTGAACTCCTCTTGCATGTGTCTCTTGATCTTTTGAATGCCATTTAGATCATCACCTATCACAAGAATATCATCTTTTGAGCCCTTGATCTTGAAGATATTTAACCAACTTGTAATTCCAAGCTCTTGGAGCTTGTTTCAATCCATACAATGCTTTCTTAAGTCTGCAAACATAAGATGTATGATTAGGGTTTTCAAAACCTGGTGGTTGTGACATGTATACCTCTTCACTTATCCAACTATTTAAGAATGCATTTTTCACATCAAGTTGGAGGAGTCTCCAATTCCCTGCAGCAGCTACACTTATCAATGTCTTGATTGTAGTCATCTTTGCAACTAGTGAGAATGTTTCCTCATAATCTATACCATGAGTTTGTGAGCATCCTTTGGTAATAGAGATTGACCCCGAGATAGAAAAACTCAGATTTCTACCAATGTACTGAACCAAATGCTATGAAAACTTTTAAGCATAAACTAGACACTAATACTTTCCAATGAGCTATATTGAACTCAATTTGGAGCTCTATAGAGAGAGCAACAGCCTCTGCAAGATTACTCTTGGCGAAGAAGATGATGCAGAGAATTGAAGGAACAAGACAATGATGGTCAGAAGTGTATGTATATTGCTTCCATGTAATGTACAAGTGATTTCAAGTCTTTATATAGACTCTAGGAGTGTTCCAAAACTTTTACAAGTGAAGTTTGAATTCAAATGAAGGTGGGAATGTTTGTTGGAGGGACTCAATTCACTTTCCTACAATCTAGGAAAAAGTGAAGATCTAGTTTGATCTACATTTAGGTGATTGATTGCTTGATTGAATGCAATTTTGACCACCACAAATTCGTGGGATTTGGGCTTTATCTTTCTACCTTTACATGTGTAAATCTCAAAGCTTTTACAATGATAAATGAACCATAAAAAATCTCTCAAAAAAATACAATAAATGAGCATAAGAAAAAGAACTCTTCAACGGATATTCTTTCGATGCGATAGCCTTTGATGTAGATCAAATCCACCTCAAGCATAGTGTAAGATTGATATTCCAACAAGCAATGCTACATGCTTTATTTAAATTGGGGTGTTGCTATGCCCCCTATTCCTTCTAGTGATTGGCCCATTCAGTTTTGGGCGCACCCCTCTTGGTGCGATCACTTGTCTAGAGGAAATTTAGACAAGTTTTTTTCAACCTCACTAATTCTTTTTCCTTCCGTCTCCAACAAGCCAAAACATATATGATCCATGAAAGGAAAAAGGTGTTGATCACCATGAGATGCCCCACTAGGTTGAGCTGCATGCCCTTCTAGTAAGAAAATA
Organism: Ceratopteris richardii; assembly: GCA_020310875.1. NCBI lineage: Eukaryota > Viridiplantae > Streptophyta > Polypodiopsida > Polypodiales > Pteridaceae > Ceratopteris > Ceratopteris richardii. The sequence goes on along the minus strand of CM035433.1, from coordinate 141,099,150 downwards.
TATTATCTATCTTGGCTAGAACCTAATTCCATTGCTAGACCACTGAAACATCAAAACCCATCGGGATTCCAAGAAGCCAAAAGATTTGTCCACTAGGAAGCTCTTAACATCCCTAGTTAATGATGAATTGTGGTGGGGGCCTTGAAATTTCCATAAAAGTAGTTTTAGAATGATTTATTCTATATCCAAAAGCAATGTAGAAAGTGTTTAGACATTGTTAAAAGGTTGTAATACTATTAAGGTCATTATGCACAAAGAAATTCATGTGATTGGAGAAAAGTCTCATTAACATCTAGTTCTGGCTACTTGGAAGCCGCATACCATAGATATCCAAGTTGGGCAAGATGGTTAACCAAGAAGCATCGATGGCACTCATAGAAAGAAGTGGAGCTAGGGGGTATAGAGATTACAACCCTTGCATCTTGGAACTATCGGAATCATTTGTTTTCTCTTCCAATGAGCACAACCAATGATTCAATTTTTAACTTATCATCATTGATATGTCTGATGAATCTCTTTTTCATTCATTCATCTACCTAAAAAATGTCTTTATGTAGTATAATCCGTTATGCATTTACTGTTGGGATAGATGGATGGATGATCCAGGAAACTGAGTAGGTACTGCTAAACCTCCTTTGTACCAGCACTCTTTTGCTTCACACTTGATTAGTAGACTTCCTTAGCATTCCAATGGCACCAAGAAATGGCCTATGTCCTTTGGAAATGATATGTGCAATGATTGAATCAAAACAGATAACTTTGGAAGTCACAAACTCAAGAAAACCTTCTATTTTTGGTCTAGACACCTATTGGATGTTTTGCTCAGTGTGACCAGCACAGTAGCAATTGATAAAATTTCTTCTAGGGGTATTCAATTAGCTTAATAAGCTACCATTTGCAAGTGGAATGATGTAAAAAGACAAACTATGCTTAGAGAAATTAATTTAGCAAGATTAGCTGTACTCTTGACTTTTTAGGACTGTAGCAGAAATATACTAGTGAGCACCTCGACGACGATTTCTCTGCATCTGCTGAATGAAATGTCTTCAATTTTTTAAAGCGTGTAGTAGACTTTAAGCTGAATCAAACAAGCTTTGAATCACTGAATTTGGAGTAGTATTGACCGAGATATGCCCTTGACAAGTTGACAGACTTTTGAGTAGACTAGCAGAGAACACAGGGATGAATGATGTAAATGTATCTATTAGTTAACACTTGTGTACAATTCCATTGGCATGGATAGCATTGCCTAATGGTGTAGAGAGGTGTAGGCTATGATGTAGTCCTCACACACACTCAATTACAGTAGAATGAATCTCGAGAGTAAAGTGATCTACTCGCGACTTTTTCATATCCATTTTTTATAGGAAATGACTAAAAGTTTGAATTCAAATTCAAACTTTTGGCTCCCTATGATCAAGCTCCTAACGTTTTGGAGATATTCTCTCAATCAAGTAATCTACCTTTTCCACGAATCATTTAGGTAGGTGATTACAAAAAGATTCTATGTCAATTTGACTTTTACAATGAGGTAAAGTGGTAATAAACCACTAGCATATGTTCCTATGGTTCTTCATGTATGTAGAGTCTTCATGATATCTTCCAAGACAAATGTGTAGGCTTATGATTTACACCAACAGCTCCCCCTCAAGCCAAACATTTTGGCTAAAGTCTTCATCCTCATTCTTCAAGTATATCCTGCAATCGAATCATAGATTTGAACCTGCAAAGTTTTGTTCCATCCAAAGCTTTAGTCATTAAATCTGCACATTGCATATTGGTTGACACATAGGTCAACTGAATATCTTTGCTTAGCAACTTCTCTCTCACATAGTGATAATGAACTTCTATGTGTTTTGTCCTAGCATGATAGATAGGATTAGCTGCAAGGTGAAGAGAACTTGTATTATCTCCAAAGATAATTGGAGGCGTAGTATATAAGCCCAATTCTGTGTACAAAAGCTTAATCCAAATTGCTTCTTGAGTGGTATTAGCTAGCCCTCTATATTCTGACTCTGTAGAAGACAATGCAACAGTTGGTTGCTTCTTTGCAGACCATGAAATTGGTTTGTCACCTGCAAAAGAAATGTATCCAGAAGTGCTTCTCCTATCATCCTTGCATCCTGCCCAATCTGCATCTGAGTAAACTTTTATATCAATATCTGAAGTGTAAGGAAAGTACAAACCATGGTTCTGTGTCCCCTTGAGATACTTCAAGATTCTCTTGGCAGCCTCTAAGTGAGGTATCCTTGGTTTGTGCATGAATTGACTTAGTACACTAACTCCATATGCAATATCAATTCTAGTTAAGGTAGCATAGTTCAAGCTACCCACCATACTTTGATTACTTGTAATGTCTTGGACTTCATCACCTTCATGGGCACTTAGCTTTAGGTTCACCTCCATTGGAGTTCTTGCTGCTTTAGCATCCTGCAAGTAAAATTTCTTCAACATATCCTGTACATACTTTTTCTGAGTAATGTATATCCCTGAATTAGTGTAAACTAATTCAAGTCCCAAAAAATACTTCAATAGCCCAAGATCATTGATCTTGAACTCCTTCATCATTTGGCTTTTGATATATCTGATTCCACTGACATCATTACTTGTAATGATGATGTCATCAACATAAACACAGAGATATATTACCTCTGAATTACTTCTCTTAATGAATAGAGAAGTATCTGCCTTGCTCATGACAAAGCCTTGGTCTTGGAGGTATGTAGTTAGCCTGTAATTCCATGCCCTAGGTGCCTGCTTCAATCCATATAGAGCCTTCTTTAATTTGCAAACATAAGTTACCTTCTTATGGTCTTCATAACTAGGAGGTTGTGACATATAAAGTTCTTCTGAGATCCATCCATTCAAGAAAGCATTCTTGACATCCAATTGGTACATGTTCCAATTCTTTGATGCAGCCACACTTACCAACACTCTGATTGTTGGCATCTTGGCCACAGGAGAAAAAGTTTCTTCATAATCAATGCCTTGGGTTTGTGCAAAACCCTTGGCTACCAATCTGGCTTTGTACCTATTAATTGTTCCATCAGAATTTCTTTTCAATTTATAGATCCATCTGGATCCTATTACCTTCATGGAGTCCTTCTTAGGTACTAACTCCCATGTATCACTCTCCTTGAGTGCTTCAATCTCCTCATCCATAGCTTCTTTCCATTCTAATTTGGTGATTGCTTCTTCATATGAACCTGGTTTTTCATTTGACAAATCCTTTGCAAGATAAACTGAATGTTTAGTAACAAGAGATGTATCATACCCATATCTGATAGGTTTTTTGCTTTCTCTCTGAGATCTCCTGATTGATTGAGTTGAAGATTCAGGTATGTCTTCAAGCTTCTTCATCTTCATTTTGCCTTTGGACTTCCATGCCTTGAACTCTTCAAGGTTGATAGTATCTTCATCATCTGAACTTGAGTCTACATCTTGAGTAGGTTCCTCCTTTGTAAGTTTTGGAAATTCTTCTTCCAAATCATATGGTAGTTTGACCTTCCTGCATTCATTCTCATACCAAGAATCATTCTCATCAAAGATCACATCTCTGCTTACCATAAATCCCTTATTGGTAGGGTTATAAAACCTATAACCTTTTTGATTTAAATCACATCCAATGAAAATGCATTTTTCAGCCTTTGGATCTAGCTTACCTCTTACCTGAGAAGGAATGTGCACATATGCTACACATCCAAATATTTTGCAGTGATCCAATGATGGTCTCTTACCATGCCATGCTTCATAAGGTGTCATACCATCAAGAGATCTATATGGTAACCTGTTTATGAGATAAGTGGCAGTGGAAACACTCTCTGCCCATAGATATTTAGGTAACTTCTTCTCATTAAGCATAGATCTGGCTATCTCAACAGTTAACCTATTTCTTCTTTCAGCTACCCCATTCTGTTCAGGAGAATACCTTGTGGTTATTTCCCTTTTGATGCCTTTGTCCTGCAAGAAGTTTTCAAACTCATTGGAGAAGTACTCACCTCCTCCATCTGACCTTAGCCTCTTCAAATTCCTTCCTGTCTGATTTTCAACTAGTGCAAGATATTTCTTAAAACAATTAAATACCTCATCATTGTGCTTCATAAAGTATAATACAGTCCATCTGCTATAATCATCAATAAAAGACACATAGTACCTTGAACCTGAGACTGAGGGGTCTTTGCTAGGTCCCCATACATTTGTGTGTACAAGCTCTAGATAGTCTTCATGTATATATCCTTTCTTGGAGAAGGGTAACCTGTGAGACTTACCAAATTGACAAGCACCACACTTGTAAATCATATGTTGCTTGGATACATTAGGTATCCCAAGCCCACATTGATCCCTGCACATTTGTTTCAAGGTTCTCTCTCCTATGTGCCCTAACCTCTTGTGCCAAATCTCAAGCTCTGAAAGTGTTTGGTCTTTATAATTGTATAGTGCAATGTTCTTTGTATCTTCCAACTCAAAAGTGAAAAGTCTACCTGATTTTTCTCCTTTAGCTATCCTTTTGAATCCATGTCTTGGGTCCTCCACAAATGCTCCATATTGATTGAATCTGACCTGCAAACCTTTCTCTACAATCTGACCAACACTCATTAAGTTCTTTGTAATGGTTGGTACATAGAGTACCCTACTCAACAAATTCTGATTACCATCACAAGTCTTAACATTACCAACTTTAACCACTGAATGCTTTGTATCATCACCTGTTTGGACTTGATGTTTACCTTTTGGTTCCTCAAGATCAGAGAGTAGTACCACATTACCAGCCACATGATTTGAACACCCTGAATCAATGTAAAATAGATGATCATCATTTGTACCTGATTTTGAAGTCATGCTCATAATCAGTAGAGAGTCATCTTGCTCTTCTGTGTAGTTGTTGTAGTCCCTTCTAGTTTTGAAGCCTCCTTGGTAGTTGCCATTGTAGTTGTTGTTGTAGTTGTTGTTGTAATTGTTGTTATGGCCTTGGTATTGGTTGAACCTTCCTCTAGACTGTGAGTATCCACCTCTTTGGTAGCCTCTTCCTCTCTGATTTTTGTAGTTCCTATAACACTCATCTGTGGTGTGATTTGATAAACCACAAATGTTACAAGGTGATGAGTTATAGGGTCTCCCCCTACCTTGCTTACCTCCTCTGCCCCTACCTCTTGAAGATCTACCTCTCCCTGCATAGTTGGTTTGGGAGGTAGAGCCTTCATCTTCCACCTTCTTACTCTTGCCTTTAACCTTAGAATTCTTATCAGTGTATAGGGCAAAAGAGTTGTTACCTTTGGATGTATCTCCACTCTTGGTGAGATTTGCTTCATGTGTAAATAGTTGACCCATAAGAGTTGTAAGATCTAGAGTGTGCATGTCCATGTAGAGATCCGTTGCAGTGGTGAAGCTTTCCCACTTGTCATCAGCCTTGATTCCATTGATTACCTGCCTCACAATTTGTTCTTCTTCAATCTCTTCTCCTATGCTTGCTAACTGATCTGCAACATCTTTGATCTTGGTCACAAATTCTGAAACAACTTGCTTAGGTTGCTTCCTTAGTGTTGTGAATTCAATCCACAACTGATTTTTCCTAGCCCTTGTATTGGAGGAAAAATATGATGACAAGGTTTCCCAAGTCTCTTGGGAAGTCTTACAATTTTTGATATGAGGTAAAAGAAAGTCAGATATAGAGTTGAGTAAATAAGACCTTGCCAATGCATCCTTTGCACACCATGTGTTGAGTTTTTCTTGTTCCTCCTTGGTTGGCAAACCTCTTGCTTTGAATGAGGGCAATTCCTCATCTCTTGAGATGTATCCATAGAGACTCCTTCCTTGTAAGTAGGTCTTCATCCTTAGAGACCAAGCTTGATAATTGTTCCTGTCCAATTTGTCAATAAATGAAGGAAAACCATCTCCCATTTTACCTTATTTGCTCTGATACCACTGTTGGGATAGATGGATGGATGATCCAAGAAACTGAGTAGGTACTGCTAAACCTGCTTTGTACCAGCCCTCTTTTGCTTCAGACTTGATTAGTAGACTTCCTTAGCATTCCAATGAAACCAAGAAATGGCCTATGTCCTTTGGAAATGGTATGGGCAATGATTGAATCAAAACAGATAACTTTGGAAGTCACAAACTCAAGAAAACCTTCTATTTTGGTCTAGACACCTGTTGGATGTTTTGCTCAGTGTGACCAGCACAGTAGCAATTGATAAAATTCCTTCTAGGGGTATTCAATTAGCTTAGTAAGCTACCATTTTCAAGTGGAATGATGCAAAAAGACAATCTATGCTTAGAGAAATTAATTTAGCAAGATTAGCTATACTCCCGACTTTTTAGGACTGTAGCAGAAATAGACCAGTGAGCACCTAGACGATGATTTCTCTGAATCTGCTGATTGAAATATCTTCACTTTTTGACATCATGTAGTAGACTTCAAGCGAAATCCAACAAGCTTTGAATCACTGAATTTGGAGTAGTATTGACCGAGATATGCCCTTGACAAGTTGACAGACTTTTGAGTAGACTAGCAGAGAACACAGGGATGAATGATGTAAATGTATCTATTAGTTAACACTTGTGTACAATTCCATTGGCATGGATAGCATTGCCTAATGGTGTAGAGAGGTGTAGGCTATGATGTAGTCCTCACACACACTCAATTACAATAGAATGAAGCTCGGGAGTAAAGTGATCTACTTGCGACTTTTTCATATCCATTTTTTATAGGAAATGACTAAAAGTTTGAATTCAAATTCAAACTTTTGGCTCCCTATGATCAAGCTCCTAAAGTTTTGGAGATATTCTCTCAATCAAGTGATCTACCTTTTCCACGAATCATTTAGGTAGGTGATTACAAAAAGATTCTATGTCAATTTTGACTTTTACAATGAGGTAAAGTGGTAATAAACCACTAGCATATGTTCCTATGGTTCTTCATGTATGTAGAGTCTTCATGATATCTTCCAGGCCAAATGTGTAGGCTTGTGATTTACACCAACATTTACTAGATATATTTTATGTCCCTCATATGTTTGAAAATGCCTTCCTGTTCTTAGCTCATCAAAATAACATTACTTAATGCTTGATAAATTTCTTCTGTATATCTCAATTGAAGCATGTTCTTTATGCCCTTGGATTTTATCCTATCATTATGTGAGTGCGAAGTAAATAAGGTATATGCATACTTATTTTAGGATAGATATTGCTATGAATCACAACTATATTGTGCAACTGTAAAGGTTCTATTCATCCTGAATCCATAGGCAATAGAAAAGAGATATGTCTCTATGGGATTATTTAAACCAGTATAATTCAAAGAAACACATAATTTTTTATGATTCTTGGAATCATGGAGAATGGAAATGCAAAATATGATGAACCATTTTTTATTCAATGCATCAAGCTAGACGTATTCGTATGTTCTATGTCATCTACAAAACGGATTTATAATCCCACTTTGTGACACACACACAAACAACATCAAACAATGGATCCTCGCAGACTAAATATTAATTCGAGTGACAACTTGTTGGTATGAAGACGTCCACTAGACAAGTAGACACACAAATACAATAGGAGTGACCCACACATGCACACGCATACCCATATGCACACAAACATGCAAACAAGACTCACTCACAAAAAAGGTAGAAAAGCTCTCAAAAAATTCACACTTGCATTAGAAGAGGGAAATATGCAAGAAAATAAAGCTTACAATGAGGGTTAAGGGATCACATCAGAAGTTGAAAATGTGTAGCCTAGTTGAAAATAGGTTTCAAACCCTTGTTTGATGTTCAATTTAGTGCATTGAAATACTGTAAACTTGTGGAGGGTTAAGGGATTACATCAAAAGCTTGGAGACTCATCGATTTACACAAAATTTGAGTAAATTACAAAGTATGTTTTATATGCATAATCTCTCAAGGTCAATTTTTATGTGTAGATGGCTAAATTGATGGGAGAATTTTGAAATATTGTAGTTTCAGCTTGAACCTTTCTTTGTTTCAATGTTTACAACATTTTTCCTACATTTTTTTGCTTTAAAATTGATGATCATGTCTATATAATAGTCTTCATAATCATATTTGTGAGTTTTGATCTCCAACACCCTTAAAGAAGAACTTGAAGTCACTTATATCATTTTAGGTTTTACCTTGATCATGCCAGAATTTTGATTTATCTTCTAAAAGGCATTCGTTGATATGCATGGAATGAGACTTAAATAAGAACCTACCTTCTAGAATCAAAATTGATATAGGTGATGAAGAACCATGGGATTAGGATTTCTTATACAAGAACCTCCCAAATGCTTGCTCTCATTGTGATGAACGAGGACATAGAATTAGAGAGTGCCCATGGTGGCCGAATGCTACTAAGAAGCAACAAGAAGGGAGATGAGCAGTTATTGTAAAACAAAGAGAGTAAAGGCTTAAGTAATGGTTAATATGGGCCAAACATTCTATTTGAGGATACAAAGAAAATTTTGGAAACTCAATTTGATATCCAAAAGTGAGATGGACTCATTGAATTAAGAAATAAAAGCAAAAGAAGCTCCAATGGCAAGGTTCAGAGTAGCCCCTCTTGTGCAGATCAAGCTAACAATAGTTTTTGCATTTTGGAAAAGAGATAAACCTTTTGGATTATTGAGGGAGCTTTGAACACTTGTAGATAGCAAATGGCAAATAGAGAACCTTAGAGAAATTTCCAAATACTAAAGAACACAACTTAGAGGGGCAAATCATGATTAAAGAGGACGAACCATTACTAGTAAAGAAGCCTGTCTTGATTGTGGAAGTTTGTTAATTGGATCTACAATCCCTAAAGCGATCCCACACAAATTCAACAAGAAAGTTCTTCTCAATCAAAAAAATTTGATGGATGCACCATCAAAGAGTAAAATCTTATGGCACAAACTTGGTACCCCTAGAGGTAGAAAAGATGAGAGAAACAAGAAAAAAAGAAAAAAGACACAAACATGCAAAAACCATTAGTTATAATCATTTTTTTTTCAATGTATGGGGGCTAAGTGAACACTATCGAGTGGTGGTATTTGTACAATGGATTAAAGAAAAAAACATAATCCTAATCTTTCTTTTTCTTTTTGTATCCAAGAGATCAAGATTGAAGAGGATGACATGTTGAAGAGGCTTAAGCATACTTGTTCATCCCACATGTAGGCATATACCTCACATCAGCAAGGATCTAGTGGTGTGGCCATTGGTATAAAGCATAATTTAGTTCAGTACCTGGAAGAATCACTTGTGAACATAAAACATTGTTTGGTGGAAGTGATATTTAAAGCTCCCGTTGAGTTCCACATTGCTTGGTTACAAAATTGTCACCTACCAAACACTGGGTGTGCTCTCATCCGATATAATCCTTTTCTAAGGCTTCAATATGGTCAAAGTTAACTCTAATACTTAGGAACAAAGATGATATATTATTGAAGGACTTGATAAGATCACATGGGACTACGTTCAAGTGCATCATGACTTCCTAGAGATCAAAGACGATCGTGGCTTCTCATGGTCCAACCTTCAAACTCGTTTGAACCTTAGAAAACCAAGATTGGATAGAATTTATAATTCACAAAAGATCATAGAAAAGTGGGGTCTCCTTCCCTCACTTAGTGTTTCAACCTAGTGGTCGTTGACCATTATCCAAAATTTCTTGCCTTCAAGCATATTTCCCACCTAAGCAAAGCCACTTGGCTCCATGTAGATTCAGTAACCTTTGCCCTCTCATTGGTAAAATGAGAGATCACCATGATATGGAACCATGTATTCACGAAAATTTCTTGTTTGACCAAGAGTTGGATCGTACCGATTAAAAGACCCCAAAATATTCTTATTAATTCCCTAAAGGTGCTCCAAAATATCTAGTGGGCTATAACGAAAGTGCTTTATAATAGACCCCAATGATTGGAAAGTGAAAGTAAATGTGGACATTCCCATTGTCAAAATGGGATTGAAAAGATCAGAAATATGTTAAGATATGAGGAGAAAATTAAAAGAAAAAACTTAAAACTCTACTTTAAAGAGTGGTGGGTGGGTGGGAAAAGTAGATGAAGCTACCAAAGAAATTTGTAGACTATTAAAAAAGATGTAAGAAAAGGACTCCATTTCTTATTTGATTAATAATCAAGGGATCAAGTGTAATATGGACAAAGAAATACAAACAAAAAATATACCTTATAATATGGTGTCTTTCCTCAATTCTCGCATGTTGGATAAGGAAATCACACATACTATGGATTTCCTTCCCAATGGTAAAAGCCGAAGATTGGATGGTCTCATAAAATGAGTTCTTCAAATGTTGAGAGCAAGTGCTAGTGATCCCCTTATGCCTTGTTTGGGAAGAGGCCACATGCTTTGGTGTGTTACTAGATTGTCTTAATTATAGTGTGGTCAAGTTAATAAATAAAAAAAATAGCAAAAATAAAATTGAAAACTGAAGGCCCATTATCATGCTACAAACGGAACACAAGATTTTGGTAGAGTTTTGTGCTAATCATATTTATTGCTAGCTTAAATCGTGGATCAATTCAGGCAAAAAAGGTTTCATTAAGGGCAGGTCCATACTTGAGGCCATCATTGATGTTTGGGAGGGCCTTGAATATGCTAAGAAATCAAAGAAAGACATTATATTTTCAAAAATCAATTTTGACAAAGAATATGATAGATTGGAGTGGGATTTTATTCTTGAAACCCTAAAAGACTTGGGATGTGAGACTAAATTTACAAGGATGATCTCAACGAGTAATGCTAGATTTTTCTATGATATCGTTTCAATCTTCTCCCATTATTATTCCACTCATTTCTTCTTCTAATTGGGAACTCATCCACTACTTCTCCTTCTCTTAGAAATGGAATCTTTGAAGTTTTATACCTTCTTTCTCTTTGTGGCTCTATTGGTGTATGATATCAACTGTTTCTCAGATTATTGTGTTGTTCTAGGTTCTTATCCCAAATTCCTTTCTCTCAACATTGGCCTAGGTCATTAGTTTCATCAGGGTTTCTTGTAAGTTCAAAAACACATACTTATCTATCCTCATATCTTCTATCCTTAAAGTGAGCCATAAGCATCAAATTTAAAACAATTTCTAAGTTCCTCAATATATTTTCCTTATTCAATCCATCTTGATACACATAGGGTCCAAACCTATTTGTGTACAAGTACTTGAGGATATTCATATAATATCCTTGGTCAAATGTTCTTGATTCCCCATTATGTTATTCCATGTTTACTTATGAAAAGTGTGTGTTTTGATGCGCTAAAATTTGGACTTGCTGTGTTAAGTGCTTTCTCTAGTTAGTGAAAAGTCTTGATCTCAATGTCATTAATTTAGGGTTTTCTCAAGTAATCCCTAAATCTTTCCTTTCTTCCTAAGAATAAGGGTTTCACTTTTTGTTCCTCTTTCTATGGAGTATCCTTCTCAAAAAAACCTCACAATAGAAAACAATTCTTTCTCCTCAATCCCCAAATAAAATTTTAAAAAGCTTGACTTCAATTGAAAAATCATGATTTTATCCACAGAATCGTGATTTTCGCTAAGAGTTGTTAATGTTTCAATTTCTTTCATATATTTTCTCAGTTTAATGATTTTTTTGAGTTTTATTACTTTCTAGATTATCCAAAATTTCCATGAAATTCTAAAAATTATGTTTTTGTTTTGTTTTTGGAAAATCATGATTCTATGCTAAAAATCCCGTTTTTTTTTAAGCATCATGTTCTTTCAAAAAGTAAAATTTTGTGTAATTAATCATGTTTCCCTATGAGGAGAAAATCGTGATTTCCTTAAGTGCACAAAATTGTATTTTTTGATACAATGGTATTTTCATACAATCGTGTTTTTTCTTATGATTATGAGGATAGAATCATGAAATTCTAGTTCCTTGCAATCATGATTTTCTATCACAATTGTGATTGCTCATAATCATGATTTTTTGCGATTGTCAATAGATAATCATGTTTTTCAAAGAATCATGATTCTTTTCCTTTTTTCACAAAATTGTGACTCTATAATGTGAAAAGTTTTATGTATTTTTTGAAGGTTTTCTATGCTTAGAAGTATGCCTTTCTATTTTAACTCCATGCAATAAAATAAAGCAAGAAAATTCTATTTTTCTATTGAGATGACAATTTCAAAAAGTCATGATTGTGTTCTTATTATTTCTCTACCTTCTTTTCATACAAAAATTTTCAAAATATCCAAATATGAGCTCAAGAAATGTTTAACTTAGCATGGTTTGAAAAAAAGTACTAAAAGTAATGCTTTTGGTAGTTAGCTCTCAAAATTACAGTTTTGAGAGGGTCTCTCTTGCTCACTATCTCTCACAATTAGATCTTTTTCAACTTTTGTTTTACATTTTTTGCACACAATTGTGATTCTCAACATTTTTACTGAAACTTTTTTCTTACATTTAGATAGCCATTTGACACTTTTACTTATCTTTTTCCACCCTTTGCACCCTCTGTTTTTCAATTCATTTGCAATTCTTGCCTTCTACAAAGAATTGCAATTTTTGTAGAATGTCATGTTGTCCTATTTAATATTATGTTTGGATTTTGGATCAACTTTCTTGATGGCGATGCTTGTCTTGATGTCCAATAATGTTCCTACTCCATGTTATACCTGCAAATTAACAAAACGTCTAATTATGATAAAGTAAATGACTATTAAGTCAAAGTATTTTCCCCAAAAATTCTTCCTTAAATCTTTTTCATTCATTTCTTTCTTTCCATATATTAAAGATTATTATCAAAGATTTTCTTTCCTTATTTCCTAATCAAATTAAGACAATTTGTCTAGGGTTTTTTGCAAGAAGAAGCTAAAATCTTATGAGAAAGTACTGTGATCTGACATATGGAATTAGAGAACAAAGTAGATCTCTTACATTACCTTAGCAACAAGATGAAGGAAGAAATCTTTCTTCAAGATCAGAACACACTCAACTTTCCATTATTGCCACACTTGATGATTTAAAATTATTTTGAGGAAGCATTTGTTACCATCAACTTGGAAGATCGAGCAATGTCCAAAGCTTTTCTTCAATTCAATCCCTGAGAATAGTGCCAAGAATGTTTGTTTTACTTTGGGATTTTCCTCTCCAATCCTCATAGCATAAAGGACCAACACCCTTAAACAACTAAATTGTCAATCCGGGTAGCATGCTAAGACTAGAGCCCCTTCTTTGTCAACGGTGTCGCGGGGTTTAAAGAAAGGAAGGAGCTACAATAGAGTTTATTAGCATTCATTTGATCAAGCTCACATGATGAGTATCCAACTGTCAAGTTCCCAATGTGATACTACTCTCGAGGTGCAAAAGTTTTACTGTTCAAATGATGTAACTATGAGTTCTTGATTTAGCCTCTATTTGCGATTATTGTTAGAAGGTAGACAAGAACGTAAACCTATTCACTTCAATGGGTAGTACAAACAGGTAGTGGGATTCATGAATGATTTCCAGTGACACATTCCCTGTTGGTGCTTTAACCATGTTGAAAATTTCACGAGCTCGGGTTCTCAAATGTGGACGCGGATTCTAAAATACGTGCATCAGAGCTTATGGCTCATATATACAAGGCCGCATGCATAAGTACATATATATAGAGTGTTTGCGGATATACAGATATCCATGTCTTCTATTGCACAACCAAAGTTTCTATCTCGCTAACTACACGTTTTCATGTATATGATATACTTATAAACATATTCAGGCTCCATGATCATCTCTACCCATACAATTTTCTGCATACATCTAGCTGCATCTATGTACGTCTGCAGCAACATATCATGTGTCAGAACAGAGAGGACATGATAAATGAATGTATCCAATATATTGAGGCATTCATGCATACATATTTTCAGCTTTTCATCCATTAGCGCACACATTCAAATGCAAATGTACACATGATGACTATTCATGAAGCTTACGAATATGCATGTATACACACAGAAAGGAACTCATACATTCACAAGAAAGTTTAATTGAATACAAAAGTTTGAGCTAAGTTTACGTCCAGAGATATTCACAAATATAGGGATGGAGCTTTGAATATATAAAAGGAAAAGCTTATACATAAGCATATGTGCCTGAGTAAATCTCGATAGAGGAACCTTCATAATAAAATAAACTATGCATGCTTTTATTTCCATAGCTATGCAGAAATAAACGCATCTAGCTTTGCAATTGTAAAAGGAAGTTCGATGCTATTACAAATTTATCTATATGTATTTCCGTGTTTTAGTGCCCATGTATCATAAGTGAATCTGCAATAAAATATTGGCATGGGTTTCCTTTCAAGATTTAACCAGGTACGGTACTCATTGGGACCGAGAAATCAAATGCAGACTATACAGCACACATGCAAAAAGACAATATACATGTATGAGTGCATTGTACTTTGAGAAATCATCGACACATAATGAGACTAAGCAGTTGAATCATATGCGCATACTCGAAAACATAAAAGAAACGGCTGCACACAATACAGGATCTTACATGCTTGTAAATCAGAAGAAAGAAAATTTCCTTCCACCCTCAACATATATGCACGCCAGAAAATCTATAGTATTCTTGAGATCTAGGACAATGATGAAGCAATCATTCTTTTTAAAAGGACTTGCGCACAACAAGGGTACAAGAACAATGCATAAAATCCTGTTGTCTTTGTTAATATTCTTCTTTCCATGTGTGATGGCCACTTTAGTGTCTCACGACTATAAGCCGTCGTACGCGTTTACAGATAGATCTGCCAATTTAGGGGAAATCTAGAGTAGAACATTGAAGCCCTTAAACGTGAATACGCAAGAGGCACAAGAGAATTTCTAAAAGAAATCACAAGATTCTGCGAATTGCGCGATGCCTGTATCTGTGATTGCCTTGTAGCTCCTCAACTTCAAGCTGGTAAGATTTTAACAATGGAGTCCAACTAGAACTATTGCGCTGTCGTCTACACCGATCTGTTTTCTACTACATTTCAAACATCGAGAGGATATGAACTCAAACCTGGAAAATAAAGGAGTGAGAGTAGCATCAAGGAATTGTGAGTATCTCAAGGGTTGTCAAATTTCCAGTCGCTAATGAAAGAGAATCTGAAAGTAGCCATTGTAGCTGACTGAGGTGAAAATAGTCCATCCATCTACACAGGTTGAGGGAATGCCTTCCCCACGTACTGTTGTCTTCCCTTCCTAATATGTGATGTTCAGAGCGAGAGGAAGGAGCTGAAAGCTAGATCTCGCCAGAGAGAGCTTCCACCTTCGATTATGACTGCTGTCCTCTTTTTCTCCTTCAGCCGCCAGAGATCTCCATATTCCGTGCAGAGGTTCCGAAGACAAGACCTGTTCCCCCCTTTCATCCACGTTGCATCACTAAATTAGTAGTATCTCTGCGAATCCTCTCGCCACACACATAGTGTTCAACCCGAGTATATTTTGAGGACCTAGGAGCATTTGGATGCTCATAATGCTTTGCAAAATAGTAGTATGTACCATCTCCTCCTTCCCATATTCTCCAAGCTAAGACACACTCTCTTGGGTGAACAAAAGGGGAATCTGCTCACAAACCTTCCAATTTCATATCCTGTTTTCAACGCATTAACATGTGAGGATGCCTTGATCATTGAAGCAAAAGTGGTTGGCTTCGAATCTTGACCACATCCACCCCCTCTCAACCTGTACATCCTCCGGATGTGCCACCATCGATCTCGGTATCTGCAAATCATCGTGAAAGTTCAAGTGCACGGTTTAAAACAAATGTGCCTATGCACGGCCATGTAATGGGCCCTATGCATACTTTCAAAGTGCATCAGAAAAACAGAATGGTGCATAGGAAAGGTATGAGGCATTCATTACCATAAGCATTCCCAAATTAATTCCTTTCCTTTTAATTTTTATTTGATTCCTTGTATCTATCTTAAGATTGAAGCAAAGAACATGAGATATATATACATTTCTATTTACAAATTTCTTTTTAGTATTGTCAATTCTCATTTATTAGAGGTTTTCCCTTCAAACCCACCTCCCTTGATATATGGTTACCAAAGAAGCTGTGCTTGAATAGAAGCCATCTTTGGATCGCATCGATCCATGGTCATTTTTAAATAGATTAGATATGTGGACAAGCCATTTCATTTGCTTGTCCATCCCTTGGTGATCGGATTGGTAGATATAGCTCTTGGCAAATTCAAAAATCCATGATGCAATCATCTGGACATAGTTACCTTTATTCATAATCCTCTCAAATGCATCATATGAGGTTACTCTTGATGAATCAAAAGCACATAAGTACATAGTTTTGATTTTTAATGAGCTTAAACCATCTTCAAAAAGTCTCTTCAAGCATGCATATTTATCTATTTCATGCTTGGAATCATTTGAGAAAATATCTTCATCTGCATCATTTTGAATATGATTTTCATCTTCATTAGAGCATAAGTTTTGACTAGATTCATTCGTTTCTTTCACCAAGTAGATGTGATCATCACTCTCAGATGATAATACACAATCACTTTTGTCTTCCAATCTATTATGATTCCTTTCTACTTGAGTCCCAACAATTATGGTATCTGCTTCTTCTTCTAGTCTATCCAAGAACTCTTCATCATTGTCTTTGTTATGATCCCAAATCATATCTCCTCCAACATGAAGAGAATCCTTATCCTCATAATCAAAAAAATCTTGATTTTCAATTTCTTTATCCAAAATGCCATCATAAGATTCTACATCCATCTCCATCGATTCTTGCTCATTCTCTTCAGAGGATGTACTTAGTCCACCTTCTTCATACATTCCTTCAATCATTGATTCTTGCTCAAGAATCTCATCATGTATGAGAATCTCAACATATGCATCCAAATCAGCTCGAGCTTTATGAATGCAATGGTTTGACTTAATAGTTTTATATTGAATATCCTTCGATGCTATATACACATCAGATTTATCATATATCACAATAAACGTTGCATCTTCCACTTTATGCTCGATTTCTTCATCATGTGGACTCAACTTAACATGATCATTTTTTACATGTATATCAGTGTTTAGAGGATTAATCAATGGTATTTTCTCATCCTCCTCATGATCATTCATATCTCCTCCTTTATGGAGTGTGGCATCATTCACATTCATATCATTGTTTTGAACTCCATCTAATAACTTATCCTCTTTTCTATGAGTAAGATCATTCTCTTGTATCTTTGAACATACATCATATGTGGCGTCCATCAAAGACATATGATGATCTGGATCTCCAACTATACTCTCCTTAAGCATAGCATCATGTTCTTTGTCAGCATACATCTCAATCTCTACAGAACTCATTATTTGCATGTCCTTCTTCATATAAGTAGGCTCATTTTCTTGCATCTCTGTATGCATGTATAATGTGGGTTTCTGCATATCCACATCGGATCTTTTGTTGACAGGTCCTCAGATTCAACATCATGTTCCATCAAAGTTTCTTCATGTAATTCAGTCATTAGATCAGAAGCTCTATTCGAATCATGTGTCAGAAGGGTTTCATCACCATCAAATGACATCCAATCATGCTCCACATCTTGCCCGATGTCATCACGTAAGGATGCATCTCGAGCTCGATCTTTAGACATATTTATTGGGTTCTCTATTTGTATCTCATCTTTTTTCTCCATTTGGTCACCTATGAGCCTTTTAGATATCTCTATCTCTTTGTTTGCATCTTGAGATGTTTCTTGATTTGTTTGATTATCCTTTATTTGATGTGAGAAGTTTATCGGAGTAGGGGAAGATTCATCTTGATTTCTTGCTGGGTTTTGTTGATTTTTGTTTTGTTTTATGTTTGTTGTTTGTTTGGTTTGATGTTGGTTTAGTTTGGTTTGATTTTGATTAGCTTCCACTTGCTCCTTTAATCCTCCCATCTTCGGGCTTTGTCCAATTATGGAACCTAAAGATGTAATCGTTGTAAAGAAGTCTAGAGGCTCTTGGCACCTTGTAACCTTAAAGGTCATATCAATTGCACTTTTAGAAGTTTCTTCATATTTCCCATCATTAGTATGTATGTCAAGCCCATACATATCCACTTCATGCCCAAGTGGGGTCTCTACAACTTTATGGGCTTGAATGTTATCCACAATTGGCAAAATGATTGGAGTCTGGTTATAATTTTCATATGCTTGAAGATCAATTCTCCAATCATTTAGAAATTTCTCAATTGTTTGCTGTTTCTTCACATATCTCATCACAGCTTCATGGACGAGCATCCAATCCTCTGTGAGCTCCAAGTCGGAGTCTATATCTTGTAGAAGTGGAATTAACTCCTCTCTGGCTTTAACGTCGATTGTTCGAAGAAACAACGACACCCTTTCATGACTTATGCACCTCTTATCATGCTCAGAAAGATCATCATATTGTCGCTCAAACTCTTCTTTGATCTCGAGAATCAGCTGGTCTTTGGGTATATGAACCCACCTCAGGAAAGATCTACGAGTCACTTTATCAAGGTCCTCTTGCATAAACTGCCTGAGGAGTATCGCTTTGTATCGGGACCATGAAGTTTGATTTATTTGCCTTATTTGGTCCCGTATGTCATATCCCAACACATAGATAAAGGTTTTGCATAGTTCTTTTTCCGTCATCGGAGTCAATCCGACACCTAGATATTTGGCCTCGAGTTCATACTCTTTGCAAAACTTGGAGACATTTTTGCCATTGAAAAACCCACATCGCTTGGTTAAACGGTCATGAAGTGAGTGGATGGCTTTTTGACGCCTATCCTCTTCTTGAAAGCGTATGAACTGAGCTAAGACATCTTCCATACTTAATCTATAGGTTTGCTAAATTTTAGTCATCAACTTGATTCCTCACTTTGTTCACTCTATGATTCACTTACCCCCTCCTCTCACGTCGGGTTCACCAGGTATGTCGCGGGGTTTAAAGAAAGGAAGGAGCTACAATAGAGTTTATTAGCATTCATTTGATCAAGCTCACATGATGAGTATCCAACTGTCAAGTTCCCAATGTGATACTACTCTCGAGGTGAAAAAGTTATACTGTTCAAATGATGTAACTCTGAGTTCTTGATTTAGCCTCTATTTGCGATTATTGTTAGAAGGAAGACAAGAACGTAAACCTATTCACTTCAATGGGTAGTACAAACAGGTAGTGGGATTCATGAATGATTTCCAGTGACACGTTCCGTGTTGGTGCTTTAACCATGTTAAAAATTTCACGAGCTTGGGTTCTCAAATGTGGACGCGGATTCTAAAATACGTGCATCAGAGCT
This sequence comes from Ceratopteris richardii, assembly GCA_020310875.1. Taxonomy (NCBI): domain Eukaryota; kingdom Viridiplantae; phylum Streptophyta; class Polypodiopsida; order Polypodiales; family Pteridaceae; genus Ceratopteris; species Ceratopteris richardii. Next base: position 141,079,903 of record CM035433.1, on the reverse strand, counting down.
TATGGCTCATATATACAAGGCTGCATGCATAAGTACATATATACAGAGTGTTTGCGGATATACAGATATCCATGTCTTCTATTGCACAGCCAAAGTTTCTATCTCGCTAACTACACGTTTTCATGTATATGATATACTTATAAACATATTCAGGCTCCATGATCATCTCTACCCATACAATTTTCTGCATACATCTAGCTGCATCTATGTACGTCTGCAGCAACATATCATGTGTCAGAACAGAGAGGACATGATAAATGAATGTATCCAATATATTGAGGCATTCATGCATACATATTTTCAGCTTTTCATCCATTAGCGCACACATTCAAATGCAAATGTACACATGATGACTATTCATGAAGCTTACGAATATGCGTATACACATAGAGAGGAGCTCATACATTCACAAGAAAGTTTAATTGAATACAAAAGTTTGAGCTAAGTTTACGTCCACAGATATTCACAAATAGAGGGATGGAGCTTTGAATATATAAAAGGAAAAGCTTATACATAAGCATATGTGCCTAAGTAAATCTCGATAGAGGAACCTTCATAATAAAAAAAACTATGCATGCTTTTATTTCCATAGCTATGCAGAAATAAACGCATCTAGCTTTGCAATTGTAAAAGGAAGTTCGATGCTATTACAAATTTATCTATATGTATTTCCGTGTTTTTGTGCCCATGTATCATAAGTGAATCTGCAATAAAATATTGGAATGGGTTTCCCTTCAAGATTTAACCAGGTACGGTACTCATTGGGACCGAGAAATCAAATGCAGACTATACAACACACATGCAAAAAGACAATATACATGTATGAGTGCATTTGTACTTTGAGAAATCATCGACACATAATGAGACTAAGCAGTTGAATCATATGCGCATACTCGGAAACATAAAAGAAATGGCTGCACACAATACAGGATCTTACATGCTTGTAAATCAGAAGAAAGAAAATTTCCTTGCACCCTCAACATATATGAACGTTAGAAAATCTATAGTATTCTTGAGATCTAGGACAATAACGAAGCAATCATTCTTTTTAAAAGGACTTGCGCACAACAAGGGTACAAGAACAACGCATAAAATCCTGTTGTCTTTGTTAATATTCTTCTTTCCATGTGTGATGGCCACTTTAGTGTCTCACGACTATAAGCCGTTGTATGCGTTTACAGATAGATCTGCCAATTTAGGGGAAATCTGCAGCAGAACATTGAAGCCCTTAAACATGAATACGCAAGAGGCACAAGAGAATTTCTAAAAGAAATCACAAGATTCTGCGAATTGCGGGATGCCTGTATCTGTGATTGCCTTGCAGCTCCTCAACTTCAAGCTGGTAAGATTTTAACAATGGAGTCCAACCAGAACTATTGCGCTGTCGTCTACACCGATCTCTTTTCTGCTACATTTCAAACATCGGGAGGAAATGAACTCAAACCTGAAAAATAAAGGAGCGAGAGTAGCATCAAGGAACTGTGAGTATCTCGAGGGTTGTCAAATTTCCAGTCGCTGATGAAAGAGAATCTGAAAGTAGCCATTGTAGCTGACTGAGGTGAAAATAGTCCATCCATCTACACAGGTTGAGGGAATGCCTTCCCCACGTACTGTTGTCTTCCCTTCCTAATATGTGATGTTCAGAGTGAGAGGAAGGAGCTGAAAGCTAGATCCCGTCAGAGAGAGCTTCCACCTTCGATTATGACTGCTGTCGTCTTTTTCTCCTTCAGCCGCCAGAGATCTCCATATTCCGCGTAGAGGTTCCGAAGACAAGACTTGTTGCCCCCCTTTCATCCACGTTGCATCACTAAATTAGTAGTATCTCTGCGAATCCTCTTGCCACACACATAGTGTTCAACCCGAGTATATTTTGAGGACCTAGGAGCATTTGGATGCTCATAATGCTTTGCAAAATAGTAGTATGTACCATCTCCTCCTTCCCATATTCTCCAAGCTAAGACACACTCTCTTGGGTGAACAAATGGGGAATCTGCTCACAAACCTTCCAATTTCATATCCTGCTTTCAACGCATTAACATGTGAGGATGCCTTGATCATTGAAGCAAAAGTGGTTGGCTTCGAATCTTGACCACAACGGATTCCAAGATTTATCATCAAAAGATCAACAAAACTAGAGGATTCACAAATGTTCTTGATATTTTTTCTTTTACATGTAGATTTAGCTATAAGTAAGCTTTTTCAGTGTTTCTTTTGCCTAAACTATGCTATTCTTGAAAATAATGACAATGGTGAAGTAATTTTCAGCTTTGAATACCCAAACCCTTGTGATGAGACAATCATGATTCTATAGGTTCATAGAGACATTATGAAACAATACATAACTTGATTAATGGAGCTTGGAAGAAATAGTGATCACATAGATAAATCCATGAAAAATACTCAAAAAATCCACTTGAAATCACTATTAAAGCTTGATGACAAGAATAAGGAAAAGGAAAGAGCTCTCAAGTTCTAAATAACTCTCAAATGCAAGATTGTTTCCAAAATAATTTATAAATTGACTCATTTACTTTTTTATCTATCCAAGTTTACACTTAACATAGGTCCTCCAAAGACTATATTCTAACAATCAACTATCTCAAGAGCTCTAAAATTTCTACAAAAAATATATAAGGTACAACCACTCATGAGGAAGACTCTTCCTCATTTTTACAAGATTTAGGATATTCCACTCTACTATAATAAACAATTTTCCATTTAATCCTTGCAAAAGTTTGCTTCTTGATACCCATTTTGCACCGTTGAAACTTTAAGTAGAATAGCTCCCCCTTCATGTGAGCTACCTCCAACAAGATTTTGTTGATGCAAATCTTCAATCATCAGCTCCACTACATCTTCTTATATTGAATGTCTCAAAGATGCCAAAATGATTTGATACCACTATAAGGGGAATTATCTCGACCTTTATGCAATAGGAAAGCATAAATGACCTCCACAAGTACCCTTCTTTGACCTCTTCACAAAAAAATTGATCTTTCGCACAACATATATACAAAACACCAATGTGATTTTGTAATCATGTAGAAGACACTAAGAGATTTAAAATAAAAGAAGTTTCACTCAAAATCAAAATGAGAACATCTTAACTCCAGCATGCTTTGCTCATTGACTAACTAGAGAGGTAATCTCAAACCTATCTCAACTTGAAACAAATATAAGGGCTATGCAACGACATAGTGATAGCAAATGGATAAATAGAGAAGGAGAACATGTCATTACACCTAAGGGCAAACTAACCTACATAGATAGAGAGATATCAATCAATACACCACTAATTCGAAGATGTATCCAAAAATACTCAAAGAATGTTCCAAAACTCAGTATGCTTAAAATAAATTCTAATATCTATCTAATGAAGCAAAAATTACATCAAATGGATAAATAATGATGGAGAACCAATGCTAACATTGTAGGAATAGAGAGTTGCAACATTTCCTACACATGCACATAGATATGCCTACTCAAAACTAACAAAGAAGTAAGCAAGGGGCTAGCTTAAGCAAGGCGATTTATTGATACAACTCAAAAACTTATTTCACACTCTAAATGAAGTAGAAACCCCAAGATATCAATAAAAGAGTCGTGATACAAGTTACCTTGTCGTGGATATTCTATTTCCACCATTTGGCCCTCTAGTTTGTGGGAAGAGGCACGAAGGGTAAAGATCAGTGTTTACTTGCTACATGGTGGTCCTCGAATGTCATTTTTAACATCTACAACAAGAAGGTTTTGAATGATTTTTTTATACCCATGGCTTACCTCTACACTTTCACTTGCTGTTGGCTCTCCGATCATGTTAGCCTCTTGGAAAACGCGGCTCGTTGAAGCTCCTGATGTTGATCTCAATTTTTGGAAGGGACTTGCACATGTTGCATAGGCACACACTATGTCCATGTTGCTACTACTGTAAGCATGTATGAGGTAGTTGTATCATTTACACATATAATTAAAAGTGCAAAAACTACATTCAATGTGCTGGTATCTCACATTTTTCTAGGAGAGCACTTTCCTCTTCTAGTTTATCTATCTTTGATCCCCATTATTGGAGGGTGTGGCTTTGCTGCCTTAACAGAGCTCAACTTTAATATGACTAGTTTTATGGGTACTAATTCAGCATTTGTATTTTGTAACATATTCTCCAAGAAAGGCATGAAAACTAGCAAATCATTTGGGGGAATGAATTACTATGCATGTCTCTCTATCCTATTCCTTGTATTTTTGACCCCTTTTGCATTTGGCATAGAGGACCCTAAAATGTGGGTAGCAAGATGGCAGTTGGTGTATGAAGTTTGAAATGGTTAAGGCAGATGGTTTTACACATCTTCAAGGATTATGGGTTATGTGGGAGATTGTAGCTCCTATTGGGCATGTTCTGATGTGGAAGCCCTTCTAGAAGAGGAGTTTTCAAAAGGGGCGTTTGCAAATATTTGAGGGGATTTTGTATTGATAGGAGAAATGGCCAATAGATATGGAACCAGGCTAGAGACTAAGATCAAAGTTTTTAAACAAAGCTTTCATAAATTGGGACTATGGAAGCTTGGATAGTAAAAAGATCCTGCACGTAAATATGTTCATATCAAGTTTCATAGCACTTCCTTCAACAAGTTACTTTCAGTTTCACATTTTGTCTGAGTTAAAAAGTGGGAAAAACAATACATAGAAGATCTTCAGAGAAACGTTTATGGATGTAGAGTGTTCGACTTCGACAAGGAGATTTCGGGAGTTTTTGATGAGATATCTTTTGCAAACACCTTGTTTTATATGCAAGAGTTGATTGAAGGAAGGAGGAGTGACTACATGATTTGAACACACTCTATTTTCATGTACAAGGAAATAGCAAAGTTTGAGCAAGATGAAAAAGGAAAAGAAGCTTTTGTTGAAACAAAATACAAAATGGTCGATAGAAAGATTAAACTAGTTGCAGTTCTACTTCCTAAGAATAGTAATGAACTTATGGATGGTGCGAAAACCCAGCCACCTCTTAGAGATAGAAGGAGAATAGGTCATGAATTCACTAAAGAAACACTTGAGCAAATTTAGTTGGGAAATTATGGGTTTCTCAGTGAGGAAGAGAGGAATGTGTTCTCCCATATGATGTTAAGGCATGGAAAGCCTATTTCTTTCAATGCTCAAGAAATCGGGTGTGTAGATCCATCTGTGGTGATTCTTGAGCCATCAAGTGCTCCCTATTCTAACCATTGGTTCACAGTACCAAAGAAAAAGGGATCATTGAGATTTATTCAGGATTTACAGCTGATAAATAAGGTGATAATAAAAAAATATGGGAACAAGTCCTATCATAGATGATTATGTAGAAGCCTTTGTAGGAAGATCTATTTATTCGATGGGGGATTTGCACTGTGGGTATGACCAATTCCAGCTAGCTCTTGAGAGTCGAGACTTGATGACTATGAGGACACCACTTGGGCTCATGCACATGTGCACTTTGCCACAAGGTGACACGAACTTGATGGCACATATGATGAATGGTACGCATAAGATGCTTAGGGACAAACTGAAACGGTTGAGGCTAGTATTGAGTCTTCAAGATAAGGAATTTGAAAGAGCTTAGGAAGCAGGAAAGGAAACAAGAGAAAAGAAGAGAAACCTTATGATGTTCAAATAGGAATAACAAAAAGATTCAATGAAGATGAATATGAAAATGAGTGGAAGGAAATCGGAAGATACTTAAGCATTAAGTCTCCTCATCCTAGTTGGAGCAAAGAAATGTTTTGTACCATTTAGAAAAACTCAAGCCTTTATTTCATAAAGGATGGAATACTTTGGAAGAATAAGATTGAAATAGGTAACATACCTTAGCAAATTGTAGGTTGCAATGAAACGAAAGGTAAGATTATGTGTGAAATGCATAGCTCACTATGGGCCAAACATAAGGGCTTTCAAGCGACTTATGAAAAGATAAAGGAAACATATTGGTGGCCCGGGATGTATGTAGATTTCCAAAAATATGTGGCCACTTGCAAAACTTGCCAGGAGTAGTCGAATGTCAAGCACAGAGATGAGTTGCATCCGACATATCCTCTGAATATCCACTGTAAGTGGGTTGTTGATGTAGTTACAATGCGACTAGGGGTGCAATAGATGAGATATATTGGGCTAGCAAGAGAGGATCTAACAAATCATGTGGAAGAAAGAGCTCTGAGGACGAAAACTACGAGCAATGTATGCAAGTTTCTACTAGAAGACATGTTTAGTAGATTTGGCTATGTGAAGAAAATAGTTGATGATAGAGGTGAGCTTGATGCTCTAGAAGCCAAAGATTTCTTTGAAAAATATGGAATTTGGCTAATGCTCACCATTGCTTACAATCGTGAAGCCAACGGGAAAATTTAGCATGGACATCCCCTAATTATTAAAGCTTTGGCTAAGGCTTGTTAGGGGAAGATAAAGAACCGGCCAAAATACCTTCCCTTTGCCCTATGGAAAGACATGATGACATGCACTAGGACTACAAGATACATGCCAGTAGAACTAATATATTGTGAGAAACCTATTTTTCCGAGGGAGTCACATGCTCTAGCATGGACTTCTTTGCCTTGGGAGGATGAGATGTTGAGAGAAGATCTTCTAGCAGTGCGGATTCTTCAATTAGACAAGGGAAGAAATTTAATAGAAGAAGCTGTAGTTAAGCTCAGAGCATCTAGAGAGAGAAATAAGGTTGCATTTGACAAGTCCCATAGATTAAGAGCTTAAAAGTTGAATGAAGGAGACTGTGTACTTGTCTATGATAGCTCATTGTATAGGTAATACGAAGCCCAAAGAAAATTCGTGAAGAGATGGTTTGGTCCCTATGTGATATGTAGGGTGTTTGATAATGGTACATACTCACGCAGGGAACTGGATGGAACCAAGTTAAAGGAATTGATTGTTGGAAAAAGAGTTAAGTTATTTAAAAGGAGAGAGTGTAAGAAATCGCTTGAATGATGTGTGTGTGACTCTCCTCCCATCCATATATACCCTCTTGTACTCTAAAAATAGCAATGATGTACTCTAAGAATAGCAATGATCTGGAATAGTCTAGTGTGAACATGTGGCCATCATGCAACACTTATTCCCATTACTACCAAAGCAGTTCCCATTACTACCAAAGTACCTTAGGGTATCCCCCGAGCTTGGGACCTTGGCTAGCTGGCCCTTGTCCCTCACACACATGGATTGATCCCTATGGATCAAATAGACTAATCCCTGTGGATCAATGTCTAACACTCTCTCCCCCATCTAAAGATCATTGTCCTCAATGATCAATGAGGAAAAGTACTTGCGAACCAGAGCTTTTGATTCCCAAGTAGAGCCAATAAGTGGTAATCCTCTCTAGGCTACTAAATACTCTTGGACGACATGATTTCTTAATCGCTTCTATCTCCGATCTAGTATCCTGTCTGGAGAATGATCCGTGCTTTTTAATTATCTTCTAAGGTCCACAAAACCTTGATGATAGCGTACTACACTTCCCTATGGACAGTGAAGTAGATCTAGCTAGTACCTGAAGAAAGACTCTATCTCCTACCTCTAAGGATCTAGGAGATCTTTTCTTATCAGCATACTCTTTAGCCCTACTAGCTTCTTGGTGCATCTTGGCTTTAGCTATTTCTAAATTTGCTTGGACATTTTCTAAGAACTCCAAAGCACTAGGACATTTCTCTGACATACCTATGGTACTGAGAGCGTTGGGATTCATGCCAAATACTATCCCAATCTGTCTCTCTCTCAGACATATATGCCCTCAATATGTCCTCTAAAAACTGGTTGACCTGCTTGGTCTTGTAGATCTGACATCCTAGGATCAATGTCTGGACTAACCCCTGTGGATCAATGTCTGACACTCTGATCCCTGTGTGGAGGTTCTATCATCTCCTGTGTGGGTATGAACTGACCCCTATGGACCAAAGTCATGATCCCTATGGATCATCAATCTGTCTATCACAACTAGGATAGTATCCCACTTCCTTTGGGTCCGCGGTACCCGACTATGAAGTCCATGGATACACTATCCCAATTGTGATATGGAATCTATAAAGGATATAAAAGACATGGAGTCTTTATCCTTCTTGCTTTGTTGACTTGAAACATAAAGCCTGTTAAACATAAGTGTGGACATCTCTAGCTATCGAGGCCACCAAAATGTGCTTCTAACAAGCTCTATTGTCTTGTCAATACCTGGATGTCCTACATAAGGCACATCATAACTATCATGCCTGACTATTCTTCTCAAATTCCGGGAATCTGGTACACAAACCTTTCCTTTCCGTCTATCTATTCCATTCTCCTCTAAGAAACTGGAATATGGAATGGACTTGTTCGCTCTGCTAGGGGAAGAAACAACTGAAATTGTCCCGTCACCTATAACAGAGTCATCACTGATGGCTCGAATGTGGATCTTCCACCTGTGCTTCCTTTATCTCTTGAAGCAATGAGCTTTCTAGAACTATAAAGCTCATTTGATGCATTATCCATGATAATATGTCATCAACTATATTCTCTTTGCTCTTCTATATAGGATTTCCATGTGAAACTCCTATATGAGCTCAGCCCAACGAGCCCAACTGCGTCGAAGATCTAGCTGACTAATACTAAAGTGTATGGTGATCTGTGTATATCTTAAAGTCTGCAGCATCAAGATAGTTTCTCTAGACTTTAAGTGAATACACCACTACATACAACTCTTGTTCATGCATTGGCCAGTTACGCTTTGCACTGGTCAATTTCTTACTCGCACAAGCTATTCGCCTGCCATCTTGGCTCAAAACTGTCCCTATGGCTTATGCCACTAGAATGTGTCTCTAACTCAGAGAGGATCTGTGAATCAATCTCTTTGAGTATCAGAGCCTCTAAAAGAACTTATTTCAGAGTATCAAAATTATCAGTCCCTGACACTAAAACTATCTTGCTGCTCTTGCTTCCATGCAAAAGAACTTTGCCTTGAAGCATGTTTATCATAATCGCTACTATCGATGAATAACAAGAGAGGAATGTCCAATACAAACTGGAAAGTCCTACAAATGATTGTAACTACTCCTCATTCTGAGGAGTAGATCAAATTAAGATAATGAAAACCGTCTTGGGATCCATCTGAACGCCATCAATAGATACTCTATCCTTGAAAGAAAGAACTGAGTCTTCTCTGGATCAACTTAATCTTATCATGATCTCTTACTCTAATCTGATGGTAGCCACTTATGAAATCTATTTTACTAAATACAATGGCTCCACCTAGAGTATCTAAAAGATCATTAATCATGGGCATAGGATATCTGTGTCTGATAGCAATCTTATTGAGTGCTTGATAGTCAACACACATCCTATAAGATCCATCTGTCTTCTTCACTAGGATAACTGATGCTACAAAGGATGAATAGCTGGGTCTAATCAGCCCTTTTCTGAAATTCTTTTAAGGACAACTCTTAGAATTCTGCTCTCACATTCTCTGAAAGTGTTGAAGCATTCCAACTAGAGTCTCCATGACCATATGAGGTCATCATACTACATGATGAAGGCATAAAATATAGAAAATAAATAAACTAATAATCAATTTTAAGCAACTTGGTAGCATTTACTAATCACGTCTCTTGGAGATCTGATTCTCCACCGATTAGTAATCACCTCCCCTCATGCTCAAACTTGATCACTTCACTTGGTCACTATTTATGATATAACTAGAAATAGAGACATCAAACTGACTTCTCAACTTGGCTTTCATTGGAAACTAGCTTTCTTGTAGACCTTGCATTGTTGTGTAATCACTCCCTACTGGAGATAACCTTGCCTTGTCTAATAAATACAAACCATGCCATGCTATATAACCTTGTCTCACTCCCAACTAGGGACTTAGACTATAACCTTGCGTTATTTACTCTTTGTAAACCTTGCCTTTCTGTATACCTTGGCCATTCAAGAGGTCTTGGCCTACAGACTTGTCTTGCTTAAATAAAGATGAGTCTACCTAGGATCTCTGTCCTTCACTCTAGGTAAATAGACAGATGGAACTACATGATCTACCCATATCAAACTGAGAGAATCAAGATATGATTCCTTGTATAGAACTAGTAACTTTAAAGTTTATGTCTCAACCTCCAAATCTAGGAAGTTCTTACATTACTTTTCTTTTACTATTTCTAACTATCGCATTCTAATCAAACTTGATTTATCCCTTTTTATTCAAAAAATTTGAATTCTATACTTCTTGTGAAATAAACTGCTTTGTTCTATACACATAGAAATATGCTCTAGAACTCATAACTATGTAATTATAGTAATTACTTATGAACTAGATACTTAATTTATAAGCCTCCTAAACGTGTAGGTGCTCTTTGAGTTCTCTTCTAAGGTGTTAAACTACCTTGAGACCTCTGACCTCTAAATTTTGAACTCATAAGACTATGCTGAAACTATCCCTTGTCGCACTTTGTTCTTTCTACAAAGGGGCAATTCTTTTCACTTGAAGAAATTCTCATCTCTTTCTAAGTATTGCTTTAAATATTTTCCTTTTAAAGCTTGACTTTATTTCTTTGGATCATAATGCGAATTGCATTCTGTCTGGATCATTAGATCTTTTAGGATTAACTATCCTCTATTCTAGGTTCTAACTAGAGAGCCTAGAATTCTAACTTGTGAACTACTAAGTTCCTCGTTCTAATGACTTTGGTAATATGTGCCCTTGCCGTAAGACTTCCCTTAGTCTTATACTTGAATTAACTTCTCTGTTCAATGATATCTACTAGATATCCAAAAACTTCTACAATTCTTTGATCAAACTACTACTAATCTTGATCGTTATCTAGGTTGAATATCTTATGTATACTCAAACAAGTAGGTGTCAAAAGTCAAGCTTCAAGATACAAATTCGTGGGGAATCTTTTATGGACATGTGGAGCAATCAAAGGAAGCCAAAAGCCACGAGATTCCATCAAGAAAAGTCACTCAACCACTCCCCAAGTCATCTCAACTAAGTCCTCCAAGTTAGGAGGCTGATTTGGAAAGGTAGTTCCTAGATTTTAGGGGCACACTTCTCACTATAAAAGGAGCATGTATCCCGACTTCTTTTGGCCCATCTTCTTGGAGTTTTAGATCATGTAAAGTGAGCACTAAGTGCTGGAGTTGTGATAAGCAAGCCCCTTGCTTAAGCTAGCCCCTTGCTTGCTTGTTTGTTTTCTTTTAGTAGGCATATCTATGTGTGTGCGCAGGTAGTGTTGCAACTCTCTACCCCTGAGTTGTTAGCATTGGTTCTCCCTCATATTGTATCCATTTGCTGTAATTCTTGTCTCATTGGATAGCTATTAGAGTCTATTTTATGCTCACAAAGTCTCTGGATCATTCTCTGAGTAATCTGGGAGCAACATTCATTTTAGTGAAGTTGTGTGATTGATATCTCTCTTGGTGTGTAGGCTTTGTTGGAAATATTTTGCTCTCTGTTGTAAGGGCTGGTTCTCCTTCTCTATGTATCCATTTGCTATGATTTTGGTGTCATTGGGTAGCTATTAGAGTCCTCTAAAGTTGACCCAAGTTTGAGATTCATTCTTTGTATAATCTGTGAGAAAAGCTTTGTGGAGTGAAGTGAGGTATCTGCTTGACTGGTAGTTGTGCTCCACGCGTGCAAGCGCTTTGGCAGTGGGATTTCCGGATATCCAAAACGGGTTATCAAATAGCGTGATATTCGCGGACGTCTGATGAATCGCGATTCGCCAGGGTATCTCCCTGCTGGTTGCTAACTTGCTAAGCACGTGGAGGCATCGACTGCCCTCTGTGCGTACAGTATAGAAGCGGATTCTAGCTTCGATTGTAGCAAAAAATAAAAAATTTTCTTATTCGCTACTGGTAGTCGTCGACGGGAAAAACTCCTTCAAAACTTCATGAAAAACACGAACGCGAATAGAAACGCTCCGTGAGGATGATGAAGATGGCCTGAAAAAACCATGATCTTGCATGCTCTGATACCAATTGTAAGAAATCGCTTGAATGATGTGTGTGTGACTCTCCTCCCATCCATATATACCCTCTTGTACTCTAAAAATAGCAATGATGTACTCTAAGAATAGCAATGATCTGGAATAGCCTAGTGTGAACATGTGGCCATCATGCAATACTTATTCCCATTACTACCAAAGCAGTTCCCATTACTACCAAGGTACCTTAGGGTATCCTCCGAGCGTGGGACCTTGGCTAGCTGGCCCTTGTCCCTCACACACATGGATTGATCCCTATGGATCAAATAAACTAATCCCTGTGGATCAATGTCTAACAGAGAGAATGAGGATTATGAGATAGTAGTAGATGAAGAGGAGGAAGAAAATGAAGAAGATGAGGATATTGTAGAAGAGATTCATGATGGAGAAGAGAGATAAACTAAAATGGAAACCAAAGAATATTAATATATGTGTATGTAAACATAAAAAATGTAAATAAATAAGGAGAATAATTGAATGTGAAATAATGTGTGCATCCAAAGGGATGATTGTATATCGAATAATGAAGGTTTGTCAACATGAATGCATGTTACTGTACATAAATAAAGATTACATGCAAGATCATTTCTAATGTGTCTTTCCTTGCAGGTGCAGCTCTACTTACAAACAAAGAATTGTGATTCAACCATGGAAAGGAACTTTTCTCATGAGGTGGTGTGGAGGTGATCGCAATCCGGGTGGATCAGGTCCGATCGTGGCACACACAGGTGAATGAAGATAATGAATGTTTGAAGGTTTAAGGACGTGAAAGTGAAATTAATGTTGTGTATGGAGAAGAGAGAGATGTTTAAATGATTATGGGAATGGGAACGTAGGAGTGCAAGTTAGATTTATGAACATGAATGATAAGAATGAAAGAGAACCATACACACGAATCAAATTTGGAAGGAAGAATGGTCCATTGAAGGAGCTTCTTAAACACTTCCTAATTCTAATCCATATGCATAGTCTTCTTTGGATGATATGTACGCATGAAGAGAACTGATGGAATCCTTACACATAAATCAGTTTTGAAAGGAAGAATGGTCCAATATTGGAGCTTCTTATACACTTTCAGAAGCTAACCAATATGTATGGGTATGTATGGATTATATTCATGCAAATGAATTATGATGATAGAGTTTAATCACAAGCTCAATGAAACATCCTCACTAGTTCAACGCAATATTGCGGAACCTTCTCACACATAGAAGAAAATAGAAGACATGTAAAAATACTTAAGAGACTGAGAGACAAGAGACAAGAGACAAGTGACAAGTGACATGAATTGAAAGGATTTGAATTAAGATACATGTATAAGATCGTCGTGATACGTCAAGCTAAGTAGTCTACTGATCAAAGGTGGTTTCGACCCTCAAACCATGACAGTTCAACCGAATGTCACGCGTAAGAAGATGAGTTCCACTTCATTGACCCTATGTATGTCTAAGCTCGTAACGTCTAAGTAAAGAAGTCTAAGACTCATTAAAACCAACTCTAAATCACTCACACGCTCCACCGAGGGTGAGCCAAGATAGAGATGCTGGTTTCAAGAGCCTATCTTAGATTGGAGTTCTACAAGAGCCTATCTTAGATTGGAGTTCTAACTTAAATTTGAAACTAGGTACTATACTCATACTAGCCCACCTTGGATCCTCACTCGCTCAACTGAGGGTGATCGTCTCAAGGAAACCTTAAGCTAGCAAGAGCCCTATGGATGCCTAACAATCATGCTCTAGGAGTTTGGAGGGGGTTTTATATAGTTTTTTGAATGAATTTGGGCCCTTGGATCTAGAGAAATCAACTCTCAACTCTAGGATCACTACTTTCGATTACAACTGTTTGATTAATCAAATCAATGGCTTGGAATTGTTATTTCTATCAAATCTAGTGTAAAGGAGTGAAAGTTAGGCGCCTTCATTCTCCACCATTGGATATGGGGATGATCTGGACCGTCAGATCAGTGCTGACATCAATTCGAATAAGATATGTAACTATTTTTAGAGAAAAGTTGCATGATTGATCTTTAACTGTCAAAAAAGTCTTCTTTTTGATGAAAAAAGCTCGTGGATTCTCCTTGCTTTAATCATAAGTTCATCTCCACCCTTGAATATGAGCTCATCTTGATCGTCCAACATGGCTCAATCAGCTTTCACCATGTGGCAACCCTTCAACCCTTCAATTTGCTTAAACTAGAAAACTGTGGTGACCTTGAAAACTGGGCTTTGTGCTCTTTGACACTCCAAAAAGGCTTTGATGAAGATGAAACTTTGTAGGACTATGTTTCCAAAGATCTCCTTCAGGAATATGCAGAAAAACGTTTATCTAAATCTCGCTTATACAAGTTTGCCTACATTTGGAAGCTTGCAAGGTGGCATTAAGGTGTCTAGGAAACTTTGATAGCCTTGAAACTTTGTACAAATATGTAGCCACATATGGTCTGTATACATGCCAAACTATATGGCTAACAAAAATTCCTATACAAGATTTTGTAGGGTCTAAGTGGAAAAATTACATTTTTTACAAAGTGCACATGGCATATCAATGTGCTAGAAAATCCATTTTCATGTGAAACGCGGGCTATAGACTACCTTTGATAGGATTTACAAGTATATGAATTTTCATGTGATTTGGAGATATTGAAATTTTTGCCCTAATTTCCAAAGTTTGACCAGCTTTGACCGCTACCCTGGATTTGCTCAATTTCTTCCAAAGTTTGCATGTGAAATCCCTTTGACATCCTTGATGCATCTTGGACTTCTTAGGGAATTCTGGCTACCTTCACCGAATGTGTTTCCTTTAGGCCTTCATGAATGAGAGAGGAGAGAAAATCTCGACGACATTTGCCCCCACTAAACTTGCGATTCCTCCGAAAGCGCCACTCTAGTATCTGTGAAAAAACAGAAAGTTCCAAGCATCTAATTATTTTATAGTCAACATAAGAAACATGGAAGAAAAAATTGATCATATGCATGAATGAGTAGGCAACGTGACATGAAGCAAAATTTGCATGAAAGAAAGAATTGAAACATGCAACATGAATATGCATGAACAAATAGGCAACATATATGCAAATGAACAAGTAACATTGACAACAAGAAAGAAAACAAACAAGCATCAATATGAAGTGGAAGTGGATAGGATTTTCAAGAGACATCTTTCATCTTGAGCTTATTTTAGATCAACTCCTTTCCTACACAAATATGAATATGCTCTTTCTCTAATAACATGCAAGGAAATCTAACCAAACTCCACTAATGCATAAATCTGCGTATATAGCCCGTGATTTATTCTACTATGCCTCCTTATCTTCCTTTGGCTTGCTTTTTTTTAATAATGATGATTCGGCAACTTTAAGGTTACGATCACTTTTTTGGGGTAGAAGAAAGTGTAAACTTCTTGGTAAATGTAGCAGCTTTTTTTTTGATGACGGGGAAAAATTAAACCCCGATACAAGGTACAACCATTTTTGATGACGGAGAACATTCATTTAAACTCCGATACAAGTGCTGTGAGATGGACTAAGGATGTAGAAACATGCAGTAGTAGGAGCTAGGACTTCAACATTTATGTTTTTGATACAGATACATATGCATGTTTATATATGAAAGTTATGTCACCAAAATAAACCTCCAAATCTACATGCCTTATCTTTCCATAATCCTAGATTATAACCGATTTATTAGTAAATAAATTACTACTTAAGATACTTTGCCATTTTTTTTACTCAAGTGATGTGGATATGCAATGCAATGCAAAGAGTGAAAACAAACATGCATGAAACAAGAATGGAAAAAAAGTAGAATGAACTTGAAAAAACACAAAGCAACATGAACTTGAAAAATTAATGATATCTCTCTCTCTCTCTCTCTCTCTATATATATATATATATATATATATATATATATATATATATATATATATATATATATATTAATTATAACATGGATACTCCTATTTATGAATCGGCCTCATTGTTGTCATCTTCTTCAATGTCCTCATCCAAAATGTACTCATCATTATCACGTTTCTTGAATAGCTTTATCCTTTTAACTGCAATCAAAGTTTTTAGTGCAACACCATTTAATTCACAAAGAGCATACGTACCATTGTTGTTTACTTTTGATACAATGTATGGCCCAAACCACTGTTGAGTGAGCTTTTTGCATGCATCATATTGAGACGCAAATGTAATATCATAAATGAGCACCCAATCTCCTACTTCAATTGGCTTAGGATGCAA
The DNA here is from genome assembly GCA_020310875.1 of Ceratopteris richardii. Classification (NCBI taxonomy): domain Eukaryota; kingdom Viridiplantae; phylum Streptophyta; class Polypodiopsida; order Polypodiales; family Pteridaceae; genus Ceratopteris; species Ceratopteris richardii. Next base: position 141,063,679 of record CM035433.1, on the reverse strand, counting down.
TCGATGAGTTTTATCAAAATAATGCTTGTTCTTCATTCTAGATTCTCTTAATTTTTCAACTGCATCATCAAGTCTTAATTTATCTTGTTCTAACTGTTTAATGCGCAAAATCAAAAAATCATCAGTAGACATGTTTTCAGACCAAGGCAAACTTGACCATGCGGAAATATGAGACTGAATTGGAAACAATGGTTTTTGACAATACATGAGTTCAGCAGGGATATACCCAGTAGTACGTGTGCATGTCATTCTATCTACCCAAAGTGCAAAAGGTAAGAATCTAGGCCATTGTTTGATGTCACCGTTACATGCTTTAGATATGGCTTTCACAATAAGTGGATGGCCTCTCTCTATTTTACCATTGGCCTCTGGATTATATGCAGTAGTGAGAGACAAACGAATACCGTGATGTTCAAATAACTTTTTGGCTTCTCTCGCATTTAACTCTCCACGATTGGCAACTACTTTCTCTATGTACCCAAAGCCACTTATGACATCTTCAACCAAGAATTTGCAAACATTGTAAGTGGTCTTAGATCGTAGTGCACGTCCCTCTACATGATTAGTTAAGTCTTATCTTGCAAGTACAATGTAACACATTTTGTCAATACCTTTAGGAATAGTTATAAGATCTATTACCCACTTATAGTGAATACAAGGTGGATAAGTAGGATGCAATGGATCTCTATGTTTGACTGATGAATGAAGTTGACAAGTTGAACATGTAGAAATATAGCTACTAATATCAATGTACATCCTAGGCCAATAATATTAGGTACTTCTAATTTTTTCAGATGTTCCAAAAATCCTTTATGACCTGCCCATAATGTCTCATGCATTGCCTTCATTAATTGCAATTGAAGACCTTGTTTTCCTAGGACTTGTGGATTCTTAACCTTACCCTTTGCATGTCTCCAAAGATAATCATTACATAGGAAAAAGTTATAAGCTCGTTTCCTAATGTTACGAAATCTATTCGTAGTCCAGCTAGGTAATGGTTGTAGTGTACTCAGATACTTTCCTATGTCTCTCCGTTCATTTTCGTACTCAGACTCATGAAATTGCTCATACTCGTATATATGTGGAACATAGTCAATTAAGTTCACATTCTTTATTAGATCACTTTCAAGATCATCAAATCTAGCTCTCGATAACATATCAGCAACTGAATTTGACTTACCTGAAATATGAATTAACTCAAGATTTTTGAACTTAATATATGAGATCCATCTAAGCATGGCTATATCAGGAGATGAACAATTGGCTATCATTCCAATGAGAGGTGAACAATTAGTCTCAACTTTGACATTTGCACCAATGCAATATTCTTTGTCTGTTTTCAAAGCTGTTACCATACCCCATAGTTCTCGTTTGATCTATGGATAATTTCGTTGTGTTTCATGTAAAATTTTGGCACCAAACTTAATCGCATATCTATTCCCTTCACTATCATCTTGACTTATGAACTAACCTATACCAATAGGACTAGTATGAACAGTCAATATAATAGGTTTTTTAGCAGAATAGTCCACTTAAGGATGGGAGCTTCAAGCAATAATTTCTTCAATTTATGCATAGCTTGAGTGTGTTTGTCAGTCTAAATAAATTTTCATTTCTTCTTCAACAAGTCATAGAGACAATCAGCAACATGAGAAAAGTGTGGGATCCAAATAACATAAAAGATGCAAGCACCAAGAAATCTGCGTACCTCACTCACGTTGTTACATGTTTCAGAAATCTTGCTAATGGCATCAACTTTTTGTGCGTATGGCTTTCGACCATAATGAACACATAAATGTCCAACAATAAGAACCTCGTTGACACCAAAAAAAGATTTTTCTATGGAAAATGTGAGACTACTTTTTCAAATCGTTGAAATATTCTTTCACAATCAGAGATATGGTCAAGAACAAATTTACGACATCAAAATGAATCTAAAGTAATATCCTTCGCACGTTCCTCACTCCCTTTAATTGGAATATCATCAATGAATGGCGTGGTTATATGAGGGATACAATCATGTAAGACCATATTCATAGCACTCATCATATGAGCCATAGAATTAGTCGCTCCTTGAGGTAAAGTACACATTCGCACTAAGCCTAAAGGAGTTTTCATTGTGGTTATGTCACGACTATCAATTGCTAATTGGAATTGGTCATATCTAGAATATAAATCACCCATTGAATAGATAGAATGTCCTGAAATGATTCAGCAAACTCATCTACAATGGGTCTTGTTCCTACATTCCTTATGGTGAATTTACTGACAGGTTGGAGATCTTGAATAAAACGTAGTTTCCCATTCTTTTTAGGCACAGTGAACTATCGATTTGAGTAACGTGCAAAAGATGGCTCTAAAATTCTCATGCTTATCTTCTCTTTAAGTAGTTTCATTAGCTCAGGTAAGTGAGCCTTTGGAACTAGTATAGGGCGAAGATTCCATAGAATATGTGGAATAGTAAAGATTATCATGGGTGCAACTAGCTTAGGATCTACACAACCAATCTCATGGGGATACATAGTAAAGGCTTTTCCATGGCTACATATGACTCTCTCAAATTTATCTCTCTCTACTGGCAAAAGAAAGTCATCATCTCTACCAATTTTCACCTGTTTGATTGTCTCATCCGTGAATGTATATCCTATGTTTTTCTTATCCCGAAGAATTGGATCATTTTTCACATCAATAATTTTTTTGTTACTTCCTTGGGGTAATGGTTGAGCTATGGGTTTGATTTTTTTGTCTACAATTTTGTACTTTGTTTCAACTAAGGCATCATGTGTTTGGTTAAAGTTTGAGCACTTTTCAACATTGAGAGCATATTCCTGGATAAGAGCATACTCATCAAGGGAAGAAAGAAGAATAATATGGGAATTAGAATTTTGTTGAAGACATAACTCTAACTCTTCAAGAGTAGAGAAACAATGAGATGTTTCAATCACATGCTCAATGTTCTCATCATGTTCCATGAATTTGTTGTTTTTTATAATTTTTTGGGTTTTTTGGATAAAAGGCTTGGACGATTGACTCTTATGAAGAAAATCTAATCTAGAATGTGGAAAACAAAGTGACAAACTATTGTACATGTTGGTTGGATGCGAGATGTCAAACCAATATTCATTGTTGTCCCGCTCAACAATGGATTCTATCCGAAATTTTGATCATATGTAGCTCTAAACATGAATCGAGGTGCACAATCACTACAAGCATGCGCATGACCCTGAGTAACAGTAGGTTTCTTTCTAATTGACAATCGATTCCTAGGATGATTCACTCCTACTGTCATGACTTGAAGTGATTGTATTCCATCCTTAGACTTAAATCTAGCATAGGTAGACCCATCATCCATGGCGTTAGTTTCCATACGACTCTCACAAATAAAGGGTTGACCTAAGAGAACTTCATAGGAGCAATTATCTTGAATAAAAAAGTGAAACTCTTTTGTGATTCCTCCTATGGATATGGGCACACTAGCACAAGCTCAATACAGGATACCTACACCATTATCTGCAGTTCTCATAGGCCATCCACAATCTTTATCTATGGGCCATCGAAACTTATCATAGACTTCTCTTGCACATTGATTTTGGAGCCCAAATCTACTAATGCACTTACAGTGATAGTGTTCTTATCATTTTCTATCTTAACATGCATCTATAATGTACCTCTAGACCAAAATTTTCTTTTAAAGTGACTTTCAGGATTGTTTTCATGATTTTCATGGTCAGGTTGAATAGGTCCTAAGAAATTTTTATTAATATTTACTTCATCATCATCAAAGTCCTCTTCATCAGATTCATCAAAGTTTAAGGATTCATTCATAGCTTGATCTTGATCTAGAGAATCTTGCATCTCAATATCTAGATTAAGTGGAAACCTCTTCCTTTTAATTAGGCCGATAAAGTTATCTTTAAAAACAGGCTTTGCAATAGAAAACTTGTTCTAAAGACATAGTCACTTGACTCTTAAGCAAAATGTCATCTAAAATCTCCATAGGATCTATTTTTCTCTCAATTTCTGAAATCAAGATGGCTTTAGGTTTTCTCTTTGGTTTCTTTTGTTTTTGCTCAGGATCTTGTTTTTGTTCATGTTCTCGTGTTTGTTCTTCAGTTTGTTTTGATTGTTCTTGTTTATCTAAAGGCCTTGGTTTTATTTTTCTTTGCGTTGTCTTCTTCCCTTTTTGTTTCTCCTCTTGTTTTTGTTCATTGGGTTGTGATTCTTGTTTTTTATCTTTGGATTGTGGTGTTTCTCCTTGCTCTATGATTATTTCTATTCCCTCTGAGGTTTGTTTTCGAGTCACTCTTCTCTCACTAGGCTCAGCTTCATCTCTTTTTTGTTTTTCTTCTACATTGGATATGTGAGAAATAAGAGATTGATCTTCTATCGGTGACTCCCAAGCCATTATTCTCCTAATCTCATCTTGTGCTCTTACTAAAGCCTCTATGGAAAAGTCACCTTCCTTTGTGGGTTTACTTGATTCTACTTGTTGTTCATCAAGAGCTTCTAGTTTCACTCCTATAGTTCCTACGTCCATTATGGTTATATTTTCATAGTATTTTTTCATTCCTCGCTTACCATAATTTCCTTGAAAAGGTAGCTTAGATCGATAGTCAAATATTCTCTTGTCTATGTCTGTTACTAGTCGTTGCTCCTTAGCAACCTTCAATAGTTCACAATCTCTCAAAAATTACTCTAATGAATCACACCAAGGACACCTATGAGGGCCACGCACAAAACCATTTTGATTTTGAGGATTTTGATTAACTTGTGGTGGGAAATTCTGAAATTGAGGATTTTGTTGATAAGGTATTGCTTGAACAGGATAATTAGGATTTTGATAAGGTAATTGATGTATTTGAGGAGCTTGGGGAGCAACATGTGGTACTTGAGGTGCAAGAGGAGCTTCCATAGTATATGGTTGATGATTTTTAAAATTTTGATTTTGAGGATTTTGAAAAGGTATTTGAGAAGCTTGAGGATACATGTTTTGATACATTTGAGGATTTTTCACATGAGGATGAGGATTTTGCATTGCAGGATTATGCATTGGAGGAACTTGATATGCTTGAGTAGGAGCTACTTGTGGATTTTGATTGGTAGCTATAACATGTTGATTAGGCTCTTAAAAAGACATTGGGTTCATTTGATTTTGGAAAGTTTTGGTGTAATTAGATTGTAAAGCATCTATAGTCTTGGCCAAATTGGATTGTGTAGCAATAAGACTTTCCATTTGCTTAGTGAGAATTTCCACTTGAGATTGTTCAACTACACTTTTATTTGGATCTACTTTAAAACCTTGAGTAGGCTCCATCATTTGAGGAATAGGAGTAGAGTCAAAAAGCATAGCATGGGATTGTTCTCTAACTTTCTCCTTAGTTTGTGGAAGGCTAGCTTGAGGAAGACTAGTTTGCTCATAAAGCATGGATTGTCTTTGATGTCTATGGGCTACAACTTCTACTACTTTTTGCACTTTTTGCCAATTGTCAGTAAGACCATAGTGCTTATCCGGCTCTTCTAATCGCCGTTCAACTTCCCTATGAGTTTCAGGATGAAGAAACTTAAGAAAATTGATCACAAGATCAAGTTCCAAAGTTATCTTATCCTCATCAGGAAGTTGCTCATAGCATCTAATATACTAATTTTGTAAGTGAGTAATAGAGCTACTAGGCTTTGGGGAATTGACCCATCATAAGAATCCATCTCGATTATGTTGGCTATAATCTTCAAGATAGAATTATTTGAGCATCTCCTTTCTAAAATCACTCCAAAGAAGACTATCATAATGAGTGACATGGTTTATGATAGAGCTATCAACAATTCGTTCAAAGAATGATATCAAAAGATCTTTGGGAAGACAAAAAATCATAGCTTGCTCTTCAAACAAATCTAAGTAGCTTATAATGTTGATGCCATTGAATTTTCCCTTCTCTCTCAACATAGAAGAGACTATTCTTTGGCCTTGTTTCTCAACAATAAGAGATTTAAATCCTTCCTCCATCTTATGTGAATAAGCGAGTGATGCACGATGTTCTAGATCTCTCACTTATGCATTCACGACGAAGATGTGCACGATATTGTGAGAAACCTAGTGCAGCAATCAAGAATGATGATGATGATATGATGAGGATGAAAAATATGAAACAAAGGATATGGATCACAACCTCCCAACAAGATGAGAATCAAATGCCACGTAGCATTTCACGTCGGGTTCAAATGTGGAGGTGATCGCAATCTGGGAGGATCGGGTCCGGTCGTGGCACGCACGGGGTGTATGAAGCTAATGGATGTTGGAAGGTTTAAGGACGTGAAAGTGAAATTAATGTTGAGTATGGAGAAGAGAGAGATGTTGAAATGATTATGGGAATGGAAATGTAGGAGTGCAAGTTAGATTTATGAACATGAATGATAGGAATGAAAGAGAACCATACACACGAATCAGGAACAATGATCCATTGAAGGAGCTTCTTAAACACTTCCTAATTCTAATCCATATGCATAGTCGTCTTTGGATGATATGTATACATGACGAGAATAGATGGAATCCTTACATAAATCAGTTTCGAAAGGAAGAATGGTCCAATATTGGAGTTTCTTATACACTTTCAGAAACTAATCAATATGTATGGGTATGTATGGATTATATGCATGCAAGTGAATTATGATGATAGAGTTTAATCATAAGCTCAATGAAACATCCTCACTGGTTCAACGCAATACTGTGGAGCCTTCTCACACATAGAAGAAAATAGAAGACATGTAAAAATACTTAAGAGACTGAGAGACAAGAGACAAGAGACAAGTGACAAGTGACATGAATTAAAAGGATTTGAATTAAGATGCATGTATAATATCGTCGTGATACGTCAAGCTAAGCAGTCTACTGATCAACGGTGGTTCCGACTCTCAAACCATGACAGTTCAACCGAATGTCACACGTAAGAAGATGAGTTCCACTTCATTGACCCTATGTATGTCTAGGCTAGTAACGTCTAAGTAAAGAAGTCTAAGACTCATTAAAACCAGATCTAACTCACTCACACGCTGCACCGAGGGTGAGTCAAGATAGAGATGCTGGTTTCAAGAGCCTATGCTAGATTGGAGTTCTAACTTAAATTTGAAACTAGGTACTATACTCATACTAGCCCACCTTAGATCCTCACTCGCTCAACCGAGGGTGATCGTCTCAAGGAAACCTTAAGCTAGCAAGAGCCCTATGGATGCCTAACAATGATGCTCTAGGAGTTTGGAGGGGGGTTTATATAGTTTTTTGAATGAATTTGGGCCCTTGGATCTAGAGAAATCAACTCTCAACTCTAGGATCACTACTTTTGATTACAAATATTTGATTAATCAAATCGATGGATTGGAATTGTTCTTTCTATCAAATCTAGTATAAAGGAGTGAAATTTAGGTGCCTTCATTCTCCACCTTTGGATCTGGGGATGATCTTGACCATCGGATTAGTGCTAATATCAATTCGGATAAGATATGCCAGTATTTTGAGAGAAAAGTTGCATTATTGATCTTTAACTGTCAAAAAAGTCTGTTTGATGAAAAAAACGCGTGGATTCTCCTTGCTTTAAGCATAAGTTTGTCTCCACCCTTGAATATGAGCTCATCTTGGTCGTACAAAATGGCTCAATCAGCTTTCACCATGTGGCAGTCCTTCAACCCTTCAATTTGCTTAAACTAGAAAATTGTGGTGACCTTGAAAAGTGGACTTTGTGCTCTTTGACCCACCAAAAAGGCTTTGATGAAGATGAAACTTTGTAGGACTATGTTTCCAAAGATCTCCTTCAAGAATATGCAGAAAAAACTTTTATCTAAATCTTGCTTATACAAGTTTGACTACATTTGGAAGCTTGCAAGATGGCATTAAGGTGTCTAGGAGACTTTGATGGCCTTGAAAATTTGTACAAATATGTAGCCACATATGGTCTTTATACATGCTAAACCATATGACAAACAAAAATTCCTATACAAGATTTTGTAGGGTCTAAGTGGAAAAATTACGTTTTTTACAAAATGCACATGGCATATCAATGTGCGAGAAAATCCATTTTCATGTGAAATTCGGGCTATAGACTGCCTTCGATAGGATTTACAAGTATATGAATTTTCATGTGATTTGGAGATATTGAAAGTTTTGCCCTAATTTACAAAGTTTGACCAGCATTGACCGCTACCCTGGATTTGCTCAATTTCTTGCAAAGTTTGCATGTGAATTGCCTTTGACATCCTTCATGCATCTTGGACTTCTCAGGGAATTCTGGCTACCTTCACCGAATGTGTTTCTTGTAGGCCTTCATGAATGAGAGAGGAGAGAAAATCTCGATGAAAGCGGAGACATCATCTCAGAGGAATTCAGTTCGAGATAGGAATGCAAATTTAAATTTAGCTAGAAATAGAGCTTTGACTCAAACTAAAAATGCATTTTTAGAATGATCTCCGAATGATGCCTTTATTTTTGAGTACTTACTCCCCGTGCCTGTAAATCCCTTTGCACACAGAACAGTGATTGAGGAAGGACCATCAACTAGAGTAGCTTCAAACCAAATCAGGGATACACGTCCAATTCGGCCTAGGGCTAGACTTGTAGATCAGGCCAGAAATAGAGAAATGGCTCGAGCCAAGAGTGTGCCTTTTGATTCATCCATGTACTATGTTTTCTTGTCTGCCTATCTGTTCCTTATGCCTCCACATATTCATGAAGAAAAAGATAGATTTCTAGCAAGAATATATCATGAAATGGTTCAAGAACAAAGTGAAGATGATCTGTTAAGTGAAGAAGAGATTGATGCCTATATTAGTGATTACTTATCTTTCGATTTTTTGGACCAAACAAAATCTTTGGTATATAGGCGTCCATAAGAGTTAAATTGAATAAGACCAAAGGATTATTAGTTAGGAGTCAGTGTTTACTACTACACATAAATAAAGGTGAATAATGTACTATGTTGGGAAAGATGGATGGATGCTCCAAGAGATTGAGTAGCTACTGCCAAGTCCTGCTTTGTACCAGCCCTCTGATGCCTTAGAGTTGATAAGTAGACCTTCTTAGCTTTCCAATGATACCATAAAATGGCCTATGTACTTTGGAAATGATGTATGTAAAGCTTGAGACAAAACAGATAACTTTGAATCTCAAGATCTCAAGAAAACCTTCTATTTATGTCTTGACACCTACTGGATCTTTTGTTCAGTATGACCAACACAATAGGAGTTGAAAACATTCCTTTTAGGGGTATCTAACTAGCTTAGCAAGCTAACTATTCCAAGTCGAATGATATAAAAAGACTAACTATGCTCAGAGAAATCACTTTAGCAAATTAAACTTTACCCCCGTTTTTTAGGACTGTGGCAGACATTGGTGGTTCCAACAAGCTTTAGATCTTTGCATTTGGTGGCGGAATGACTGAGATATGCTCTTCACAAGTTGATAGACTTTCAAGTACTATAACAGAGAACTCAGAAATGACTAATGAAGATATATGAACTAATGAACACTTGTATACAAATCCATTGGCATGAAGATCATTGCCTAATGGTGTAGATAGGTGTGGGCTAGAGTGTAGGCCTCACACACACTCAGAATTGATAGTAATGAGCTCGGGAATGATGAGTCCTTACCGCAACTTTTTCATGACCATTTTTATAGAGAGTGAGTAAAAATTTGAATTCAAAATTCAAACTTTTGGCTCCCTATGATTAAGCTCCTATATCCTAGGAGATATTGCTTCAACCAAAAGCTAACTTCTTCCATGAATCATTTTGGTAGGTGTTTACAAAGATTCCAAGTCAATTTGACTTTTACAAAGAGATAAAGTGGTAATTAACCACTAGCCTTTGTTCCTATGCTTCTCCATATGTGTATGGACTTCAATGTATCCATCAAGCCAAATGTGTAGGCTTGTGAATTGCACCAACAACTTCCCCTCAAGCCAAACATTTTGGCTTGGTATTCATCTTCAATCTTCATGTATATCCTACAATCCAATAATTGCTTTGAACCTGCAAAATTTGGTTCCATCCAAAGCTTTAGTCAATAACTCTGCACATTGCATGTTGGTTGATACATAGGTTAGTTCAATGTCCTTGCTTAATAACTTCTCTCTCACATAATGGTAATGGACTTCTATATGTTTGGTTCTAGCATGATAGATAGGATTAGCTGCAAGGTGAAGTGAGCTTGTTTTATCTCCAAAGATTATTGGTGACCTAGTATATAAACCCAATTCTGTATACAGAAGTTTGATCCATATGGCTTCTTGTGTGGCATTAGCCAATCCTCTATACTCTACCTCTATAGAAGACAAAGCAACAGTAGGTTGCTTCTTTGAAGACCATGAAATTGGTTTGTCACCTGCAAATGAAATGTATCCAGAAGTGATCCTCCTATCATCCTTGCATCCTGCCCAATCTGCATCAGAATAGATCTTGATATCAATGTCTGAAGTGTAAGGAAAATAAAAACCATGATTTTGTGTACCCTTGAGATACTTCAAGATTCTCTTGGCAGCCTCTAAGTGAGGTATCCTTGGCTTGTGCATCAATTGACTTAGCACACTCAATCCATATGCAATGTCTATCCTTGTTAAGGTAGCATAATTCAAGCTACCCACCATACTTTGATAACCTATAATGTCATTAATTTCATCACCTTCATGGGCACTTAGTTTGAGGTTTACCTCCATTGGAGTACTTGCAACTTTGGCATACTGCAAATGAAATTTCTTCAACATATCCTGTATGTATATTTTCTGAGTAATGTATATTCTAGAGTTAGTATAAACTAGCTCAAGCCCAAGAAAATACTTCAATAGACCAAGATCATTGATCCTGAACTCCTTCATCATCTGGTTCTTGATTTGTTTGACTCCATTGACATCATTGCCTGTAAGTATGATATCATCAACATAAATACATAGGTATATTACCTCTGAATTGCTTCTCTTGATGAATAGAGAAGTATCTGCCTTGCTCATGACAAAACCTTGGTCTTGAAGGTATGTAGTTAATCTGTAATTCCGTGCCCTAGGTGCTTGCTTCAATCCATATAAAGCCTTTTTCAATTTGCAAACATATGTTACCTTCTTAGGGTCCTCATAGCTAGGAGGTTGTGACATATATACCTCCTCTGAAATCCATCCACTCAAGAAAGCATTCTTGACATCTAATTGGTACATATTCCAATTTTTTGATGCAGCTACACTCACCAACACTCTGATGGTTGGCATCTTGGCCACAGGTGAGAATGTCTCTTCATAGTCAATGCCTTGGTTTTGTGCAAAACCCTTGGCTACCAATCTGGCTTTGTACCTATTGATTGACCCATCAGAATTTCTTTTGAGTTTATAGATCCATCTGGATCCTATTACCTTCATGGATTCCTTCTTTGGTACTAGCTCCCATGTGTCACTTTCCTTGAGTGCTTCAATCTCCTCATTCATAGCTTCTTTCCATTCTATCTTGGTTATGGCTTCTTCATATGATCCTGGTTCTTCAATTGACAAATCTTTGGCAAGATAAACAGAGTGTTTAGTAACAAGAGATGTATCATACACATATCTGATAGGTTTTCTACTCTCTCTTTGTGATCTTCTATTTGACTGACTTGAAGATTCAGGCATGTCTTCAAGCTTCTTCATCTCCATTTTGCCCTTCGACTTCCATGTCTTGAACTCTTCAAGGTTGATAGTGTCTTCATCATCTGAACTTGAGTCTTCATTCTGAGTAGGTTCCTCCTTAGCAAGACTTGGAAACTCCTCTTCCAAGTCATAGGGTAGTTTAACCTTCTTGCATTCATTCTCATACCAAGAATCATTTTCATCAAAGACAACATCTCTACTCACCATGAATCCCTTATTGGAAGGGTTATAAAACCTGTATCCTTTCTGATTCAGATCATATCCAATAAAGATGCACTTATGAGCCTTAGGGTCTAGCTTACCTCTTATCTGAGAAGGAATGTGTACATATGCTACACATCCAAATATACTGCAATGGTCTAGTGAGGGTCTCTTACTATGCCATGCTTCATAGGGTGTCATCCCATCAAGGGATTTAGATGGTAACCTGTTTATGAGATAAGTGGCAGTTGAAACACTTTCTGCCCATAGATAATTAGGTAACTTTTTCTCATTCAACAAGGACCTAGCTGTCTCAACAATCAACCTATTTCTTCTCTCAGCTACCCCATTCTGTTCAGGAGTATACCTTGTGGTGATTTCTCTTTTAATACCTCTGCCCTGCAAGAAGTTTTCAAACTCATTGGAGAAGTACTCACCTCCTCCATTTGACCTTAGCCTCTTCAAATTCTTCCCTTGCTGATTCTCAACAAGTGCAAGATATTTTTTAAAGCACTTAAACACCTGATCCTTGTGCTTCATGAAGTACAATATAGTCAACCTGCTATAATCATCAATAAAAGATACATAGTACCTTGATCCTAAGACTGAGGGGTCTTTGCTTGGTCCCCATACATCTGTATGGACTAGCTCTAGGTAGTCTTCATGCATGTAACCTTTCCTTGAGAAGGGTAACCTGTGAGACTTCCCAAATTGACAAGCACCACACTTATAAATCATATGTTGCTTGGATACATTAGGTATTCCAAGCACATATTCGTCCCTGCATATTTGCTTCAAGGTTCTTTCTCCTACATGCCCTAATCTTTTGTGCCAAATCTCAAGCTCTCAAAGTGTTTGATCTTTATAATTGTATAGTGCAATATTCTTTGTGTCTTCTAGCTCAAAAGTGAAAAGTATACCTGATTTTTCTCCTTTTGCTATTCTCTTGAACCCATGCCTTGGATCCTCCACAAATGCTCCATATTGGTTGAATCTAACCTGCAAACCTTTCTCCACAATCTATCCAACACTCATCAAAATTTTGGTAATGGTTGGTACATAGAGTACCCTGCTCAACAAGTTCTGATTTCCATCACAAGTCTTAACATTTCCAACTTGAACTACAGAGTGCTTGGTGTCATCACCTGTTTGTACTTGATGCTTACCTTTTGGTTCCTCAAGATCAGAGAGTAGTGCTACATTGCTAGCCACATGATTTGAGCATCCTGAGTCAATGTAGAATAGGTGGTCATCATTTGTACCTGATTTTGAAGTCATGTTCATGATCAGAAGAGAGTCATCTTGCTCCTCTGTGTAGTTGTTGTAGTCCTTTCTGGATTTGAAACCTCCTTGGTAGTTGCCATTGTAGTTGTTGTAATTGTTGTTGTAACCTTGGTGATGGTTGAATCTACCTCTTGACTGTGAGTATCCACCTCTTTGGTATCCTCTTCCTCTCTGATTTTTGTAATTCTTGAAACACTCATCCATATTATGATTTGATAAAACACAAATGTTGCATGGTGAGGAGTTATAGGATCTCCCCCTACCTTGCTTACCTCCTCTGCTCCTTCCTCTTGATGATCTACCTTTCCCTGCATAGTTGGCTTCAAAGGTAGAGCCTTCATCTTCCCCCTTCTTGCTCTTGCCTTTATCTTTAGACTTTTTATCTATATATAGGGCAGAAGAGTTATTACCTTTGGATGTGTCTCCATTCTTGTTGAGCTTTGCTTCATGAATGAACAATTGTCCCATGAGACTTGAAAGATCTCGAATTTGCATGTCCATGTAAAGGTCCATGGCAAAGGTGAAGCTTTCCCATTTGTCATCAGCTTTGATCCCATTGATCACTTGCCTCACAATCTGCTCTTCTTCAATCTCTTCTCCTATGCTTGCTAACTGATCTGCTACATCTTTAATCTTCGTCACAAACTCTGACAAAGCTTGCTTAGGTTGCTTCCTTAATGTGGTGAATTCAATCCACAACTGATTTTTCCTAGCCCTTGTATTGGAAGAAAAATAGGATGACAAAGTTTCCCAAGTCTCTTGGGATGTCTTACAGTTCCTAATGTGTGGCAAAAGAAAATCAGAGATGGACGTAAATAAGACCTTGCCAATGCATCCTTAGCACACCATGTGTTGAGCTTTTCATGTTCTTCCTTTGTTGGTAATCCACTTGTTTTGAATGAGGGCAATTCCTCATCTCTTGAGATGTATCCATAAAGACTCCTTCCTTGTAGGTAGGTCTTCATCCTTAGAGACCATGCCTGATAGTTGTTCCTGTCCAATTTATCAATAAATGAAGGAAAATCATCTCCCATTTTACCTTAGTTTGCTCTGATACCACTATTGGGAAAGATGGATGGATGCTCCAAGAGATTGAGTAGGTACTGCCAAGTCTTGCTTTGTACCAGCCCTTTGATGCTTTAGGGTTGATAAGTAGACCTTCTTAGCTTTCCAATGACACCATAAAATGGCCTATGTACTTTGGAAATGATGTATGTAAAGCTTGAGACAAAACATATAACTTTGAATCTCAAGATCTCAAGAAAACCTTCTATTTATGTCTTGACACCTGCTGGATCTTTTGCTCAGTATGACCAACACAATAGGAATTGAAAAAATTCCTTTTAGAGGTATCTAACTAGCTTAGCAAGGTAACTATTCCAAGTGGAATGATATAAATAGACTAACTATGCTCAGAGGAAACACTTTAGCAAATTAAACTTTACCTCTGATTTTTTATGACTGTAGTAGACATTGACCAGTGATCACCTCGACAAGACTTTCTCTGAAATGGATGAATAGAATCTCTTCAAATTTTGCCAGCATGTAGAAAGCTTTCAGCCGGTTCCAATAAGCTTTAGATCTTTGAATTTGGTGGATAAGTGACTGAGATATGCTCTTCACAATTTGACAGACTTTCAAGTACTATAATAGAAAACTCAAAAATGACTAATGAAGATATATGTATTAATGAACACTTGTCAGAATTGATAGTAATGAGCTCCGGAATGATGAGTCCTTACCATGACTTTTTCATGACCATTTTTATAGAGAGTGAGTAAAAATTTGAATTCAAAATTCAAACTTTTGGCTCCCTATGATTAAGCTCCTATATCCTAGGAGATATTCCTTCAACCAAAAGCTAACTTTTTCCAAGAATCATTTTGGTAGGTGTTTACAAAGATTCCAAGTCAATTTGACTTTTACAAAGAGATAAAGTGGTAATTAACCACTAGTCTTTGTTCCTATGATTCTCCATATGTGTATGGACTTCAATGTATCCATGAAGCCAAATGTGTAGGCTTGTGAATTGCACCAACATACTCTAAACTTGTGATCTGAGGTGTGTATATATGTGTTTGATGTTCATGTTTTGTTTCAACATTCAACTACGAAGAACATGTCTATAAGAGAATTGAGCAAAGAAAGTAAGTTGCACATAATGGAATAAAGTGTCTAATGGTTTTTATTTGAGTTTTTCAGAAGAAACATGAATTGGGTTAGCAAGTGAGGAGTGATGACTCGGAATGGAGATGTTCTTCTGCAAAAATTCATCAATAAAGGGTTTGATCATTTCTTGAGTTAATTTGTATATATGTATATAATGCTGTTTTGGGTTGAATGTTCTCATTACTTGCATAGTTTTATGAATGCAGGGAAAGATTGGATCAAAGACAATGGAAACGACAGTCAAAGCAAAAAAATCAGATTTTCTTTTCATTATTTTCCTTCTATAACCTTGTTCTTTTGCACCATTTTTTTGTTGCATTGCAAGTAAAGTGCACATATTTTAGATCGAGAAAAGCACATGTTCAAATGCTTGTAGATGCACTCTCATTTGCACAATAAAAATCATAGGTATAACTAATTGAGTGGAGTTGTGAGTTAGGTCAAAAGACTGATTGCATTTGAGAATGAAGGTTATGAGTGAATAGACTCTTTTAGTAGGATCCTCAAAATCATTTTCATATTTACACCATACTTGAAACACATGCACCTGAAGTATGCATATTTGAAAATGTAAATGCACATATGTTTCCAAGCTCATAGGTGCACGTCCGATTGCATGCAAAACAAGTTGTAAATACATGAAGAATATTAGAGTTCTAAGAATTGAGGAAAAACCTTGACATCAAATGCTAATCGCCTTTTTTTTATTGCACCATTCCATTTTTGATGCACTTAAAGTATGCATGAATAGAGCCCATCTCATGGCTGTGCATAGGCACATGTGTTTATAATCCATGCACTTGAATGATTTTCATCATGTTTGATGTTTTTCACAAAGGAAGGTGAATGAGCTATAAGATGCAAGGAGGGTACCCTGCTTGGGTTTGCAAAAAAAAAACGAAAGCATGGAAAGCTCAGCTTCAAGAGTGGATAATTTCTACTAGCGATTATCCTTGAGCTATAGATTACTGGATGGTACAGACAAGCATAAGGTACTTCATGATAACAAGGACAATCCAAAGGCTTGAAGCTGAAGTGGGGGCGATCACTGAGTGATTAGCTAAGTTTGCTTGTGGTTTGGTAAATAGGCGTTCTTCAAGTAGTCAAGTACTTGAAATAATACATGCAGCCCTCGAGAAGCTAGAGACATTGGATGAGCAGCCAATCTCTCATTCCAATGGAGAAGTAAATGCGGAAAATATAGAAGAGAGATTGAGAAATAAGCTATGTGCCATAGAGTTCACTGATATCTCATTAGATTCTGTCTTATTGACTGTATGAGATGGTGGTTAGCTTGTTACTAACTATTAGCTTTGGCACTACAAAGTATTTGATCTGACATTTGGAAATAATTCAATCTGCATTATTTCTACAAATCTTGGAGAAGCTCTTGAACTCTTCTATGCAGGAATAAATAAAACGTTAAGGGCTAGATAAGGATGATGCACAAATTTAGATATTGTTGTGCTCATGTTCAGTTGTGTAGAAATTAAGATCTTTGAATGGAATATCTTGAGGGATAGGGGAGTGACAAACTGTCAGATGGATTTCATGGAAAGAGCATTAGGAAAGAAAGATTGGAGCTTTTAGATGACAGGCAGTGCTGTTGGAGGGTGGAGATCATTCAGATGCATCTTTGTGGAATTCCATGATGAATAGATTATGATTGAAGTGGAATTGTAACAAGGAAAGTAAAGAATAGAAGAAATCTTGAAAGCTACTCACTGAAGGGTTCTCCATCTTTAATCGGGATAAGGTAGTGCTAATAGAAATGTCTTCCTCTTTCTAAGAAGGTTTCGTCAAAACTTCCTCTCAACATGAATTGTAAGTGACCTTAGGAACGTGAAGGATAGAAAATTAGTTAAAAACCTCATAATATCTAGGATTAAGGTTGTAAATGTCATTCCAAGCATTTAAAGGCTCATGTGATTTTACTACTATGCTTTTGAAACTGCATATGTAAATATAAGAACCACCTAAGGCTCGAGGAAATGCAATTGTAAGTGATATATAAGTACGTCTCTTTAGCAACCACCTTTCTTGAAACCTCGACATACCTAGTGAACTTGATGTGAAAGGAGGTGAGTGTAAAGACTTAAAACTTAGGAGTGAAAGGCTTAGCAAATAGTGCAATTTGAAAAGTTCTTATCGTTTGACTATTTATGGGCGACACTATAATTTCCCAGATGGATGTTATAACCTAGCCCTTGTTCTTCCAGCAAGATGAAAAACGACAAACTGCCATCCAAGCATTCCAGGAATGAGTTATCAATCCGAGTGGTTACTTTGACGGTAAAAATGTCACGTGATTTTGCAAAGAATATGAGCTGGAAGCTTGATACCTTGGAAGCTGGTTACTCCCTTAAACGATATAGAACTTATTGAAAACTTTGTATATGTGTCAGAACTGCACTTACATGACCGGTTAACAATGGAGGCCCAGACGCAATGGCCACAATATAAATTAGTGCTAATTAAAATGTTAACTCTCGAGGACATTCACAAAGTAACCTTTCATGCCCTCGCAAACCTTCAGCTGCTGTATCAAAAACACCAAAACACATTAATCAATGTTTATCGCTCTTATCGATCATGGGTCTGAAATTAACTTAATGTCCAAAGATCTCTACATAAAAAGGAAATGGCTGATAGATATGCAACCATGGTGGAGAATCAAGGCTGCTAATATGATGCCAGGTGAGCTATTTGGTGCATGCTCACAGGTACTAGTCACAATGGGGGATGTTAGTGATTATGAGAACTTCTTCATCCAATATCATTCCAGCTACTCATTGATTTTAGGGCAGCCATACATTACTGCCTTGAGGATGGAGACAAGAGTCTTGGAGGATGGATAGGACTATGCACGAATTCAAAGGAAGGATGGAAAGAAAGTAGTCCAGTTTATGATGATTTGTGTAGACCATGTCAAGAATAGAACTTCTCTTCGGAGAAGACCTATTCTTGAAGAATTGGAAGATCAATTTTTTTAAATGAAGCTTTCATAAATCGGGACTATGGAAGCTTGGATAGTGAAAAGATCCTGAATGTAATATCAAGTTCCATAGCAATTTCTTTAACAAGTACCTTTTAGTTTCGCATTTCTTTTGAGTTAAAAAAGTGGGAAAAACAATATATAATAGATCTTCAGAGAAACTTTTATGGATGTAGAGTGCTCGATTTCAACGAGGAGATTTCCAGAGTTTTGATGAGATATCTTTTGCAGACACATTGTTTGATCTGCAAGAGTTGATGGAAGGAAGGAGGAGTGACTACATGATTCAAGCACACTCTATTTCCATGTACAAGGAAATAGCAAAGTTTTAGCAAGATGAAAAAGAAAAAGAAGCTTTTCTTGAAACAAAATACAAAACGGTCGATAGAAAGATTAAACGAGTTGTAGTTTTGCTTTATGAGAATAGTAATGAACTTATGGATGGTGCAAAAACCCAACCACCTCTCAGAGATAGAGGGAGAATAGGTCACAAATTCATTAAAGAAACACTTGAGCAAATTCAATCTAGAAATGATGGGTTTCTAAGTGAGGAAGACAATAATGTGTTCTCCCTGATGATATTCAGGCATGGAAAGCATTTTTCTTTCAATGCTTAGGAAATTGGGTGTGTTGATCCATCTATGGTGACATGAACGATAATTTTCATGATACCACATGTGCCTTGGAATCTTCAACTGATTCTAGTACCAAAAGCTCACATTTCAAAGTTAGTTGACCTATTGAATGAAACTATGAGAATGGGGATTCTTGAGCCATCAAGTGCTCCCTATTCTAACTGTGGGTTCACAGTACCACAAAATAATAGATCACTGAGATTTATTCAGGATCTATAGTCGATAAATAAGGTGACAATCAGAATAGCCTACCATAGATGATTACGCAAAAGCCTTTGTAGGAAGATCTATTTATTTGATGGGGGATTTGCACTCTGGGTATGACCAATTCTAGCTATATCTCGAGCGTCGTGACTTGGCGACTATGAGGACACCACTTGGGCTCGTGCGCATGTGCACTTTGCCACAAGGCTCCACGAACTCGGTGGCACATATGATGAATGGTATGCATAAGATGCTTAGGGATTTTATTCTGCATCTGATCATGCCATTCATTGATGATGTACCTATTAAAGGTTGCGAGGAAAAAGATAAAGATGAGACTGTTGACGAGGATGGATGTCAAGAATTTATCAAAAATCACATAAACGATTGTGAATCCATTCTTAGTCAGTTGGAAGAGGTTCATTTGACATTATGTGTAAGAAAATTAGTATTTGGAGTGCAAGAGGTACTAATTGTAGGAAATCTGTGTGGTCCTAAAGGAAGAAAGCCGTGTTTGAAGAAAATAGATGCTATTCAACACATGAAAGAGGTGAGGTGATTTCTTGGGGCGTGCGTTTTCTATGTTGTGTGGATTCCTCATTTTGCCCATGTTGGAGACCCACTCTATCAATTTCTTTGAAAAGGGCAGAGGTTTCAATGGAAGGACATCCATAGTCAAGCTGTGTGGAAATTAAAGAAGGCACTTGCAGAAGCACCACTGCTTAGAAAAGCGAATTACAATGACAATAAAAAAAATCCACATTACCATAGATATGAGTCGGATGGGTATAGGCTGGGTGATTGTCCAAGAGGATGATGAGGGAAAAAGGTATGCAATTTCGATTTGGAGCTAGAGTACTAAATGTTTGCTAGAGAGGCTACCCTCAGATTAAGCGAGAATCCGGGGAATAGTGATTGCATTAAAGCATGATAAAGAATACTTAATCAGGGAAAATGTCGTGGTGGAAATAAAATACTTACCATTGTTGGAAATGATCGCGAATTGTTCCACTGTAGACATTGCCATGTTAAGATGGATAGCGTACATCAAGTCGCTAGACCCCGAGTTTGTTCCTATAGCCGAGAGGAATAATGTTGTAGCTGATATGCTAGCACGAGCTATATATGAGAATGAAGACTCCATGATTTCTAATGATGAAGAGATAGGTTTTTGAATTTTATGCTTCACATGTCCATACTTCAAGCTTAGACGAAGCATCTACAGGGCTGAATAGAAAAGAGCCAACTCATGAAACTGAAAAGATTGAGGCTAGTATTGAGTCTTCAAGAGAAGGAATTGGAAAGAGCTTAGGAAGTGGAAAAGGAAATAGGAGAAAAGAAGAGAAACATTACGATGTTCAAATAGGAATAACAGAAAGATTCAATGAAGATGAATATGAAAATGAGTGGAACGAAATCAAAAGATACTTAAGCATTAAGTATCCTGATCCTACTTGGAGCAAAGAAATGTTTCGTACCATTTGGGGAAAGTCAAGAAACTATTTCCAAAAGGATGGAATACTTTGGATGCAAAAGATTGAAATAGGTAAGATACCTTAGTGAATTGTAGGTTGCAATGAAGCGAAAGGTAAGATTATGTGTGAAATGCATAGCTCACTAGGGGCCAGACATAAGGGCTTTCAAGGGACTTATGAAAAGATAAAGGAAAGATATTGGTGGCCGAGGATATATGTAGATGTCCAAAAATATGTGGCCACTCACAAGGCTTGCTAGGTGTACTCGAATGTCAAGCATGAGGATGAGTTGCATCTGACATATCCTCTAAATATGATGTTCTGGACCACCAAAGTCACAATTAGACCATTCTCCAATGAGTTTTGGTTCTCGGTTTTTTAAGTTCAAAAACTTGCACTAGAAATGTTTCATTGTGTATGGAAGTCTCTTCCTAAGATCCAATGCTTCCTTGTATTCTTTATTTAAGAGGCAAAACATTTGCTCATCTTATGAGCTAATTACTAAGACTTTTAATCCATACATTATTTTCTTGATAAGATTTATAGTAGTTTCAATTGAAATAACATGGCTTACCTTGTTCTAATTGTGATCAAGTCATGCTAATTAGGCCATGGTGACAAAGATTGAGTCTCTATATTAAGCTTTGCTTTATCTATCTACAAAGCTCAGTAGCTTATACAAGCTATTTTCTTGAGATCTCCCCCTACAATCAAGTCTAAGCACCCATTAATGTTTTTTAGTATTTTGAGATCAAAGGAATCTCCTAAAAAATTTATACCCCTATTGTTTATACCAATCATAATACTTAAGTAACACTACATGTCATTTGGGGCTTACTTGTAAACTATTTTAGGCCATCGTTCTTTTACTCTTATCTATCTTTAAGGAGTATTCTTTCTCTTAGAATATGTCAACCCTTAAGGGGGTTCTAACTAAATTCAATGATTGTTATCAGCTTGAATTGTAATGGTCCTTGCCAAAACTTCTTGGGGTAAATCCAATATTAGTCTATGTTATTCCTTATGAAGTGCTTTTCATTCTACTCTAAGTATAACACTAAAAATATTATGATGCTCATGACTTTTTTTACCGTTATTATCTTTTGCTAATGGCTAGAGATGGAGTGGGCTTGTTCTTCTTCAATGGTCCTACAGTATGTGTCATGCATCTAAGTGGGTGGAAATGAAATTAGTGGTAAATAGTGCATGCACATGTGGAAATGAACATAGGTATCTCCACTCCGTCTAGCACACTCGATCCCTCAAAAAACAAGATTTTCAAGGTAGATTGTGTGCACCGCCTTGTTTGGAAACACAAGAAGATGCTTAAGGTAGGTTTCTCTTACCTCCTCATGTAGATATATGTCGAGATGTTTCCTTTATGGGTGAACCTCTATAGAACAATAAGATGTGCTTAGAGTTCACACATTGACAACAATTTGAGCAATGAAAGTAATTCTAAGCTACAACCAAGGTGTTCTCTAACCCTCACACGTAAATTATAGGAAGTTACATGAAGTAAAATATGACACATTTTGGAAGTTTCAGCATAGAGAGGGACAATTGACATAGTTTTCAAATCCATTTCCAGGACATCGATAGAAATGTGAGATATGTGAGAGACAATACATTCAATTCATTAAGAGGATAAGGAAAATGTAGTATTTCTCACATATCAAATGAGTACTAGAAAGGTAAGGGAAGAATTCTATTTTAGGTAAGAAGATTTGTCTGTGTGTTACATGCATATACCTATTGAGTGATGATATTTTTTAAACATTCAATGATTATGTAGAATTCTAATGAAAAAAGGGTTATAGCTATTACCACGTAATTACTAAAGTTTTAGTCTTAATGGATGTAACTATTTGATCCGATACTCCCTTTACATGTCAAAGATAATCACTTGTAGTTTCAAGGTATGGAAGAACCAATGTAGAGACAAAGAGTACCTCAAATTGAACATAAAGAGGGAGCGATACGAACAAACCCACATCAATACATGAATAAAAAAAGGGAATAAATGATATGTGGAGGTAGATGAGATAGAAGTGGATTTTCAACTAGAAGATGGAGGAAATATGTTGGACAAAAGGAGTGTTGAACATATGTTGGACAAAAGAAGTGTTCAGCTAGAGGACTATTGTGTCCAATCTAGGCTTTAGGGTCCTAGCAAAATGTAGAAAACAAGTATTCCCTCATATTTGACAATCAAACTTCAATTGGAGCAAAGAACATCCTAAATGAATTTTCCAATCATCCAAAGTTAGGACACATTTTTAGAAAATTGAACTTAAACTTGAACTTGAGGTGAAGTATCTATCACCTTTAACTAAGGTGTGCCATATGCCCATGCCCACTTTGATGTTAGTATAAATCTTGTTGTTTTGTACCACTAGGGTCACAATTAGACCATCATGCAATGAATTTTGGTTCAATTCAGTTTCCTTTAAGTTCAAAAACATATACTAGAAATGTTTCTTTGTGTATGGAAGACTCTTCCCAAGACCCAATGCTTCCTTGGATTCTTTTTTTTAAGAGCTGAAACCTTTCCTCATCTTGTGAGCTAATTATTAAGACTTTTAATGCATATATTATTGTTTTGATAAGATTTATAGTAGTTTCAATTGCAATAACATGGTTTACCGTGTTCCAAAACTGATCAAGTCATGTTGATTAGGCCATGATGTTAAAGATGGCCTCTCTATCTTAAGCTTTGCTTTATATATCTACAAAGCTCAATAGCTTATACAAGGTATTTTCTAGAGATCTCCCCCTACAATCGAGTCTAAGCATCCATTAATGCTTTTTTGTATTTTTAGATCAAACGAATTTCCTAAAGAATTTGTACCCCTATTGTTTATACCAATCATAAGACTTGAGTACCACTACATGTCGTTTGTGGCTTACTCCTATCTATCTGTAAGTAGTACTCTTGCTCTTAAAATATCTCAACCCTTAATTGGGTTCTAGCTAAATTCAATGACTTTTATGAGCTCTAGTTGCTATGGCCCTTGCAAAACCTTCTTGGAATAAGTCCAATATTATTCGCTACTTTTCTTTATGAAGTGCTTTTCATTGTGCTCCAAGTATAACACCAAAACGTATTTATGATGCTCATGATTTCTGTTAACCTTATTATCTTTTCCTAATAGCTAGAGATGGAGTGAACTTATTCTTCTAAGTGAGTGGAAATGAAATAAGTCGTGAATAGCGCATGTGCATGCGGACATGAACGTAGGCATCTCCAGTCCCTCTAACAGACTCGGTCCCCCCCAAAAAATACAGTTCTCAAGGTAGGCTGCTCTTACCTCCTCGTGTACAAATATAGCCTCATAGAGAACAATAAGATGCGCGTAGAGTTCACACATTGACAACAATTTGAGCAATGAAAGTAATTCTAAGCTACAACCAAGGTGTTGTCAAATTATAGCACGTCACATAAACTAAAATATGACGGAACACCTCCATTGCACAAGGCTAAGTGTTGAACTTGTCTAATACTCTCAAAGTGGCTAGCGTTATCATTACCTTAGCCTTTCCAAGTTACTATGTAAGACATTCTCATATGCATACATGTACATCCATGCATAGATGTACACATAGATATACAAATACACATACAAATATATATACATATTAATACACACATACGCATACATTCACACACATATATACATATACATGAACATATAAAAATTAACATATACATATATACATGCACATAATCGTTTAAACATGAAAATATAAAGATAAGCATGCATACGGACATACACATATACATGCATATGCACATACGTATAGACATTCACTTACACATGCACATACACATACACATACGCACACAAACACATAAATACATACAGAATCACATAATATACACTTACACATTCATATACACGTACACTATCTACCTAAGTGTTTTCCCATGAGATAATTCTTCAATGTACACCTCTATGATTATAATTGCGATTTTAATGTTTCTCAGTTTGAGTATTGAAATCAGCCATGCGAGGTTCTTCTAGGATCTTAAGTATTCCTCCCTAAAGTGATGAATAGGTTGAGCAGTGAGATAGCTTCCCTTGAGAGCTTTCCCATGATTTACGTGATGACATGTTTGACTCTCTTCTTTCGATTATTTCCTTTTTGAATCACTTACTCTCAAACACCTTGAGATTGGATTTCAAACAGCAGTTTCAAATCCTTCATTCGGGTGTTTTCGAGGTTTTCTAAGTTTTCGAGGTTTTCGAGGTTTTCTAAGTCTCTAACATAGGTAAAATGTTGTGTAGAATTTCATCAACTCACTTAGAGATTTTCTTTGCATTACTGAGATATCGAACTATATTTAAAACAGTCTATCATGCATTGAATCAATCCGATAGGATTTTTTAGTATGGATAATCAAATGCTGCAACATAGTTCTAAACTATCTACACATACTAAGTAGACTATCTTGGCTCGAGAACCAACATGCATAACGTATACTAACAGAGCAACACATGTAACTTCAACTAGCTCAAATGAATATAGGAATAAGGGTAAATCCTCTACTCAACTTAGATCGAATGGGTGCCTACATAGACTTATCATTCAGTGAGGAGGTTTTATGAACATGTGCACAGACATTTTCCTTGTATAAAATAACTAACTACCAAACAAGTGAGTCCCACCGTTTGGTGGTCAACTAGCTCTCGTATTATAGCATGGTGCTGTTTGTATATGCATTGATGCGTAGAGGTGATTCTGAAAACTTCATGCTAAGACTATTAAACGCAGAAATTTTTGGTAGGAATGTTTCATACCTCGTCTATGAATCAAACGCATTCTTGAAAGAAGAGATGGAGTTTTGGATGTGAATCTGCTTCAGTCTGTGCTTTTATTGACTAAACGAAATGAAACCAGCTAAAAGAGTTTTTATAAAACCTGAATTTCTACGTGTCAAAAATGAAGCTTCGTTACTGCTTCAAAAATGAAGCTTCGTTACTGCTTCAAAAATGATGGCACAATTCATTTCATTCTTAATCTCGATCTACATGCTTCGGTTTTCAAGGATATAGAAAACTGTCTATGGAAGAATAGAAAATCGGATGCATATTTGTAGAACAAATCTGTCGTAGAAGTACCTAATGCCTGAATAGTACGAACGTACCTAATGCTTCTTCAAGTGATGCAATTACCACTGCTATTTATCTTATGAACAGGTATTTCAATTGCGAGGTACATACAAAGGAACCCGATGAGTACTAGAGAGGGAAAAGAAGAATTCTATTTTAGGTAAGATGATTTGTCTGCGTTACATGCATAAACCTATTGAGTGAGGAGCTTTTTGAAACCTTCGGTAGTTATGTAATATTGTAATGAATAAAAGGGTTACGCAATTACGAAAGAGATAGTCTTAATGGATGTATCTATTTGATCAGATACTCCCTTTAAATGTCAAAGATAATCACTTATAGCGTTAAGATATGGATGAACCAATGCAGACGCAAAGAGGGGCTCAAACTGGCATGGACCTAACCAGCAAGGAAAGCTAAACTATAAATGAAGGGTCAAGTATGCATTCAACACGAAGAGGGAGATACGAACAATCTAGCATCAATCCATGAATCAAAAAATAAAGGGAAGACATGATCTGTGGAGCTAGATGATGAAGGCATGAGATAGAAGTGGGTTTTCTACTAGAAGATGGAGGACATATGCTGCAAAAACGCACTATATAAAAACCGGAATTTAGAGTCCCAAGCGAAAGGATTGTTTTAACCAGCATGGGAGAGTAAAGAAATTTGGGAAGGATAAAGTATCCATTAGATAAGCTAACATATGATTCTCTTATGGAAAATAATGTTTCCTACATGAACAAAGAGGTCAAGGATGAGAATTGGAAGAGAATGGCTGTTAGGTTATTTTTACCCCACTTTAAGAGGTTGTTATCCCCTTGTTTTGTATATATACCCATAACCCTGAATGTCTAATTATTGCTACATCCATCACTGAATTATACACTTGTGAGTTGTGGTTGCAGCTTCTTTTTGTTTCACATGCTAATTGTTTGTATTCTCAATTACCCAAACTCTAGCAATTGGTATACAATAAAAGTGGGGATTCCCTAGGTTCATTATTGACACACTGTGATTGACAATTGCAAACTGCTAAAAGAAAACTTGAGAAATTAAAAACTAATTCTTTTCTTCCTTTAAATACACTATTGTCATCACTGTGGAATCAAATTTTTCCTTTTTATGCTATTTTTGGTTTCTATGTACCAATATAAGATCCTATTTTTGGTACATAGAAAATATGCTTTACGGTATTACTATATGATATCATTCGCTTGAGCACATTCTCCTAAATAAGGAGCATTGTTTTCATGTGACTCACTTGGAATGAGGGATATCTGTGTGTGGTATGATCCCTACCCAAATCATCCTAAAAAGCATATGGCTTTGCACTTGATAATTTGAATCTAAAGCAAAGTATGGAAAGAATGATTAGGTTGGATTAAAAATTCCTACCTAATTCGCTATTCCTATATGTGCACATTGGACATCCATAGCACAAACATATGAACTAGGTGGATTCAAGGTATCACCATTGGGGTTGGTTGTCATGACCCATTCTTATGTGCATGGATCTAGCAAAAAAGATGGAATCTCCAACTACTGCAAACATTTGAGAACTCTGTCTCTAAGAAGTAGTTTGGTCCTGGTTTGGAGAAAATGAAGTTTGAATATGGTTGACCAAAATTTTTGAGTTAGATGTTGCCACTCTAATCCACATTTAACCAACATCCACTGATGTCATTCACAACCAGAGAACTATTGTAGGGGTGACTAATTATATGAAGTTCTGTTATACTATGATACTCCATTCATTTCCACCATATGAGGGAAAATGGGTCCTGTGTGACCTATGCTTATATGCATAAATGAGACGAGGGCTTTGCAAAGCATCTTAAGTGTTTCATGGCCGTTGCGAAGGATGGGAGGCACTTTCTTAGATGCCATAATGCAATCATTGAGCGTTACAATAAGAAGATGAAGATGGGAAATAAACATTTATTTAACATTGATGATAAGAAGTAAACACAACTAAAAGATATCAACTTATTTGAAAAGAGTAATAAAATAAATAGAACATTTTGACATGGTGATATGGACAAATAAAATGAATCTAATATTGTAGAAGAGCATCCGTCCTCCAACTTGGAGCCCTTGAAAGCCACTATACCAAAGGTAGAGATGGAAAGGTTTTCTATTGTGCTTGTAGATTGAGAAGAATTTCTTGTTCCTACATGATTCTCAGAAGGCATTTAGTCATGCTAAATAACATTTCAATATTCTTTTAGAATCCCTAATGGATTCACTTGGATATTTCTTGGCACTCTCGATTGCAAGGATAGTATCATGTCTAATGTGGTTCTATAAAACTCGCTGATAAGAACTCGCAAGAGATGCTCATGGCTTAAAAATCATTGATCTCTAACTGGTTGAGCCATTCTAAAGCCATGAAAATTAGAGCTAAACCAAATGTATGAACCAATCTCTCACTTGTGCATCTTTGAGCACTTGGCAAACATTTGCTCATGTGTCACCTTGCCCATCATAAGATGTTCTCACACACCTTGCCTCCTCAATATGGCATAGACATATTCTTGGAGTAGTAAGCTTGGTTGCTTGATGAGAGCTTGTTGATCCATTCACTTTTTCCATTAACAAATGTGCTAGTTGGAGCATTTTGGGTTGGCATGAGTAGACGATGATGAGTCAAATAGCTTTAGAACCCCATTCTCAAAGTGTGTTCGAATATTGTGGAAAGCATATCATGGTAGAGTGGAGAGTGTGGAATGTAACCCTCCATGTTCTTGTGGAAAGTGTGTCATTGCTCTTGTGGACCCTCATTTTGCGGATGAGCACATGGGTGTGATCCTGCAATGACGGGTGTGGAAACCACCATAATGTTTCTAGAGAGGGAGGATGAAAGTAAAACACAACAAATGAGTTGTCTTGTAGTACCTTGTAAGAAACCATGATTATCCACAAGGGTGGCACATATGGAACACGAAAATCCATGGAATTTTATTATTTGGCACGGGTTTTGATGAGTGCTTCTCATGAGAATATAGTTGTACAAGTGAATGGGCCTAGAAGCCATGGGACCCCATATCCCACAAAGCAGGGGCTACTTATAGATTGTTGGAACAAATCAAGTACAAGCCTAAGTATTGGCTTGGGTCTCACAAAAGTAGTTAGAAGAAGTCTTGAATTGAAGTCTATGCATGAGCTCATGTGAGAACTCAATCTTGTAATTCTTTAAGACTTTACTTGATGTAAAAGTAAAGGAATCTAAAAGTGGTTGAGTCCACTTGACAAAAATAGAGAGAGAAGCCACGAATTCATGATTTGGTGGTTGGAGAATCAATCAATCTCTTAAAGTTAGGAGATCACTTTTAGGTGAGCAAGATTCAAATTCAAATCTTGGCTCCAAAACTCCCTATAAATACATGGCAGATTAGTGCACTTTTTAGGCATGGATCAGCTGAGATTTATCCCATATCACAGTGTGGACTCAAGGCACACATTTGTATTTGTAAGTCCTTCATATTCTACAATCATTATACTTTCAAATCTATGATCATTCAAGTCCATATCTTCATATCATTGAGAGTCTACTGTTCACTGCTATACCTTTCACATTTTTTAGTCAGATTGCAGAGATGGTTTCTCTGCATGTAGTGCATTGCTTTTGATGATTTAAGTTGATAAAGTTTTTTCTCTAAGTCTAATATAAGTTTGCAAATTTTCATTGCTATTGGAGTTTTCAATCTTTAGTTATGTTCATTTGAAGTCAACCCTGTCTGTTCATTTTTAGTCCTCTATGAGGTACCCGATTTTTTCACTCATCTTGTTAGAGCTATTTCACAGTGTGTACTTGACCCAATTATGTGATCTAAAGCTTGTTGGATTCAGCATACTTTGTAGTAAAAGCATACAAAAGTTCATAATCATGGGATTCTTGAGGCTTGAGTTATTGTCATTTTACTGCTCACTAGTGTGAGTACTATTGTAGCCCATGAAAATCGGGATGATGCTCTTACTTGTTAAACTTGATTCACATTGTGTGGGTTATCATTTCTGATGCGATTACTCTTGAAAGTTAGCTCTCTAAGCTTATTAGAGTTCCCCAAAAGGAATTAAGGTAATTGCTATTGTGCTCAAAGAATTATTCAAAACACTGGGCAGGTATATGAATCAAAATAGCAAGTTTTTCACCTCTGAATTAATTCCAGCTCATCTGTTTTGATCTATCTTTTTGAGATTGATCTTCCAAGGTACATAGGGTGTCTAACACATCAATTGCCAGGCTAAAAGGGCCCAACACATACTCCTGGAGTTCATTTGGTTGGTGTAGATCAAGGATTTTGCAGCACCACTTCATCTTCAAGCACATATCTATCCATCTCTTTACAGTGGTATCAGAGCAAAGATGGCAGATGGATTTCCTTCATCAATTGAAAAATTGGATAGAGGTAATTACTCAGCTTGGTCATTAAGGATGGAAGCTTATCTTCAAGGTAGAAGTTTATATGGTTATGTGGTTGGAGATGAAGTTATGCCAAGTTTCAGGAACAAAAGTCAACCAACATAAGAAGAGCAAGAAAGATTACGCACATGGTGCTCAAAGGATGCACTTGCAAGGTCCTATATCCTCAACTCTATCTCATATTTTTTGTTGCCTCACATTAGAAGTTGTAAGACATCTCAGGAACTTGAAGCCTTCTTCTCTTCAAGTATCAAAGCTAAGAAGCATCAACTATGGCTGGATTTCACAACCCTCAAGAAGGCTCCCAAACAAAATGTGACTGATTTTGTCACAAAGCTCAAGGACATAGCAGATCAGTTGGGAAGCATTGGAGAGGTAATAGATGAAGAGCAAATTTTAAGGCATGTCATCAATGGATTGAAAGCAGATGACAAGTGGGAAGCATTCACCACAACTATGGATTTGCACATGGACATGCATGAACCTGATTTCAATACACTCATTGGAGAATTACTCACTCAAGAGGCAAAGATTATAGAAAATGGAGAAAGCTCTAAAGGTAATGAATCTTCAACTTTATATACTGATAAAAGCAAGTCCAAAGAAAACAAAGGGAAGTCAAGAAAAGTGGATGATGCAGCAGGAACATATCAAGCTAACTATGCAGGTAGAGGAAGACATAGTAGAGGTAGAGGAAGAGGAGGTAGAAAAGGCAAGGGGAGATCCCAAGACTCCAACTCATGTTCTATTTGTGGATTAACTAATCATACAACTAAAAATTGCTTAGGAATTCCCGGAATCAAAGAGGCAGAGAATACAATAGAGGAAGTTATGGCTAGTCAGGAGGAAGATTCAACAACTACCATGGCAATTACAACAACAACAATCATTCAAACTATCAAGGAGGCTACAAAGGAAGGAGAGACTTCAATAACTACACAGAAGACTCAAACAAAGAGGATTCATTATTAATCACGAATATGGCCATGCCACAAGGTAAATTTGATGAGCATGTTTTCTACATAGATTCAGGTTGTTCAAATCATGTGGCAGGAAATGTGTCCCTCATCAGATTTAGAAGATCCAAGGAACAAGCATGAGGTACAAATAGGAGATGAAAGAAGACATCCTGTGGAGAAAATAGGAAATGTCAGGGCACTTGATGGAAACATCAACCTACTCAGTAAGGTACTCTATGTCCCTACCATTCCAAAGAATTTGATAAGTGTTGGGCAGATAGGAGAAAAAGGATTGCAAGTTAGGTTCACAAGAGGAGGAGCATATGTGGAAGACCCTAGACAAGGGTTCAAAACAATAGCAAAGGGAGAAAAAACAGGTAGATTATTCACTTTTGAGTTGCAAGACACAAGGAACATAACTCTCTTCAACTATGGTAAACAAACACCCACAGAACTAGAGGTATGGCAGAAGCGATTGGCACATATTGGTGAAAGATCATTAAAGAAAATTTGCAGGGACCAAAGTGTACTTGGACTCCCTAACTTGTCAAAACAACACATGATTTATAAGTGCACTGCATGTCAATTTGGAAAATCTCATAAGTTACCATTCAAGGATATATGCATGGAGATCTCTTGGAGTTGGTTCATACAGATGTATGGGGACCTTGCAAGGATGCTTCAATATCTAGATCAAGGTATTATGTCTCTTTTATTGATGATTGCAGTAGATGGACTATCCTATTCTTTATGAAACACAAAGATGAAGTTTTTTCATGCTTCAAAAGATATTTGGCTCTTGTGGAGAATCAAACAGGTAAATCACTAAAAAGGCTAAGGTCAGATGGAGGGGGAGAATACTTCTCCCATGAATTTGATTCTTTTCTTCAAGAAAGAGGAATCAAAATAGAGGTAACTACAAGATACACTCCTGAGCAAAATGGAGTGGCAAAAAGGAGGAATAGGACAGATTTTGAAGCTGCAAGGTCCATGTTAAATGAAAAGCATTTGCCTAATTATCTATGGGCTGAGGATGTATCTACAACCACTTAATTGATTAACACGTTGCCTTCAAAATCCCTTGATGGGATGACTCCCTATGAGACTTGGAATGGAAGAAGACCTAGCTTAGATCATTGTAAAATTTTTGGATGTATTTCTTTTGTTCATGTTCCTTCACAGGTTAGAGGCAAGATGGATCCAAAGGCAAAAAGGTGTGTATTTATTGGATATGAAAATAATCAAAAGGGTTACAGGTTATACAACCCAAGTATTCTTGGTAAGCAAAGATGTAGTTTTTTATGAGAACAATTCATGGTATGAAGATTCATGCAGGAAGGTCAAATTGCCATATGACCTTGAAGAAGATTTTCCAAGCTTGGTAGAGAACATCAACCAAAGATTGAAGAACAAGATACTTAAGAAGATGATGAAGAAACTCAGAATGGAAAAAATCAAAGCATGTAAGTCTAAAGGTGAAGCAAAATTGCAAGAACTTTGATATGAGGCAGAATCATGACAACATGGCTTAAGAAGATCTATAAGGGAAAGAAAAAAACCAGACAAGTATGGGTTTGATACCTCATTGGTAACTAAACATTCTATTTACATAGCACATGACATAAATCAAGAGGAGCCATCATCCTTTGAAGAGGCCAAAGCAAAATCAGAATGGAAGCATGCAATGAAGGAAGAGATTGAAGCACTTGAGGAAAACAACACTTGGGATTTGGTGCCCAAGACTTCATCTATGAAGGTAATAGGCTCAAGATGGGTCTATAAACTCAAGAAGAATTCTGATGGTTCCATAAAGAGGTATAAGGAAAGGCTTGTAGCTAAACCCTTTGCACAAACTCAGGGAATTGATTATGAGGAGACCTTCTGTCCTATGCCAAAGATGCCTACTATTAGGGTTTTGCTTAGTATTTCCTCTTCCAAGAATTGGAAGATACTTCAACTAGATGTAAAGAATGCATTCTTGAATGGTTGGATACAGAAGAGGTATATATGGCATAGCCACCTGGTTTTGAGAATCAAGTTTATCCTGATTATGTGTGTAAACGTAACAAAGCATTGTATGGTCTCAAGAGGTGTCCAAAGTCCTCTATGCCACAAAGGCATCATTTTCATCACAAGGGGACCTCACAAATTTTGTAAGCTTTTAAATTGGTCCATATACCACGATGTAGGATTAATTTCTACATAAGCACAAACATTTTTATCCTGATGAGGAGGTGCCAAAGGGATTGGAACTTGAAGTCCCACATCCAACACAACCAATCGAGAGAGAACTTCCTATTGAGTGTGACATGAAATTCCGCATCCTTCTTCAATCTCAGAATTTTCTCAAGGCTATTGCCATTGTGCCATCTCAGACCATCTAGGTGAGAGGATTCTTAACCTATGAGGAGGTGAATCCTCAAGCGTTCCCAAGCATTGAATCTGCTCTACAATAAATGCCATTCTTTAGAGTCCACTCTTTTGGCCACATCAATGTCCTCAAATCTAATCCACTGACAAATGTCTTGATTCTAGAGGTGTTTCCACAAACAAAAGCGTTTGTTTCAAAGCTTCCTAGCTTTTTTAAGGTTTTAAGATGCCACACTTTTGATGTGCTTGATAGGGAATGAGATTGAATCATATTGTCTAATAATGGCCACCCATTTCCAATCTTCATTGGTTTTGATAAACTATTTAACTTTTTTTCCAACTATTCCATAAATAACAAACCAAGCTAGAGCCTTTGGGAGTCATTGAATATGACGAGAACAAAATGGTAAAAAGGTTGAGACCCTTCCACCTCAGGAGACCCACAAGCTTAAGAGCACTCTTGTTCCTAAAAATGAGCTTGGACCAAGAGGTATCACTATTGATCCATGCTTTAATTAACCTCTTTGCTGCTAACTTATTGGCCATTCTTTTGATGTCTAGAATTCTGTTGGCAGTAGTCAAGGAACTGAAGGAGTCACAAGACAAGGAAGCCTACGAAGGGAGTCGGAGCGAAGAGACAGCACAAGCAGACACAGTAGTCAAAGAAGATCTGGCAAGTAGGCCATTTAAATTTTTCAGGCATCAAAGAGTTGGGCACACGAGAAGAAGGAGCAAGTAGGGAGCTCCAGGAAATGTATGTCAAAATGTTAGAAGAAATCCCTACAAAAATATTGATTTTCATCACTAAAAACCATTGTAAATACCATTTCATATTTTTGTAGCTCCATTTTGTGCAAGCCAAGGAGTCCTTGAGCTTGAGGAGCTTTAGAAGTACCTACCTATGAGTTTTCACATTTTTTAGACTCCTTTTCAACCTCCAAATAGGGTAGAGAACCTAATTTTTAACTAGGCCGGACACTAGGTCTGGACAAGGCCAAAACCTAGTCAAAAACTATAAATAGAGCTAGAGAGCTCATTTTTGAGGTTACTTGTAATTGATCTAAACTTGTATGAGCTTTTTGAAAGTAATCTAAAGAACTCCATTGCTTTTCACCCTTTGTCTTGCCTTGTGTGCGCGTGTGTGTGTATGTGTGTGCATGTTAGTGTGCTTTGCACTCACGCACTTGTGCCTTCACTTGCTCGAGGTCATCATACCATCCTCACGTCTTCCCGGATTGACATTAAAGGAGGTGCTACTCATCACTGAGCTACACCAAATTTTGGCGCCGTTGCCGGGGATCGAGCTTTGAGGACGAGCGTGTGATGGTAGGACGTAGAGTTGATGCGTTGGAGTCATAGGTATTTTCTTCACTTTTATCTATTTTCTTTTGTTTTTCTCATCACCATCATCATCCTCACCATCTCCCACATCCATCTCCATCATCGCAAAAAATTTCAGTTTTTGGTCATATCACCCCACCCATACCATTTCCCTCATTTCACTTGTGAGAGAGAGCGAGAGAGCGTTTGTGTGCTTGTGATTTTCTGTGTTTTTTGAGATTTTCTGTAGGAATCAGCATCCCCAGCAGCTGCACCAGCTCCAGCAGGTAAAAAATTTGACTGTGCAGGTCCCGAGGCGTTGACCTCTGTCAATCGTGACTGACAAAAAAAATGGTGTTTTTGCTAAACAAAGTACATAATCATGATCTGCATGCCTAGAGCTTCCCAAATGTGTGCTTGAAATTTTAAAATTCCTCAGATTTCTATCAATCGCGATCACTCTGTCAATCGCGATCGACAAACCACGACGGACATATGCCGACGGCTCTGTCAATCGCGACCGACACGTCAATCGTGATCGATAGAGTCAACGACCAACTGACCACGGCTGACAGAACCTACGCGTGACACGTGTTAATCGCGATCGAGCCATCAATCGCGATCGACCAGTCAATCGCAACTGACAGCCCCGATGGATCTGTCAATCGCCACCGACACAGTCAACGATTGCTTGACCACGACAGACAGACCCTCGCGAGGGACCTGTCAATCGCGATCGACCCATCAATCGCGACTGACAGAGTCAACGACCCTTTGACCATGACCTACTGAAAATCCGGGCCACTTGTCAATCGCGATTGACCCATCAATCGCGACTGACAGCCACGACGGACCTGTCAATTGCGACCAACACGTCGATCGCGATTGACCTATCAATCGCGACTGACAGAGCTTGCGAACGCGATTGAAGGGCAAATTTGGCCAATTTTTTAGGGCAAAAAATAGTGAGCTATTCTTGACAAAATTGTGGGACAAATACTAGGGTTCATCATTGCATTGTGAGGCCATTACACAAAGTATTTCGAGAAGTCCTGTTTGTCTTCTAACCTGTTTGAAATCTTGATTTGGCCCCAAAACCCTGAGGGGACATAACTTCCTCATACGAAATCCGATTGCGGTGAATTCTGTTTTGTTAGATAGGATAATTTGAAGTTGACCATATCCCGGGGTAGGAAAAAATTGAGGGTCCTTTGGGATTGTTTTCCATAAAGGCAAAAGGCAATTGGGTCTGTGAATTACATGCATGAAAGTGATCTGTCTGTCAACTGAATTCAATTCTTGAGCTAATTGTGGACTTTTTTAGGTACTTTGAGAGCATCGAAGGGTACTCGAAGCAAGAGTAAGTGCAAGCTTCGGAACATGCTTCCTGGGCATACAAGGGCAACCAAGGGAAGAAAATTAAGGTTGGAAATTCTCAACACCCTCTGTCAATCCCTAGCATAGGCTAAGTACGGATAGAGGTTTTGGTTAATTAGGAGCACGTTAAGAACAACCAAGTCCAAGAACTCTAATCACTCAAGTGCAAGTGCTAGGAGACTACAATTACGAAACAACCTAAAGGAAAAGAAATCAAATTGAGCGACCACACTCAAGTACGTTAAAAACTTAAGTGTTCCTTGCGACGAAGATTAATTGGACAAGAAGTGACACCCTAAGGGCAGTTAAAAAAGAACAAGTGATTGAAACAAAAGAACTCAGCAACGCAAAGTGTACTTTGGAAAAAATTGGGATTAATCAATTGGGCTTATGAACCTTAGATCAGGTCGACACCTAGGGAGAGATAGAAAAAGTCTTAGATCGTCAGAGGCTAGCGTCAATCATACTGCTAGGTCTTGGTCCCAGTAGTTGAGCCATCATTCGTACTACCCTAGCTCTGAGACGAGCGAGTCTGAGATGTCCCACGGTATGGAGAGACCTACAGGAAGCTCTGGAGTGCCATATTTACATAGGGTAGAAGGCCGTTACAAGACGCAACTCGAATACCTTAGGACCAACCGTTTAGGTGCTAGTATCTATGAGGACGGCCTAGGAAAAACTGTAGTACAGATTAAAAACCCTGACCAATCCATTGGACTAGAACATCCAGCTGTCAAGTTTGAAAATGGAGCATACATGGATAAAGAAGGAACCATATACGTAGTCACCAGTCATCCAGATAGGACTGATGAATTTGGGAATGTGGTCCCGGAAACGGACTTAGGTGACCTAGAGCAAGGAAACATGGGCAAAGAACCTAGAACCCCTCGAGGTAAGTCTGTTCTCACCAGGATTATCACACCAGAGTGGATTCCCCAAGACAATAAGAGCATAGATCTACTCTTGAACCGAGAGAATGATGAAGCCTTTTGGAGATATAGATCTAATCAGCCGAGTGAGGTAAGAACAATCATGGTATATGAGTTCAAAGATCCTGATAGACCAGGTAGAGTAACCTACTTAGATCACTCTTCAGAGAGGATCTCTGGGGTTACAGAAAATGATAGGCATGCTTACACTTGGAAAGGTGAATTCATTTTCCCCCAACCAAGATCGAATGTGTCCTTCGGTCACCTAGGAGCTGGAACATCCTAAGCTCATGGAATTCAAAGAGACAGACATAGAGATAGACCGGAGGTAAGCTTTGCCAACCCAGTGGGAAGAGACAGAACGAGAACGGAAACAAATAGAGTGGAACCTGAAGGATTTAGAGCCCCAAGGAATCAACGGAATACGGATGACTTCCCTCTTCCAAGGCCTAGGGAACACACCAGGATTTTGAGACCGACTCAGTTAGTTAAGTCCATGAAGAATTACTTTGATGGCAGAGGAGACCCATATGATCATGTGGCCAAGTTTAGGCAAGTCTTGAGAGCTGAGCAAGTTGAGGACCTATTCACTCAATATAATGCCTTTGGTCTAACACTTAGGAACACAGCCCTTACGTGGTTTCAACCATTGAACGAGAGACAGTTCAGGAGCATAGACCAACTCTTAGAGGCTTTCATCATCGAATTCTCTAAAAGTGGCATAAGGCATAATACTTCCTCATTGATATACAGCTTCAAGCAGACCCCTCAAGAGAACTGTGAGACTTGCAGGAAGAAGATTTAGGCAGTATCTTGAGAGATGCCCTGTTCCTGAGTTACCCACACCTGCCAAACAAGTGGCTTTATTCTTGGATGGATTGCTAAGTACCAAATTGAGATCTTATGTGTACTTGAAGGACCCTAGGACCATAGAAGAGTGTGTACGTTTGTGCATTGACATTGAGGATAACCTAGGGGAGGAGTTAGAGCTTTCCAAAATCTACAAAGATTCAGATAGTGCCTCTAGCCTCTCTTCCTCGCAATCCACATCTATTGAGGAACTTGCGGAGAAAGTAGCTCAAAAACTAGGTGTCTCTAGTAAACAAATTCTTAGATTTACCCCAGCAAAAAGGTGCTATACTTGCGGTGGTGACCATATGGCGAACGCATGTCCCATCATGGCTCAACCCCAAGTGAATCCTAGCAGCCAGTATTGCACCATAGAACGGAGATACACAAATCACACGGCACAAGATTGCCTGTACAATAAGCAAGCAGTTAGACAAACCTACCCTCAGCCCTATCCACAACAGGGAAGATACCAGAACAAGTACCCCCCACAACAATATGGTAGACTGCAGCAACCCTATCAACAACCCTACCAGAACCAACAAAGGCCACAACCTCTGTCAGCTCAACAACCTCCAACCCCAGCTAATGTGATTCCTGTAAAGTATGCAGCAGCTGAGGAAAATTTGAATAGAGCTATAGTGTTAGTAACACCACTGCTTTCAGAAAGTGACCCTAGTGACCATAGCTTTGATTCTACACATTGATAGTCCCCAGGCTTACTACATGCAATCTCTTGAACATGGTGAGTCCTACTACAGTGAAGAACCAGGCGAACCTAGTTGGGAGCCAGAGTACACAAATGTAATGTACACAAACCCTAACTCTAGGCCCCAACCTAGGCAGGTAAGACCCCCATTCCCTAGAGGACCATGCTACAGATGTCAAGGAGATCACCTCATTCGTGATTGCCCATTACCTCCACCTACACAACCCTAGTCAGTGACAATTCAAGGCTTTTGCCAAGATTGTGGAAAGGAGCATCTCTTACGAGATTGCCCTAAGAATCCTAATAATATGCCAAAAATAACTCCAATTAACGTTATTGGCTTAGTTGTAGACTCAACAGGAAATGTCACCTCCACTGCACCAGTGCAAGTGGTCACTAGGGCCCAGGCTTTGCAACAGAACCCAGGAATAGGTCAAGAGAAGAGTGCAGAGGTTAGTGAAACTGAGAGCATAGCCAAGAAACGGTCGAGAGCCTGGAGGGATAGTCGAGAAAGAATGAAAAGACAATGGTCTAAAAAGATAAGCGACTTAGAAGAAAGCATAAGAGAAACAAAAGCCAAAATTGTTGAACTCACCTCTCAAACAAACTCTCACATACCACCACCACCCTCACTTCCATCACCATCTAACCCACCATCTGTCCACCTACCTCAGACCATCCCACCACCCCCTAGAGTAGGATCGGTGTTAGCTGACCCCACTCTTGAAGACATAGACATCATGCTTAAGGCATATCAGGCCAGAATCCAAGAAGGGCCAAATGTGACGGATCATGACAAGTGCTACCCTAGAGCTGACCTAGAGATAGAGAGAACCAAGCTATGTGCGAAAATGGTCGCATTGGCTCAGACCATGTTCGAAGCCAGTCGCCTTTTCAACTACTCAGGCTCAGCTAAGACACAATTGCACTTGGATGGACTCCTAGAGAAGTTAGAGAGTATAATTGCAAGATCTGCCAAGGAAGAAAAAAAATCAAGAAAGAGATGAGGCAAGCAAAAACATAAGCCATCCCCCATAGGAAGCTTATGTGCCCAATTCCACTGAACCAGACACCTCCTCCTCTATGAATAGGTTCACTCCAGAATTCCTACGAGAGATTCAGTGCTAAAGAGAGTGAAGTCCCTCCTCCCATTGAACTTGTGGATGATGCACACGACCAATTCCCACAAGACATCCCATCCATTTATGAGGAGCAGGAGAGCACCCAATCTCAGGAAAGATTAGACTTTGAGTCTAACTCTCTACAAGAATTACCCCACTTCACAGGCCCATGGGAAGCTAAGTCTACTTGTATGAGAGCACCCATGGTCATGGTACGAAATGAGGACTCAGTCATACCTAGGAACACAGAGGTAGTGAAAAACACTAAAGTACAGTGCAACCTCACCTTAGAAGAGCTACTCAAAGTAAGGACAGAGCTATGGAAACATGTAGCCTAACAAGTACCAGAGATAGCAAAACCTCGTTCCCAGGTAGGATCCCAGAGAACAGCGCCAGAAATACCCTTGGACAAGATAGGAGACATGAGTGAGGGCGAAGAGGGAAACACGTATCTTCCTATCACCCATCAAGGATACACCACCAAGGCCATTTTAGACTCAGGCGCAGGAGTCGCAATTGCTACCACTTCCCTATGGAAGCATTGGGGCAAGCCAGCACTCAGGCCCACGAGGATGAAATTGCAAATGGTCGATGGTCATCTAGAGAGACCCTTAGGGCTGTTAGAAGGAGTAACTCTCACCACTTGTGGTGTCAAGTTCGAGCATACATTTGCCATATGTGATTTTAGCAAGAATCATGCCTATCAGATGATTTTGGGACGACCATTTATGCGACAGTTGCAAGTGGTCTAGGATTGGGGAACCAATTCCTTGTACCTGCAACACTTAGGTGTTACGAACAAAGTCAATCTCAAAGATTACTCTCATAGGGATGTCCCTCCTATCCAATGGAATCCAATCCATAGAGCCAAAGATGATACGGAATCGGTGCATTCCATAGGATCAGGATCTTCATGGATGCATGAAGACACTCACTTATGGATGTGCAAAGTGGTAGTAGAAGAGGAGAAGAGAGAAAAAGCCAGAGAAATAGGTGCAAACGAAACACATAGATCCATTCAAGACCCAGCCTATGCACCTGTAGTATTTCCTGATGAAGAATTTGAACCCCACAGCTGGGCAGAAATCCTAGCAACAATGGATGTAGCCATCAATGAAGAACAGTGGACACCTCACTCTGATGAGGATGGCTATGACATTTCAGTCTTCGCCATAGAGCCAATCATGGGAGAGGCAGTTTAAGAAGAGTGCGAACCTAACCCTGATGCATTTGAGGATGCGAGTGACTCCGATCTAGAGTCAATCATTATGGACCCACCTTTTGCATCAGATGAAGAATACTTCTATGAAGTAGAATTTCAACCCCAGAGGCATGGAGAGCTTACAAATGATGTAAGGCTAGCCACACATGTAACCCCTAAGGAAGAAGGAAAGAAAAGGAAGAAGAAAGAAGTCACACCAGAAGAGGAAGAATCTTTGTTTGAGGTCCCGAAAAATTTTAAGAAGTATGAGATAGATGAGAGGAGAGTCATGATCAGAATGCCTAAATGAGAGGCGCAATCAAGGGAGGCCTATGATAACAAAGAAACTACGAAGAAAATAGTGGTAGACGTGGAAGAAGGAGAAGAGAGATGCACGTACATAGGCCATGACCTGACGGAAGACGAAGAGCACGAATTGATAGCCTTGCTAAGAGAATACAGAGATGTATTCGCTTGGAGTTACAAGGATTTGAAAGGCGTGGACCTTGACATATTCTCACACACTATCCCCATGACCTTAGATGCCAAACCCTCCAAGCAAAAGCCATACACATATAATGATAACTATGCTACTAAGATCAAAGAGGAGATAGATAGACTGGTAGAAGCTGGATTCATCTATGAAATTGAGCACACTGAGTGGGTATCCCCCATCGTAGTGGTACCCAAGAAAAACGAAAAGCTGCATGTATGCATTAACTTGAAGAAGGTCAATGCAGCCACAATTCGAGATAACTATCCGCTTCCTATCACAGAACATCTCTTAGAGAGAGTAGCAGGCAAGGAAGTGTACAGCTTCCTTGATGGATTTTTGGGCTACAATCAAGTAGCCATAGCTCCAGAAGATCAGCATAAGACAACTTTTGCCACTGAATGGGGCATTTTTGCCTTTAGAGTAATGCCATTTGGGCTTACCAATGCACCAGCTACCTTCCAGAGGCTGATGTGCCATGTATTTAAAGAGTTCTTGAGGAAGAACTTAGAAGTCTATGTTGATGATCTTTGTGCTCATTCCAACATTGGACAAACCCATATTCCTGAACTCAGACAAATCTTTGACAAATGTAGAGAATATCAAGTCTGCCTGAACCCAGAAAAGTGCGTTTTTATGGTCAGGCAAGGCAAGATTCTAGGACACATAGTGTCAAAGAATGGCATATCCACTGATGAAGAGAAAGTGAGAGCCATAGCCGAGTTACCTAGGCCAAAGAATGTCAAGGAAGTACAAGCTTTCATGGGGCATTGTGGTTATTGGCGACGGTTTATACACATGTATGCCATCATAGCAAAGCCTCTGTATGGACTTTTGACTAACTTTGAGTGGACTAATGAATGTGAGAATTCTTTCAAAGAGCTTAAGCGGCAATTATGTTCAACACGGATCTTGACCACACCCGATTGG
This sequence comes from Ceratopteris richardii, assembly GCA_020310875.1. Classification (NCBI taxonomy): domain Eukaryota; kingdom Viridiplantae; phylum Streptophyta; class Polypodiopsida; order Polypodiales; family Pteridaceae; genus Ceratopteris; species Ceratopteris richardii. The sequence continues at coordinate 141,021,267 of CM035433.1, read as the reverse complement.
AATAAGCCTTTCCATGTTCATGTTGATGCATCCAATTATGCTATTGGGTGTGTACTCGCGCAGCCTACCGGTGAAGGTAATATGGATCTTCCAATTGCCTATGCTAGTAGACAATTGAATGTAGCTGAATGAAATTATACCACTACAGAGAGAGAAGGATTAGGCATGGTATATGCAGTTAAAAAGTTTAGACATTACTTGCTTGCAAATAAGTTTAAATTTTTTACTGACCATTAGGCACTGCTATATCTCGTGAACAAGCCATGCAATACAGGAAGATTAGTAAGATGGTTTCTCTTGCTAATGGAATATGATTTCGAGGTTGTGGTAAGGAAAGGGAAGACTCACTTGAGGGTAGACCATCTCTCTAGGCTCACATCTGGAGAAGCCCCACAAGGAGTGTCAGATGACCTTCCTGATGCTTACTTGTTTAATTTGGAAGCTGTACCTCAGTGGGCTAAGCCATTAGTGCCAGTATTGACATACGGGCCTAACCACCTTGTCATAAACACTCAAGGTAGAGAGGTACTAAGAGCCCAGAAGTACCACATCATGGCAGGAAGCATGTACAAACAGACAGACCAAGGGATATTGGCTTGTTGTGTGGAAGAGGATGAGTACGCTAAATGGTTGCAATTGGCACATGTAGGTGCATTAGAGCAACACTACCCAAAACAATGAACCCTACAAACACTAAGGAGACTCGGAGTGCATTGGCCTACTATGGAAGCTGATGTCCAAAAGTTATGCAAGGCATGCCCAATCTGCTACACTAAACCACCTGTGGAACATGCCACTCTTTATCAAGTGTCCATAGTGCCAGATTGGAGTGATCCACTAGTATCCTTCCTAAGGACGAAATTATTCCCTCAAGATATGACACTAGCCAGACAAAGAAGTCTAGAACAAGAAGCCCTAGACTACTCACTCATTGGTGATAATCTATACAAGCGTGGTAAAGATGGTTACCTGAGACTATGTGTCCATGAGAGTGAATATCTCAAGATCTTGGAAGCTGCTCACCAAGGTGTAGCAGGAGGACACTTTGGACCAGATCGGGTGATCAAGGCAATACTATTTGCGGGCTTCTGGTGGCCGACCCTTCACATGGATGCACATACCTATGTGAAACGGTGTGATGTTTGTCAGAGAACTCAGTATCCTATATGCAAAGATGAGATGCCACTGAAACCTATCATGGGTGGACGTGCATTCTCTAAGTGGGGAATAGACTTTGTAGGTCCTATTAATCCCCCAGCCAAGGGTTCACATGCTGAATACATCATTGTTGCCATTGACTATCTAACAAAATGGGTTGAGGTAAAAGCTACGACAAAGAACGATGCTCAAACAACTGCTAAGTTCCTATTTGAGAATGTGTTCACTAGATACGGGCTACCTATAGAGCTAGTCAGTGACAGAGGCACTCACTTCTTGAATGAAGTTATTGAAAATCTGCTCCAAGAATTCTTGGTAGTACATAAGAAGTCTGTCTCCTATCACCCTCAAGCTAATGGCCAGGCTGAGAGCACCAATAAGATCCTATGCAACGTGCTGACGAAATTCGTGAACAATAAACGCTCTGATTGGGACAAACAGCTACACCACGCTGTTTGGGCATACCGAGTCGCCTACAAAATGTTACTCCAAGCCACTCCCTTTCAGATGGTATTTGGCCAAAATGCGGTGCTACCTTTGGACTTCTTGATTCCCACATTGAGAATAGCACAGGAGCATGAGTGGACGGGCCATGAACTCTCTTCGAGAATTTTTGACCTTGAACGATTAGGTGAAACCAGACTAAGAGCTGCAGCAGGAATATATGCAGCTAAGAAACGACAGAAGGCGTACTTTGATGCCCATGTTAAGGATAAAGGATTAAAGGCCGGAGACCTAGTTTTAGTCTACACTTTGAAGCAACATGCAAGAAAATTAGAGAAACGTGGCTATGGACCTATGATTATAAATAGGATTTCAACGAGTGGAGCAGTACAACTAGCCACCTTAGAAGGTGATATTCTTCCGAGCTACATAAGCGGATGCAGAGTCAAGTTATATCAGGAACCTCTGACGGAAGAGATGCTAAGTCGACTCAACACTGCTAAGAAACACAAAGAAGAAGAAAGACGAATTCAAGAAGAAGCTCAAGCAGAAGCATTGGAACACATACGGAGAATGAAGTTGAGAAGACAGGGTAGAGAGCAACCTAGGACAGATGCATATGCAGATCAAGGATATCATGTGGCTATGTGTGAAGTCTCAGGCATCAGCTCACATAGAATAGTCGATCGACGTCCTTTTATGACCTTAGAGATAGGACAAGGAGTTAGTGCAAAACTTGTGCGGGCATTGATTGACTCAGGTGCAGCCACTAGTGCGGTGAGATTTTCTTACTGTTGAGAATTGAAATTAGAAGTCAATCCTATAGTAGCATAAGGTACTAGTGTGTGAAGATGAGGATCTCACTAAGCCTCTAGTCTTGGGTCAAGACTGGATCTATGACCATGCAGTCAACTTAAACCTAAGAAGTAGACTTCTTCACGTATGGGTGAATCAGAGTCGAATTACAGTTGAGTTAGATAATGGAGCACTCAAGGAACTAGAAAAGGCACAGACTCCTCGTCCTTCCAGGGGTACACATGAGGTTGACCATGCTGTTCTTGTCCAAAGCTATGTGATGCACAGGAATGGAGATCTCAATAAAGAAGTCAAGGCCTCGACGGAACTCCCTTCCTTTCCAAAGGCCAGAGGGAGGCAACAACCAAAGGCAGATCAATTACTGAAGAGTACCTATGTGGGAGGCCAAAAGAACGTGCGAAGCAGAATGACTCAGCCATTGAAACAATTGTGGGTGCGAAAAGGAGAGCGGCCTATGACCGTCAAGCAACAACAATCATCTCAACTTCCTATTAGTAATCAACGACATGATGCTAATAAGAAGACTTCCAAAATTTCTTTTGAGAAAGTGAAAACTATCTGGGTACCCAAGAAGTCGATGAAGGCTGGCCCACAATCAAGACAAATTTGGGTGCCTAAGGCTTGCTTGCGGGCTCAACTAGTCCCGCACGAATCACATCATACACGATAGGGTTCACTCACTCAAGGAGCCGTTACCCACTCTTGTCTAATACGCACGAACACATAGTTGCCTAGAAGCACGCACAGACTCACTTGTAAATGGGTCCCAAAAACGCATCATCCCCAAGCAGAATTACTCATAAAACCCTCCAGAGTCTACACAAAACCAAAACCGAAAGCCATCCATTGTGTTTGGCAACCTAAGACTTGTAATAAACCCCCCGACCCCCATTTGTAAATTCATCTCCACTTGCTAACTACATCACTCATACACTGCATCTTTCCATCTAGCTCCTAGGACTATCCATTCATTAACTACACACACAGTCATCAAGCACTCACTGACCCACTAACCCATTATTCACTTCATGATAATGTTGTAACGGGGACAAAAAGTGTTCTATCTTTTCAATTACAATATTAACGCATGATCTATATTCTCACAGAACCAGCAAGCAAGCAATAACAATGGCAGAAGCAGGAGGCACCAGTTCCCAGGCAGTGTCTAGCGCACAGATTGTGGACATTGAAACCCTCCTGTTGGAACCACCACTCACTGAAAGGCCTCAAGAACTTCAAGCGGTGCATGTTCTCCCGATTCAGGACCCTCCTTAGGGACACACTTCTCAAGTGGGGAAACACGCTCATTGGTTTAGTGATGTCGTAGGGCCATTGGGGGATCGCACCTACTTCTCGGAAGCAGAAACTGAGTTCAATGGCAAATGGGGACGTTACCATTTCTTCACTCGCGAATTTGAAAACTATCAGAATGGAGAAGTAATGCGATCGGTTTGGACCAAAGGGGGATTGGATAGCTACTTCAGAGCACATTTGCCTAAGCCAGATTTCCTTCGCTGCTCCTACTTTATCAGTACCATCACTCCTAGCAGGGCCAAAAGAGGCGATAGTACTTTTGTGCTACCCTCACTATTGCCAAGCCACGAACTCAAGAGATTCAAACTGACCCGCAATTTGGTACGAGCAGCATTGAACATGCAAGGAATGCATATTCCCACTGAGAAAGAACTAATGGTTCCAGGCAGGATGAAGCATAAGGATCTCAACAAGTTGAAGGACATGGTCGCAATGACACCTACCATTGCTCTACACCTACGAACTATCATGCAACATTTTGCTTTTCCTGCCCAAGAACGGTTCACTATGCCACCAAAAAAGATATGGTTCAGCTTGTACTTGGCGGAGACAGAGAACCTCACCATCAACATACCGCACTGGATCATCGATCAAATACACCTAGCCCATTAACGGTGGAATAAGAAACAGAAAAATGTACTTCATGGATGTTGTGCTCTCACAAGAATAATTTACAGGTGCTTAGCGTATGACATGCCCATTCAAAGAGCACTAGTATGGTCCAGGGCCCAAGAGTTCCAAAGAAGACTATCAACGGCGGGCCCTCCATCGAAGAAGATGAGAGGGGGCGTTCAATTACCATGCGCTCAACCAAGGGGAGCCACTACCACACCCGAGGTGACTCCCCCACAAACGAGGCGTGTCCGACCATTCACCATTCGCCTACCCAGACCAAGTGCAGGACCCAACCTGGTGTTCCCTCCCATTCCTTCAGACTTGGAGTTCCCTCAAGGCTACACCCTTGCTGATCTAAGAGATGAAGAAAATGCCCGATTGATCAATGGATCTAACCTGGAGACAGAAGCAGAGCAGACCCAAGGACAACAACCCACGACTACCACTTCAGCCCCGACCCAACCGGGAGTAGTAGAAGTAGAAGAGGATGAAGAAGAGACAGAAGAACAAGAGGCACACGAAGAGTATGATCAAGAATATGAAGAACTTTCAGAACTAGCAAGTGCGCCGGCATACTCAGCCCAAATAAAAGGATTATACGAAACCATGAGGCGGGTCCAAGAGCAACACAAACTGTCGCTTGAAACAGGAAAGATGATCATGAGTCAAATGTTAGCTGAGGAAGGTGTGGATGACATGTTCATCGAATCAATGAACCTGCACGGTGAAGCAGTGGGCTTAGATGAGGCTGTTCATGCAGCCATGACTTATATTCATCGATTTGAGAAGAGGGTGCCTACCCGTCCCATGCGATCTGGCAAACAAATACACATCAATGTATCAGAACCAGGAGGCAACACACAAAGAGAAGAACATCAGGAGGAACCACTCTCACCACCCACCTCACCTCTTAATACACATGTCACCTCACCACCTGGCACTACCACACCTATTTCTGCCATTACCAAAGTCGTCATGGGAATTCCTCTCTCTCCTGGAATCCAAGTCGGAGGAGTTACCATGCCCACCTACACAACACTCTTTACAAATATCACATCCACCCCAACCATTGTTCCCATCTTTACAGTCACACACACATTCGACACAATGGAGACATCACCAGCAATAGCACCACTCCCAACCCCCACACAACCTCAATCTCCCATACCCCCTCCACCTACCTCACCACTTGACTCCACAACATTCACAACTCCCTTCCCCTTCCCCATCCCCCCTGCATCTTCATCTTTCCCTGCATCATTTAATGTAAATAGTATATTCATAGCATTGCATCAATGCGTGTATCAACTCCAGAGTGAGTACCAGGCTCTAGAAGACCGTCATCATCAGCTGACGACGAATCATCAACAACTACAAAGACGGCTTACAAGTATAGAAGAAGAAAATGCAGACCTCAACCAACGCTACACCACTCTCGAGCAAGCTCATCAACCCACCTGGAGGATCCGTCTTCTTGAGACCTACCCAGAGATGGTTTGTACTTGGACTAACATGCCACTTTTTATTAAATACAATCCTTGTTATGTTCCAGTCTTCCGTAGGTGCACCTGGCCAGAGTTTATAATTGCTGTCAAGAACATCAAAGGTTGTGCAAAGTGGTTAAACTATGTTTATCTAGCACCTCCACAAGGCCCTCCCACTATGAATTTTATGATTTCTACCATCCGTCACTGGAGCACTCGACTACGGAATACCCCCGATGTGATGGCCCAAATGTGCATGAAAATCTTTGAACTAATGCTAATCACATTCAGGACATTCAAGAATATTAAAGACCCCCACTTCTCAGGTGTCGGATTTCTTACAGGAAACCAAGATCTGGTATAGGACATGAGCACCACCCCATCAATAGAGGTAATATATGCTTGGCACGCCAGAATAAAGTACCTCACAGCTTGCTTTAAACAGACATTCGAGGAGATGTTCGTAACAGGGTTCTGGGAATATCACTCAGAAATATTTGTACCCAGGCCCTCACATCTCCTCCACTTATTTGTTGTGGAGAGAACCATCCATTCAAAACAACTGCGGGTGCCACATCCGGACGTACCAGGACCAGTGAATTGGGACGCATTGTTAACAGATCTAGCACGAGGGTTACGATTAGAAGAACACCACCTCGCTGCCGATGTTGTTCAATATTATGTCCAACGCACAACTAGAAAAGGGTCTGTCAAAGACGACAGACGCAAGAGAGGGGGTGTGTTGGCAGTAGTCAAGGAACCGAAGGAGTCACAAGACAAGAAAGCCTACGAAGGGAGTCAAAGTGAAGAGAGAGCACAAGCAGACACAGTAGTCAAAGAAGATCTGGCAAGTAGGCCATTTAAATTTTTCAGGCATCAAAGAGTTGGGCACACAAGAAGAAGGAGCAAGTAGGGAGCTCCAGGAAATGTATGTCAAAATGTTAGAAGAAATCCCTTTTCTGTAGCTCCATTTTGTGGAGGCCAAGGAATCCTTGAGCTTGAGGAGCTTTAGAAGTACCTACCTATCAGTTTTCACATTTTTTAGACTCCTTTTGAACCTCCAAATAGGGTAGAGAACCTAAATTTTTAACTAGGCCGGACACTAGGTATGGACAAGGCCAAAACCTAGTCAAAAACTATAAATAGAGCTAGAGAGCTCATTTTTGAGGTTAGCTTGTAATTGATCTAAACTTGTATGAGCTTTTCGAAAGTAATCTAAAGAACTCCATTGCTTTTCACCCTTTGTCTTGCCTTGTGTGCGCGTGTGTGTGCATGTGTGTGCATGTTAGTGTGCTTTGCACTCACGCACTTGTGCCTTCACTTGCTCGAGGTCATCATACCATCCTCACGTCTTCCCGGATTGACATTAAAGGAGGTGCTACTCATCACTGAGCTACACCAACCATCACAGGAGTCAGGTGTCAAACAACTCGAAGCCTTACTGGAGGTTTACCAAATAGATAACCTGAGAGTCCGGCGAAATTTAACTCTACTCCAAAAACACATGGCTACAGCCCTGGAAGAGAACAAACGTTTGGAGAAACAAAACGAAGAAAACCTGGAAGCTGCCACAGAAGGCTCTCCCCATGAAATCGACCCAGAACAATTCAAAGCAGTTCCCTCAGAAACAATGAAAACAATCTTGGAAAGCTATGCGGATTTATTAGAAGCACATGATGATTTGGAAAGGGAACGGGATGAACTACGTAGCCAGCTCAGAGAAAAAGAGGCTCAACCCAAAGTCATAGAAATGACCTCGACTTCAGAGGAAGTAAAGGCATTGAAAGAGCAGGTGGCAGAGTTGCAGAAAAAGTTACTGGAATATGAAAGGCAGCCCTCTCTAGTTGTAGAACCAGAGCCTGAGGAATTAGTACACACTGAGGTGGACGAAACGCATGAGGAACCATATGTTCCTATGCCGATGCCAAGTGGTGCACAGACCTCGGAAGGAATGGACACCTTAGAAGTTGAAGTACCTGAATGGCTCCAGACACTAGAGAAAACAACAACAACCCATGAAGATCGAGTGGCAATTCAAATCCAATCAATGGAAAAGTTAGAAGACACCATCATAAAGTCAGAATATTTCCGTAGCATGTCTCATCATAGATGGATGGGCACCAACGACGATCAATATGTGCTTACAACGCAGAGATTCAACGCAGATGTGGCAAACCTCCAACTTTTGCCACACAATTTGGGCCCGATGATATCCCAGAAAGTGCTAAGAAAGGATCCATTCATCAACCCACCTGGAGGATCCCTCTTCTTGAGACCTACCCAGAGATCGTTCGTACTTGGACTAACATGCCACTTTTTATTAAATACAATCCTTGTTATGTTCCACTCTTCCGCAGGCGCACCTGGCTAGAGTTTACAATTGCTGTCAAGAACATCAAAGGTTCTGCAAAGTGGTTAAACTACGTTTATCTAGCACCTCCACAAGGCCCTCCCACTGTGAATTATATGATTTCTACCATCTGTCACTGGAGCACTCAACTACGGAATACCCCCGATGTGATGGCCCAAATGTGCATGAAAATCTTTGAACTAATGCTAATCACATTCACGACATTCAAGAATATTAAAGACCCCCACTTCTCAGGTGTCGGATTTCTTACAGGAAACCAAGATCTGGTATACGACATGAGCACCACCCCATCAATAGAGGTAATATATGCTTGGCACGCCAGAATAAAGTACCTCCGAGCTTGCTTTAAACAGACATTCGAGGAGATGTTCGTAATAGGGTTCTGGGAATATCACTCAGAAATATTTGTACCCACGCCCTCACATCTCCTCCACTTATTTGCTGTGGAGAGAACCATCCATTCAGAACAACTACGGGTGCCACATCCGGACGTACCAGGACCAGTGAATTGGGACGCATTGTTAACAGATCTAGCACGGGTGTTACGATTAGAAGAACACCACCTCGCTGCCGATGTTGTTCAATATTATGTCCAACGCACAGCTAGACAAGGGTCTGTCAGAGACGACAGACGCGAGAGAGGGGGGGTGTTGGCAATAGTCAAGGAACCGAAGGAGTCACAAGACAAGGAAGCCTACGAAGGGAGTCGGAGCGAAGAGAGAGCACAAGCAGACACAGTAGTCAAAGAAGATCTGGCAAGTAGGCCATTTAAATTTTTCAGGCATCAAAGAGTTGGGCACACGAGAAGAAGGAGCAAGTAGGGAGCTCCAGGAAATGTATGTCAAAATTTTAGAAGAAATCTCTACAAAAATAGTGATTTTCATCACTAAAAACCATTGTAAATACCATTTCATATTTTTGTAGCTCCATTTTGTGCAAGCCAAGGAGTCCTTGAGCTTGAGGAGCTTTAGAAGTACCTACCTATCAGTTTTCATATTTTTTAGACTCCTTTTGAACCTCCAAATAGGGTAGAGAACCTAATTTTTAACTAGGTCGGACACTAGGTCTGGACAAGGCCAAAACCTAGTCAAAAACTATAAATAGAGCTAGAGAGCTCATTTTTGAGGTTAGCTTGTAATTGATCTAAACTTGTATGAGCTTTTTGAAAGTAATCTAAAGAACTCCATTGCTTTTCACCCTTTGCCTTGCCTTGTGTGCGCGTGTGTGTGTATGTGTGTGCATGTTAGTGTGCTTCGCACTCACGCACTTGTGCCTTCACTTGCTCGAGGTCATCATACCATCCTCACGTCTTCCCGGATTGACATTAAAGGAGGTGCTACTCATCACTGAGCTACAAATTCCCAAACCACCTTGATCCTCTTTGCTAATGTAAGTAGTCCATTTAATTTTGGGGATACCCCTTCTATTATGGTCACTCGTCTAAGTTCCTGCAAATTCTCTCTAGTGTGAAGATTCCTTGGTCTTTTGTTCTCCAGAAGGAGATAAAGAAAAACATTGAGGAGAGAAAGAATGTGTAAATCACCATAGCACATGAGTGAGACTAATCTGCATATGTTTCTAGTATGTCAACATTCTCTTGAGCTTCGAGAGAGCCTAGTTCCATTGCTTCCCCATTGAAATGTCGAATCCCATTGGAATACCTAGGAGGTAGAAGATTTGAATATTAGGGATCAACTCACAACCATGGTCAATAAGCACTTTAGGTGGATGCCAAATAACTTCCCTGAAAGTGGGTCTAGAATGATATATCTTGAATCTTGAAGCCTTACAAAACATATTCACTTGAGAGAGATGACCATTGATGTTTATATAAGGATTTGCATTTCCCAATAGAGTAGAGATTATCTTAATGAAATTCTAGCCATAGCCCATGTCTCTCAGCAATTGGAGAATGACATCCCACTCGAGTTTGTCATAAGCTTTGTTGAAGTCAATCTTAAGGAAGAGGACATCTTGCATTGATTCCTCAGCAAAAATGAGGCCTTCCCAAATATCATTGATAGCCTCGAGGATGGACCTCTCCTTAATGAACCCTTCTTTATCCTCACTCATACACTCCTGAAGGTGATAGCTAGTACAGTTTGCAATCACCTTTGCCAAGATATTGTGATAGATTTGCAACATTATAGTTGGCCACCAATTTTCAATTCTATTATAGCTTTGTTTTTTTGAGAATGAGCTTGGTGACACCTCATTGAGATGATTGTGAAGCATGCCAAAGGAGAAAGACTCTTGCCACACCAAACATAAAGGGGTGGCAGCCACATGCATGAAGGCCTTGAAGAATGCATTGGTAAGGACATCCAACCCTGGGCTCTCGCCATTAGAAAGGGAATCAATTACCTCCAGAATCTCAACATCCAAGATGGAAGCTTCATAAAAATCTTTCACGTTTCGGGGATTTGTTGGTTATAACGTGCAAGATGGTGGCCACGTAGTCACATCTGTGAGGCAAAAGAGGTGTTAAAACCGTCAAGAGCTAGGTAAAGTGGTTGATAATCATTGTACTATTTTCTTGATTTCTTTTGCACTCAACCCAATCATCATCCATCATGAACGGAATCCCTTCCTTGCATTGTTTCTTCTTGCAAAGGCTGTACATCTCTTTAGTAGGCGTGCCCTCCCTACCTAACCACCAATCTTTAAATCATATTTGTAGATTCTTTCTTTGAATTCTTCTTCACATTTCATCAAGCTTCTAATTTCTTGGAGTCCAGTTTGGTATTGCGAGTGGCCTTTGTTAGCTTCTGCCTCCAAATGCCAAAGCCTCGGATTAAGATTTTCCCTTCTAACATTATGAATGGATTGAAGGTTCATACGAGCCCTAGGAAAGATGTAATGAGTCTGTAGGATAGCCCTCCTCCAACACATTAGAAGAGGAAATTCATTACTAGAAAAAATGAACCCTACATGGGCCTTTTAGATTAAGAAAAGATTAGTGAATAGGATGGTGTCCATAGTCCAATCAAAAGAGGATAGTTTCCATAGTTTTTTGAAAGCACTATGCGATGGAAATTAAACTTTGCATACACACTACATGTCAATTGGCTAGACACAAACCTTGAGGCTTGGAAACTCCATGATGCACTTTACTTATAGAATTAAAATTTGACTTTAACCAGAGGTGAGAGGCAGAGGCAACTCTTGTGACGTAGTTGACTTAGAAAATTAAAGTTTGGAAGAGTAGGCTCTGGTGAACTTTGTTAAAAAAAACTCTAAAATTAAACGAGACATAAACACCCAGTTTATGGACCCCTACCTCTCTTTTTGCACTCTCAATCTTGCAGCTTCTCCCTCGTTTCAATTCCTCTCATGCTTTTGTGCACACGAATCATCTTCTTCAAGACTCTCTTTTGCTTGATTTCTTCGCTTTTCCCCATTAATCTTTTAGTTTGGGTCTGTTATGACCTAATCACACACTTTCACAACATTTTTTTAATTCATCTATTGGTTCACTTTAGGTTCATGTTGCATAGGAAAGAAGCAAAGAAAAGCAAGCCCCAAAAATTTTCAAATTTAGGCATAATTTTCCCTCTCCAAATTTCCATGAAGGACATCACGAGCCATGCAAATGCATTAGGGGACTCCTCTAGATGCATAAATCCCAAATGATGTAACATAAGCCTTGTAAAATAGTAGGAGTTTAGTGTTTTTCAATAGAAGTGCCAGTCTCTAGTGTGAAAGGACCATTTTTAGGGCAGATGTATAAAAGTCACTTGATGACTCTTTGTAACAATGTTTTGCTATTGTGAGTAAGGAAGATGAAAATTTCGAATTTTCCTCTTCTCTGCTGAGTATTGTCTTCTCCAAGAGCTTGAGTATGTGTTTCATGATTAAAATGGTTATTTAGAAGTGTTTTCTACTCAGTGCCCTCTTGTTTTTGTGATTGTAATGCATGTGTGAAGCTTAGTGAGGGGTATTGCTGAAGTAGTGTTTCCCACCAGTCACTATTTTGCTCATAACTCGAAACACGTTGTCGCAGAGGGGTGTGAAGGGAAGCTGACGTTCATCTAAAAGATTCACGCTAACCTAACCATGTGACTACACGTGGGGTGCTTCTAAGTATGCTTTGGGTCTTAGATTGAAATCTCAGTTTAGGAGTGATAGAAGCTATAGGTTTCTAATCTAATTGAGTGAAATCCAAGAAATAGATTCCTAGGACTACGAGCCGTAAGGACGTGCATTTCTATATCTGGCTACAACTTCTAAGTAAGAAGGCAAAAGTAATTCCTCACTTGATATTTTATCTTTAACTAAGTCAACTACTTCGTTTTCAATTTGATTTGAATTAGGTTTTCTTATTAAATTAGGTGGAAATAGATCTTCTTTGTTATCAGGTTCTGGTAAGACTATAGATAGTAACTATAAAACTCTGGAAAGATTACGATCGTACTCTCTTGTATGTAAAGTTTCGTCAACTATTTTATCTTTAATGATTTCGATTTCTGTATTTTCGTTATTAAACGTGTTATCAATAGAAGATGGAAGAAGTGTTCTTAAAATAAAGTTATCTAATTCTTTGCTATTAGAATCATAACTGTTTGTAGACACTAATTTAGAACTGCTTGTAGACCCTAAATCTTTAGACATATGAAATCAAAATGCAAATAGCTTAATTGAATTGCAGATTAAAAGTATAAAGAACTTCAAAATCAATCTATTTAAGCCTATACAAAACTTTATGTAAGTGCTAATACAATTTCTTGTGAATATTCCTATACAAAATAATATTTCTAAATGATCATAAGTTGCTTCAATCTTCAAACGTTGCAATCTCGTAAACTCGTAATCTCGTAAACTCGTAATCTCGTAAACTCGTAATCTCGTAAACTTGTAAACTCCTTTGCAATGATTTGCAGAAAGAAGGTCATTAGAAGCATAAATATGCTTTTAATAAATATAAACACTTATTTAATAATTTTACATTATAACTTAAACCTATACTAACATATGTATACAAACACTTCTAACTTCCTAACTTTAATATTAATGAAAATTCCTATGCAAACACACATTTGTTTACATGCAAACATGCATCATACAACATTTCAATAACTCTCATGCATATATGCATATACTCATGTATACAAACGTATATTTAACATGCATTAACTAACTTATCTCTAATATGTATACACTAATTTCTTTTACTCATGCACAAGCAGTATTAATTACTCATGCATACATTTTTTCATGCTCACATGCATACACATGCACAACTATCTCATGCTTATACATATATACATGCATTTATACTCATTACTCATGCACATACCTCCCTCATGCATGCATACTCATGAACTTATTCATTATACTTATAAAAATTATGCATACACAAATTCATAATCACATGCATATAATCATGCATCATTACTCATGCATACATGCATTTGCTTACATGCATCACATATCTTAACCTGCACTAAAATCTAATATGCATGCACTTACTACTCATGCACATGCACACATCCTTCTCATGCACACATGCATACATCTTATGCATTTATGCATTCATACCTAACATACATGCGTACCTCATTTATCATTTATGCATGCATGTATCAATACATATGCAAACTCATTTTAACATGCACATGCATACTCATGATAACTTAAACTTAACATGCACATGCATACATAAATATACATGCATGCACAGACTCATGCAGATACATGCATTCATGCACAAGCTCACATTCATCCTTGCTTTCATGCATACATGCAAACAAGCACTTCCATATACATGTATACATACTAACATATACCTATGCTTGCATTCATCTTACATTCATGTATAAGCATTTATGCCTAATGCATACATCTTATCTTTAATGTACACACATGTATACATAAACACGCATACACATGCATACATACTCACATACTATACATATACATATTAACATCACATGCACTTCATGCATGCATACATTTCACATGCATATGCACTCATGCATTCATAAACATACATGCATGCTAACACTCAGGCACACACATGCATTCATGCAACAAACATGCATACATACACATGGTGCTTTCACCACAGTCATCGTGCTTTTCTCTCTCTCTGGATCTCCATCTACGCGAAGTCTCTGTATCAGCAGCTTCCATTTCTTCTGCACATCCATGTGTGTGACGCCCTTCGGGAATTTCTCCCTCCTAGCAACTCCCCATTCATAGCGTCAACAACGGCCACTCACAACTCTCTCTCTTTGCTCACGCATGAGCAACCGTCTTTGTCTAAAACCTCCTGTGCATCCATCTTCAGTCACTATCGATAGCCATCTTTTGGCTTTCCTCTCACACCTGCAACACTTGCATCACTCTCTGGCTCAACCTACATAACATCTTCTTCTCCATGCACGATCAGAGTAGGCTGTGGCTCCTCTCTCTTGATTTCTTTGTGTGCACTTACTACCGAACTGCCTAAGTTTCTGCACTCTTTTTCTCTCTCTCTCTCTCTCATAAATTTGTGCAGGCATTGCTATTTCTCCATCTTCTCTCTCCATTCAATTGTCTACTTCACTCTCTGTTACCCGTTCCATCTCCATCTCTGACATGCAGCATGACAACCAAGCGAGCATCTCTCTCCCTCAGTCTCCATTTGCGTAAAGCGTAGCTACTCCGTGCTCTCTTGTGCTAAGAGCAACACATGTAGAAAAGTTTCCCCATGTATCTCTCTCCCTCTATGCTACATATGTCTCCACCTCTATCTCTCTCCTAGGACTGCACGCATCTCTACAAGCTACAACCAATCTTCCATTCTCTCTCCTCTATCGTAAGCTGCACGAATCAGCCAACTAGGCTCGTGTCTCTCTCTGGGTCTCTCTGAGTGCACGTCAGATTATGCGTTCACAGCTGTTGGAGAGGGGAGGAGAAGGAAACAAGAAGCTAACAAAGATCTCTCTCTCTCTCTGTCTCTCTCTCTCTCTCTCTCTCTCCCTCTCAGACTAACAAGATCATACCTGCAGAAAGAAGGTCATTAGAACGAAAAATGCCTACGAACTCACACACACACACACACACACACACATATATATATATATATATATATATATATATATATATATATATATATATATATATATATATATATATATATATATATATATATATATATATATATATATATATATATATATATATATATATATATATAAGTACATAAACATGCGTAACTATTCCTACTAATTAGATAACTAATGAGTTAACTAGTTAGTAGAATAGTTAGTTATTCATGCATACTAACTTAATAGCTCATGTATACTTAGTGTAGACTAGAACTAACTTTCACTTAAATAAACTCACGTATATATATTTGTTATTTGTTATTAATCTGAATTACCTATATTAGTTAAAATATAATAATTAGATACATTAAATATTAATTAATTTAACCATTACCTATTATTTAAAATAACTATCATATATAAAAAAATAAATCTATTGATAGTTATAATTATAAGATTTAACTTATATTATGATTAAATTTAAATAAATATCATAATATCCATAGAATTTCCTTCCTTTACATAAGGTAAATAGATAGATTTACTTAAAAGAACTTAATTTAGGATATGTTCATATGCATAAATAACCATACCAAAAGTGAATAAGTAATCATAAATACATTAATCATATATAGACTCATAGGCCAATGCAAACACATAAACACGAATGCACATATAATAAATATAAAATGAAAAGTTAAGATTTGGATTAATTATCTCTTCATTCTGGAAATATTTCTTCTCTTTCCTACAAGTACCCTTAGAAAAGGTTAGTCATTTTAAATCAATACATTAAAAAATATGAGAGAGAGATATCATCTGATTGACTTTCAATTAAAATAGTTTTATTTTGTATATATCAATTCAAGTGAGGAAATCCTTCCGACATCTGCCCCCACCAAATGTGCACATCATCCTCGATGGGCCAACCTGCAGTTCAATAGGAAAGAAGTATCAAATTCTTTTGGAAAATGTTCCTTGAACTATTTTCAAACTTATATGAAAAATGCTCTTAAAGGTAAGTATAACTTCTGATAGTCAAGAAAACTTTTAAAATTATGCAAACTTGAAATCAAAAACTTTTTTGTTCAATGCATGAATTTGAAAACAAGTTTTAGAAAGTCCTATAGAAAACATTTAGATAGTTATGGTACTTGCTCTTCTATTAACCTGTTCAAAAGTAATAAATAATTTATATAGGTTTTCTATCCCTCATTCCCTAGCCACTTGCCATAAGATGCATCTAACTAATTCCTCTACAGCATAAATCTGCCTCATATTGCCCGTATAGAATTTAAGAAGTGGTTTCGAGAAAACAACTAAATCAAGATAACTTTTTGCTTTTCTTTTCTTTCTTTCTCTTTTTCTTTTTTTTTTTTAATTTTTCTTTTTCTCATTTTTTTTTTATTTCTCATAATGCAACAACCATTAATGTACTGCTTTATGCATCTTTCTTTTCTTTCTTCGCAACTTTTTTGTTAGAGGGGAAAGGCTTAACCCCTATTCAGAGCAGAGGTTCTAGAGGAATGCTATAATGGGAACTAGGATCTCATTAGCTAAATGGTTTGAAAGTTAAGATAGCCTACCTATATAAAATAAGCTTACTTCTACTAGGAGTCGCAAGTCAAGTGTTCCCTCTCCTATCCTTATGAAAGCCATAGGGTCTCTAATTCTTATATTCTCTTCATACACATTCCTACTTTAGTTTTAAATTCATTGTTTCCTAATTTTAATAATCTTCCTTTCGTATCAGAAGGATGTACATATCTACTCATGAAATGCATCAATAAAAAATCATAGTAGCAACTAAAAAATAAGTAAAGTTTAGAACTCTTTCACCTGATCATTATTATTCATCTTCATCATCATCCTCCAGGAAGTCTTCGTCCAATTCGAATTTACTGCTTTCTCTTCTTCTAAACAGCTTGATTCTTTTTCCTGCAATTAAATTTCTTAATATAGAACCATAAAATTCACGTAATTTATAAGTACCTATTTCATAAACTAAAACAAAAACATAAGGTCCGAACCAATGTTTAGTTAGTTTCCAATGTGCATCGTATTGACTATCAAACATACTATCATACACAAGCACCCAATCACCACTCTCTATTGGTTGCGGTCTCAATTTATGTTTCCTATCAAAATATAATTTATTCGATCGAGATGTTTTTGATTTTTTAATTGCTTCTTTAAGATTTTTGTTACTTTGTTTTAATTGTTTAATCCTAAGTGCTAATAAGTCCTCTCTTGAAACATTATCTTTCCAACCTAAACTCATCAAATTAGCTATCTGAGTCTGTACGGGAAATAATGGTTTCTGACAGTACATGAGTTCAGTTGGCATAAAACCAGTTGTTCTCGTATATTTCATTCTATCAGTCCAAAGAGCAAATGGGAGATATTTTGGCCATTGACCAATATCTCCATGGCAAGCTTTACAAATGGCCTTCACTATGGAAGGATGCCCTAGTTCTATTTTACCAGTTGCTTCTAGGTTATAGGGAGTCGTAAGAGACAATTGAATCCCATGCTGTGCAAAGAATTCTTTCGCCTCTCTAGCATCTAACTCACCTCTATCCGCTACTACTTTTTCTATATATCCAAATCTGGATAAAACTTCTTCTAAAAGAAATAGGCATACATTATAAGTAGTATTGGAACGAAGTGCTCTACACTCAACGTGATTTTTCAAATCCTCTCGTGCAAGAACAATGTATCTACTATTGCTTTTAAGCATGGTGACAAGCTCAACTACCCACTTGTAATGAATACAAGGTGGATAGGTCGGGTGAAGGGGGTCTCTATGCTGAATAGAGGAATGTAACTGGCACGTACTACAAGTGTTCACAAATTCTTTAACAGTTACGTACATCCTCGACCACCAATAGCTTTCCCTAATCTTTTCATATGTAGCTACAAAACCTTTATGACCAGCCCAAAGGCTTTCATGCATCTCTTGCATAACTTGAACTTGAAAAACCTTCAAACCTAATACCGGTTTCAAACCTTTCCTCTAGCATGTCTCCAAAGATATCCATCTCTGAAGAAGAAGTTGAAAGACTTCTTCCTGATGTTCTAGAATCGATTTGAAGACCAGCTTGGGGAAGACAAAAACCTACTTAGATAGTTTCCTATATCTCACCACTCTCCTTCATAATCGCCTTCTCTAAATCTCTCATACGCATAGGTAGATTATTCAAAATTAATTAGATTAATATGATTATTTAGTGCTTCACTATCATTATCGAATTTTGCTCTTGAAAGCATATCAGCAATGGTGTTATGTTTACCGGCTATATATATGAACAAAAGCAGGATTAATGAATTTAATGTAGGCTATCCATCGTAGCATAGCTATATGTGGAGATGAACAATTAGCTATTAAACCTATTAAGGAAGACAATCAGTCTCTACTATTACATTAGCTCTTATAAAGTATTCCTTATCTGTTTTTAAAGTCGTAACTAATCCCCCACAATTCTCTCTTAATTTGAGCATAATTCTTTTGAGTATCATGAATAATCTTCGCTCCAAAGCGAACTGCGTACCTTTGCTCCTCCTCATCATCCTGCCCAATGACCCAACCTATACCAATAGGACTAGTGTCAACGGTTAGGATTACAGGCTTATTTCCTGTATAGTCAATACATTTCAAAATAGAAGCATTGATAAGCAACTGCTTTAGACATCTCATCGTTCTAGAATGCTCATCAGTCCAAAAGAATTTCTTTCTTTTTCTCAATAAATCATAAAGCAGATTTGCTACATGACCAAAGTGAGCGATCCAGATGACATAGAAAACACATGCACCTAGGAATCTCCGTACTTCACTAACATTGCGACATTTCTCAGAAATTCTACTAATGGCATCAAGTTTTGCTGGATAGGGTCTACGACCGTAATGGACACATAAATGCCCAAATATTAGCACTTCCTTAACACCAAAAGTTGATTTCTCTAGGGAGAAAGTTAGTCCAACCTCTTCAAATCTTTCAAATATCTTTTCACAATCTGAAATATGATTGGAAACAATCTTTCTGCAACCTGATGAATCTAAACTTTCATCCTTTTCTTTTTCCACACACCCTTTTATTGGAATGTCATCAATAAAAGGCATCGTCACTTTTGGTATAAAGTCATGTAGGACCAGATTCATAGCATTCATCATGTGTGCCACAGAATTGGTGGCTCCCTGTGGTAAAGTACACATGCGTACTAAGCCCAAAGGAGTCTTCATCGTGGTCACATCTCGACTCTCAATCGCTAATTGAAACTGAACATACCCTGAATATAGAACTCCCATTGAATAGATGGAATGAACGGCAAATGCCTCGGTAACTCATCTACAATGGGACCCGTTCCTACATTCCTAATAGTGAGTTTATTCACAGGCTGCAGATCCTGAATAAAGCGTAGCTTCCCACTCTTTTTCGGTACTGTGAAACACCTATTGGAATATGGTGCTGATGATGGTTCCAAGATTCTCATGGAAATCTTCTCCTTTAACAGTCTCATTAGCTCAGGTAAATGAGCCTTTGGGACTCGAATCGGACAAAGATTCCAAGGAATATGTGGTATTGTGAAAAATATCATCGGAGCTACTAACTTTGGGTCTGCACATCCTATCTCGTGTGGGAATAAAGAAAAAGCTTTACCATGACGAACAATCATCTTGGTAAACTGCTCTTTTTCAATTTGTGAAAGAAATTCATCACCGAATTTAATATAATTCTTACTGTCCTCTGTAAAAATATGACCTATCTTAGATCAATCTCTAAGTATAGGGTCATCTGATACTCGCCAATATCATGAATATCTTTGGGTAAGGGTTGAGCTACAGGCTTTATTTTCTTTTCTATAGTTTTGTATTTGGTTTCTATGCTAACTTCATGTACTAGGATAAATTCACTAATAATCTCATATTCTTGAATGGAATTAAGAATTATCAGCTTTGATTCTAAATTTTCATGGGAAGCATTTTCTAATTCTTCTAATAAAGTAGAACTTTTTGATAATTGAATTATACACTCAATTTTCTCGTCAATCGAAATTAATCCTGATTTTCTAAAATATGATCCAGTTTCTTTTCTAAATGTTTTTGTAAGGTTTTCTTTAGTAATATAATATAAGCTAGTTGTATGAGTACAAATTAAGTAATTTTCAAACTTATGTTCATTGAAAGGTGAGACATCAAAACAACGTCCACTATTGTCTCACTCAATAGTGAAGTCTAGCAAAAATTTTGATCATAGTAAGCCCCATATTCTCTTACAGCCAATGGATCATCACATACATGACTGATTGAGTCAATGGGGTTTCTTCTTAAGCTCTTTCTATTTCTAGTGTGGTTTGGGCACAGTATCATCACTTGCAAAGAATCCATCCCTGATTTGGATTGAATTCTTGCATACGTTGATCCGTTGTTCATTGCTTTTGTTTCCATTCTCATCTCAGCTATAAATGGTTGTCCAAGAATTACTTCGTACGAACAATTGTCTTGAACGAGGAAGTGAAATTCTTCTCGAACGCCACCTATCATTATAGGCACATTGGCACATGCACCTAACAAAATACCAGAGCCATTGTCAGCTGTTCTCATTTGCCAGATGTGCTCTTTGTCGATTGGCCATCTAAATTTGTCAAATTTTTTTTTGAAATAACGTTTATCTCTAACCCCGAGTCAATGAGAGCGAGAGCGAAACAGGAATTCTTCTCATCACCGATTCTAATCTTCACTTCTGGTGTGCCTCGTGCCCAAAAGGTAGAGTTGAATTTACTTTCACTCTTTAATAATTCTTCATCAGGTTGTATGGGACCTAGAAAATTTCTATTTACACTACCCATTGTAAATTCTTCATCATCATCCTTTTTCTTCATTTTGGTTTTGATCCTCTTTATATTTTCCCAATTTCTTTTGTTCTCCTTGAGATTGAACATTGTCATCGGTCGCCTTTTTGCCTTCCTTTATCATTTTTCTCTTCTCTTCTTGAGATAAATTAGATTCATGAAACTGAACTTTTTTATCAGTTTTCTTTTCATCTTCTCTTGTTTGCCTCCTAGTTACCCTCCTATCTCCTTCTTCTACGTCGTCCTGCATATCTTCTCATCTTCGTTTTTCCTCAACATTAGCAATGTGAGAAAAAACAAAAGATTGATCTACAGGATATTTCCATGCAGTCTTGTACATTATTTCGTCTCTAGCTCGTACTAGTGCCTCTATCGAATATGGATTTTGGCTAGGCGTTGAAGGAGGCCTATCCTCGACTGGCTCTAGTCTTGCAGCCAAAGTATTGGAAGTTGCATTTGAGACTGTTAAATTTTCATAAAGCTTTTTCATTCCTCTTTTGCACCAATTGACGGACAAAGGAAGACGTGACCTAAAGTCACATAGTCTTCTATCTATTTGTACGACTAATTGATTCGCCTTAGCACTTTTTAATTCTTCAGAAGCAAATGTTGCGTGCTCCTGAATATCTTACCAAACACAGCACTTTCCGCCAGTCCCTCTTCTCTCATTATTTCTTTGAAATGGTGGTTGTGGAGCAAACTGAGGAGCTGGCTGAGGAGCAAACTGAGGAGCTGGCTGAGGAGCAAACTAAGGAGCTTACTGTGGTGCAGGATGAAAGACTGGTTGAGGTGGTATATACTGAGGCATAATTGGTTGAATAGGTGGTGCTTGCCCTACCCCACTACTACTAGCCCCTGGATCATTAAAGCTCATGGAGTAAACCTGTTTATTCAAATTGGCAACCTCTTTTGAAAGAGATGCCTGCATGTTCATTGCATTTTCCATTTGCTTACATAGAATATCCAATTGAAATTTTATGGGAGCTTTAGTGGCAGTTGAATTATTAGCTGTAGCCATTGTAGTAGGCATTGGCATGTCAAGTTGCCTTGTAGTAGGAGTCTCTCTAGGCTGAGAAGCATTAGATTTGGCATATAAAATTGTTTGCCTTTGCTTCATTTGAGCAACAGCCTCTATCTCTTTTTTGACCTTCTCCCAGTCATCAATTAGCCCATACCTTTTTCTCGGCTCTTCTATATGCCTTTCAATTTCAGCCCTATCCTCACGATTATCTTAAGAAAATATATAATTATATCTGGGTTAATAGAATTTCTATCATCTTCGGGAAGTTGAGCTAAACGTCTCATAAACTCACCGTGAAGATGAGTTAAAGACTCATTGCTCTTAACGGTGTTTAACCAACGCAGAAAACCTTTCCGACTCTGCTGGCTAAAATCCTCTAGGTAGAACATTTTATGAAGTTCCTTTCTAAATTCCTCCCAAGTTTTTTCGGTGTGTTCTTGTATAGATTCTAGAATTGAACTAGAAACTACTCGACTAAAGTATTTAACTAAAACATCTTCTGGTAATCCCTGGATTTGCAGTTGCTCCTCAAATGCATCCAGGTATTCCATAACGTTCAATCAAGTAAATTTTCCTTTTTCTTTTAGAATAGCCTGGACTGTACGTGTCCCTTGCTTTTCTATCATCATGTTCTTGAACATCTCCTCCATTTTGGGTTCTTGATAATGCTTCGAATGGAGAAGAATTTCCCTAATAGCCGGATCTAATTGCTCTCTAAATTGCCTGAATCTATCACTAGTTGATAAGGCCAGGAATGTTAGCTTTACCCTAGTCCTAGGCTTTACTAACTCTAATCTTCTTTTCTAAAATCTTTTTAATTTCTTTAACCTAAATTTTGAATTATCTCTTTTACTTACTCTTTTTAAATTTAGAACTTTTTTAGAATTTAAATTTTAAACCTTTTTTTTTAAAGGGTTTTTTTGATAAGGTAAATTTTATAAAATATTTTTTCTTCATTTAAATCTTTTAATTTACTTTTAATTTCTTTAATAATAGATTCTTTGAAGAAATAAAAACAATAACTATAAATCAAAAGGAACCTAAATTAAACTCTTTTTTATGCTATAAGCTTCCTTTTTATGCAATGAAAATAAGCAAACAATCTTTCTTTTTCAAAAAAATAAAATCTTTTCTTTTTGGTGTTGCAAAAAATAATTTTTCCTAAAATCTAATATGCAGATATTTAAATGCTTTAAGTAAAAATTATCTTTTCTAAATAAAAAAGAAGTTTAAATACTTTTTTAATGCAAATATGAAAGTGCTTAAATCCTAATGCAAATGAAAACAACTTTCTTTTTAAGTGATGTCTATAAACTAAAAAATAAAGAACTAAAAAAAAACACCTTACTTGATGATTGCTTGCTGAAGAGGTTCTAAAGTAAACGTTAAACAATCCTAAACACAAAACTAAAGTGACTATGAATATGTCTTGTTCCTCTTGAATGTTGATGGGGGGGGGGGGGGGGGATGACGAAGCTCCACCTGTTGGAAATCCTTCTTCCCGTGGAGGCGCAGGTCATAAGACCAACCCTCAACACCAAGCGAAAAAGGAAAACAACAAACTCTTCACGTTTTGTCACAGCTTCTGTCTTCACTTTCCTGCAAGAACAAGAAGAGGATAAAGTTAGAAATTTTAAATTAAAAACTAAAAATACAACATAAGCCCTAGGCACACTATTGTCACGCTTCACGTCAAGTTCACCAAGGTTGACGTAGAGGGGTGTGAAGGGAGGCTGACATTCATCTAAAACATTCACGCTAACCTAACCATGTGACTACATGCAAGGTGCTTCTAAGTATGCTTCGGGTCTTAGATTGAATTCTCAGTTTAGGAGTGATAAAAGCTATAGGTTTCTAATCTATTTGAGTGAAATCCAAGAACTAGATTACTAGGACTACGAGCCGTAAGGACGTGCTTTTCTATAGCTGGCTACAACTTCTAAGTAAGAAGGCAAAACTAATTCCTCACTTGATATTTTATCTTTAACTAAGTCAACTACTTCGTTTTCAATTTAATTTGAAATAGGGTTTCTTATTAAATTAGGTGGAAATAGATCTTCTTTGTTATCAGGTTCTGGTAAGACTATAGATAGTAATGGTAAAACTCTGGAAAGATTACGATCGTACTCTCTTGTATGTAAATTTTCATCAACTATTTTACCTTTAATGATTTCGATTTCTATATTTTCGTTATTAAACATGTTACCAATAGAAGATGGAAGAAGTGTTCTTAAAATAAAATTATCTAATTCTTTGCTATTAGAATCATAACTGTTTGTAGACACTAATTTAGAACTGCTTGTAGACCCTAAATCTTTAGACATATGAAATCAAAATGCAAATAACTTAATTGAAATGCAGATTAAAAGTATAAAGAACTTCAAAATCAATCTATTGAAGCCTATACAAAACTTTATGATAAGTGATAATACAATTTCTTGTGAATATTCCTATACAAAATAATATTTCTAAATGATCATAAGTTGCTTCAATCTTCAAATGTTGCAATCTCGTAAACTCGTAATCTCGTAAACTCGTAATCTCGTAAACTCGTAATCTCGTAAACTCGTAATCTCGTAAACTCGTAATCTCGTAAACTCGTAATCTGGTAAACTCGTAATCTCATAAACTTGTAAACTCCTTCGCAATGATCTGCAGAAAGAAGGTCATTAGAACCGTAAGTATGCTTTTAATACATATAAACACTTATCTAATAATTTTACATTATAATGTAAACCTATACTAACATATGTATAAAAACACTTCTAACTTCCTAACTTTAATGTTTATGAAAATTCCTGTGCAAACACACGTTTGTTTACATGCAAACATGCATCATACAACATTTCAATAACTCTCATGCATATATGCATATACTCATGTATACAAACTTATATTTAACATGCATTAACTAACTTATCTCTAATATGTATACACTAATTTCTTTTACTCATGCACAAGCATTATTAATTACTCATGCAGACATGTTTTCATGCTCACATGCATACACATGCACAACTATCTCATGCTTATACATATATACATGCATTTATACTCACTACTCATGCACATACCTCCCTCATGCATGCATACTCATGAACTTATGCATTATACTTACAAAAATTATACATACACAAATTCATACTCACATGCATATAATCATGCATCATTACTCATGCATACATGCATCACATATCTTAACATGCACTAAAATCTAATATGCATGCACTTACTACTCATGCACATATACACATGCATACATCTTATGCATTTATGCATTCATACCTAACATACATGCATACCTCATTCATCATTTATGCATGCATGCATCAATACATATGCAAACTCATTTTAACATGCACATGCATACACATGCTAACTTAAACTTAACATGCACATGCATACATAAATATACATGCATGCACACACTCATGCACATACATGCATTCATGCACAAACTCACATTCATCCTTGATATCATGCATACATGCAAACAAGCACTTCCATATACATGTATACATACTAACATATACCTATGCTTGCATTCATCTTACATTCATGTATAAGCATTTATGCCTAATGCATACATCTTATCTTTAATGTACACACATGTATACATAAACACGCATAAACATGCATACATACTCACATACTATACATATACATATTAACATCACATTCACTTCATGCATGCATACATTTCACATGCATATGCACTCATGCATTCATAAACATACATGCATGCTAACACTCAGGCACACACATGCGTTCATGCAACAAACATGCATACATACACATGGTCATACATGCATACATGCACACACATGCATGCTCATGCATATGCATCCTCTCTCTCTCACGTTCCCTATCTCTCTCTCTCTCTCTCTCTTTCTCTCTCTCTTTCTTTCTCTCTCTCTCTCTCTCCACGGGTCTTTCTTTACAGTGTGTGCTTTCACCACCGTCATCGTGCTTTTCTCTCTCTCTAGATCTCCATCTATGCGAAGTCTCTGTATCAGCAGCTTCCATTTCTGCTGCACATCCATGTGTGTGACGCCCTCTGGGAATTTCTCCCTCCTAGCAACTCCCCATTCATAGCGTCAACAATGTCCACTCACAACTCTCTCTCTTTGCTCACGCCTGAGCGATCGTCTTTGTCTAAAATCTCCTGCGCATCCATCTTTAGTCATTGTCGATATCCATCTTTTGGCTTTCCTCTAACACCTACGACACTTGCATCACTCTCTGGCTCAAGTAACATAACATCTTCTTCTCCGTGCACAATCAGAGTAGGCTATAGCACCTCTCTCTCGATTTCTCTGTGTGCACCTACTACCGAACCTCTCGAGTTTCTGCACTCTTTTTCTCTCTCCTCTCTCTCTCTCATAAACTTGTGCAGTCGTCACTATTTCTCTATCTTCTCTCTCCATTCAATTGTCTGCTTCACTCTTTGTTACCCATTCCATCTCCATCTCTGACATGCAACATGACAACCAGGCGAACATCTCTCTCCCTGAGTCTCCATTTGCATAAAGCATAGCTACTCCGTGCTCTCTTGTGCTAACAACAACACATGTAGAAAAGTTTCCCCATGCATCTCTGTCCCTCTGCGCTACATCCGTCTCCACCTCTATCTCTCTCCTAGGACTGCACGCATCTCTACAGGCTACAACGAATCTTCCATTCTCTCTTCTCTAGCATTAGTTGCATGAGTCAGCCAACTAGGCTCGTGTCCCTCTCTGTGTTTGTCTGAGTGCACGTCAGATTATGCATTCACAGCTGCTGGAGAGGGGAGGAGAGGGAAACAAGAAGCTAAGAGATCTCTCTCTCTCTCTCTCTCTCTCTCTCTCTCTCCCTCTCAGACTGACAAGATCATACCTGCAGAAAGAAGGTCATTAGAACCAAAAATGCCTACGAACTCACATATATATAAATCTTTAAGTGCATAAACATGCGTAACTATTCCTACTAATTAGACAACTAATGAGTTAACTGGTTAGTAGAATAGTTAGTTATTCGTGCATACTAACTTAATAACTCATGCATACTTAGTGTAGACTAGAACTAACTTTCACTTAAATAAAATCACGTATATATATTTGTTATTCACTATTAATCTAAATTACCTATATTAGTTAAAATATAATAATTAGATACATTAAATATTAATTAATTTAACCATTACCTATTATTTAAAATAACTATCATATATAAAAAATAAATCTATTGTTAGTTATAATTATAAGATTTAACTTATATTATGATTCAATTTAAATAAATATCATAATATCCATAGAATTTCCTTCATTTACATAAAGTAAATAGATAGATTAACTTAAAAGAACTTAATTTAGGATATGTTCATATGCATAAATAACCACCAAAAGTGAATAAATAATCATAAATACATTAATCATATATAGGCTCATAGGCCAATGCAAACACATGAACACGAATGCACATATAATAAATATAAAATGAAAAGTTAAGATTTGGGTTAATTATCCCATCGTTACGGAAGGCTCATAGGCCAATGCAAACACATGAACACGAATGCACATATAATAAATATAAAATGAAAAGTTAAGATTTGGATTAATTATCCCATCGTTACGGAAATATTTCTTCTCTTTCCTGCAGGTACCGAGATCTGTCGGCCAGTTCACCGAAGCAGATGCTCTTCACTTCATTAGAATATCGTTCCCACCCATCAACCTAATCCTACATAAGCTAGGAGACCTTTTTTCTGCAGAACCAGTAGTGACACTGAAGGTGCAGGTGCGCAGCGAGAGTTGGTCGTAGAACCATGGAGAGAGTTTGGACAAGAATAATGGCAGAATCACACGACGGCACAAAATCCAGATTGGAGGAGAGAGAGAAAGAGATAGAGAGAGAAAGATATAAAGAGATAAACAAGAAAGGAATATTTAGAGAGAGTTAGAACGAGAGAGAAAAAGAAAGAGAAAGAGAGTAATATGTGCATGTAATTGAATAATTTTTGCATAAGCATATATTAGAGTAAGATATATGAGCATATATGTTTATTAGAGTAAGATGAATGAGCATATATGGATATGAAGTAAGATACATGTATATTTGAGTAAGATAGACATGTAGGTATGCATGTAATCAAGAGAGGAGTGCATATGATTAGTGCATGTGCTTAAGAAAATGCATGTGTGCATGTGTAGGTAGCATGTATGCATGAGTGAGTGAGTAGCATGTACACAAGTGAGGTAAATGCATGAGCATGCATGAGTGTGCATGATTGTATGTATGCATATATATGCTTAAGTAGATGAATGCATATGATTGTATGGTATGTGATGCATATATTATGTGATGAATGCATAAGTATGATAAGTGCCAGTATATGTATGATCGAGTGTATGTTATGTATGTACATGAACATAAATGAGTATTGAATGCATGATTGTGTGTTTGCATGTATATATGTGTATGCATGTGTTGCACAAATGCATAAGCATGTAGGCTAGGATGTGCATGTGCATATTAGAAAATATGCATTTTAGTATACATGAACATGTGTATTAGTATATGCATGATTAGCATGTATGAGCATGATTGAATTAGTGACTTTCTAAAAAGTATGTTAGCAAATAAATAGTTAGTATATGTGTTAGCATATTTGTATGTACATGAGAGTGTGAACAAGTGTATTAACATGAAGTAGAGTGTGTATTAGTATTCAAGTAAGTGTATGTTAGCATGGACATATAGGCATGTGTAGGGTATTTAAATGTAAATGATTTATTGAGGTATACTTATATTCCTAATGTTTTTTTTTGCAGTCATTAAAAGAAGAAGTGTCCAAAGAGCAGTTCAAAAAAATGAAGAATTCAACAATCCAAAGATCCGTCAATTTGATATAAACCCATAGAAATTATCTTTGATTAAGCTATTTGTATAGGAATCATTAGACTTTAGCATTCTCTTAGATAAATTTCATCATTTTAGAAAGATTTATCTATAGCATTGTAAACACCTACTTTTGTTATTAGCATTAATTCAATTATTATTTCCATTATCTTTATTGTCGATGTCTATAGTTGAATATGAAAGTAGTGCCAATATAGAAATTGAAGTAGAAGTAGTTAAGGAAAATATTACACACGAATCTTTAATATCGGTATCTCATGATTATTGTCTTTCTAGGTTTCTAACATTATTTTCAATTGCATCTTTCGAACCTCAAGATAGTCTAGATTCATTTCCACCACCTCTAATTAGACGTACACAACCTCAGCATATTGAAAATCAAGAAGATGAAATTATAAAAGAAAACATAACTGAGGAAACCTTAATATTACCTTCACCTCAAGAATCTATTGATAGGTATAGGGCAGCTTATTGATAGGTATAGGGCAGCTCAACCATACGGTCCTTAGAAGTAATAAGTGATAAGCTTACCTATTAGATATTTCTTAGATTTTGTAGTTATTTAGAATTTTATTTACCCTACACATAAAGAAAAATATACCTAATTTACCTGAGATTGTCTCAATCACCCTATGTGTACCAAAGGATTTAGCGGTTGACTTGATCCACTAGCTGTGTGTCCGCAACTTCCCGACATTTGGTGAAGGTTCGGTGCGACACCTTAGGTATAAAGGTATATTTTAATTTTTGTTCTGCATATGCATATAAGAAATTTGGCGATTGAAGCAAAAGCGTCGACATCCTTGGTAGCTGAAGCTCACTCTGAAATCTTGTAATCTCCTCACTGTTGAGGGCTGGTCATTGAGACCTGAGCACCTCCATGGAGTTTTACAAGTAGAAGGGTCCTCCTCATGCCACCTTTGTCCCTCAACTTTTGTGAAAGCAACGATTGCACATGCATACTTAGAATCGATGTATTAGATTAATTTAATCAATCTTAATGTAAAGACTTTGCACTGAGCACATTCACAAAGAGCCTCTTCATCGAGGTTGATCAGGTATATTTTCTTTATTTCTATTTGCAAGATAGTAGGAACATTTTCTTTCTTTCTGTTTGCAGAATAGTAGGTATATTTTCTTTATTTCTGTTTGCAAAGTAGTAGGAATAGTTTCTTTACTTCTGTTTGCAAAGTATCTTTTACCACGGCGTCGCATCAAGAACAAGAAATAGACGTACTATTATGTGAACTACATACTTATATTTCATATCTTTCAGTAAAGTTAGATTTATCTAATATGGCTTACCACTTTGAAGACCAACGTATTTGGAAGATAATAGATTCAATTAAAATGAATAGGGCGGAATTTAATGGGACAAATGCAACGGCCTATCTTAAATATTATGCACAATTGACAGAACAATATGGGTTACATGAAGACCATAAAAAAGACACATTTATATGTATTGCTCATGGTTTTACTAGAGACAGAATTCAATTGAGAGTAGTTCAACCAAGCATGACTTGGGCGAATTTCAAAACTCAGCTTTTTACTGAATTTTCACATGAAGATTACAGTAAGAATAATAGAGCTACATTCATGAGATGGGTAGGAACTATGAAACTAGATCAACATATAACTCAGGGGTTAACTGATTTTGATGTGAAATTTAACCAAATGCCTCAAGCAGATCAAACAGCTCTAGAACCGGATAAATTACAAAGTTTCCTAAGCATGTTAGACCCTTCTCTTAGACGTGAGCTAGAACCAATGCTTGAGGACAGAGGGACTGGGAGTGGGCTTACTGGAAATTGGGATAACGTTCGAGCAGCTATCCATAGGTTAGCTCAAAGACAGGAGTGTAATCAGATGCAAACTCCAAGAATAAATGAAAGAGATGCACTAGGAAAGTTAGAAAATGATCACACTTCTCATAACCCTAGTAAGGATGACTTAGAAATTTCTATGTTAACAACAACAGTAGAATCAATTGCCAAACATATGGAGACTTTGGCAACTAAAATAGCTACTATAAAGAGTATGCAAGAGATTAGATTGAGAGATCATGAGAAACCAAAAGAATTAGAGAAAAATCCTAGGATTCAGATGCTAGCTAGAAGAACATTTAACCAAGCCCGTAAATGTCTCTAGTGTGATGATTTAGATCATCCACACTAGACATGTAACTTACTCAAAGAGGCCAAGGATAGGAATTGGGTCACAGAAGTTGATCGAAAGATATATGACTATGTAACAAAAAGGCCTTTGGCATCAAATTATGGGAAAGGAGGTA
Organism: Ceratopteris richardii; assembly: GCA_020310875.1. NCBI lineage: Eukaryota > Viridiplantae > Streptophyta > Polypodiopsida > Polypodiales > Pteridaceae > Ceratopteris > Ceratopteris richardii. Next base: position 140,989,973 of record CM035433.1, on the reverse strand, counting down.
TGAAAACTTTCTTTGATGCCTCCACAAGCCAATATGCTTGTAGGCTTGAAAGTGATGACTCTAATTGTGACTTTTGGAATCAAGTTTATGATATTGCTAGTAGGGGGAAGTTATCAGTTGAGAATCTATATGCTACGAGCTCAAATATCAGAGCAAAGACATGTTGGAATGAGCCAGTAGATATGTTCTCATTTTATGCTCATGAAATTAATGTAGATGAGAAAAGGAAATGTGATGAAGAGGGACAATCTAAACGAACAACTAGGGCTAGAAAAGAGGGTGAAACTACTGAGTCCATTAATGAACCACCTACAATGGAGCCTAGTCAAGAAATTAAACAACAGGAACAAGATACGAAACCTCAAAATAAGGGGAAAGTAAAGAAAGTAGTAGAAAATTTAGAAAAGAAAACAACAAATGAAGATAGAATTCAGGATAAACCTAATGAAATGCAACCCATACGTGAAGAAGGTAGTAAGGAAGAAAAACCGAAAAAGAAACCGTGGACTTTCGGATTGATCTCTCAAATAGAGATATTAGAAAAAGAGCATTCAACTTTTTTCCTAAATTGGAGACATGCAAGGGGGAAGATCAAAATGCCACAAAGAGTACTAGGTACTAAGAATCTTCAGATGCAAGTCATGAAGAGCATGCATGATACTTTATGGGCTGGGCATAAAGGATTTGTATTGGTGGCTAAGTATTTATGTTAATGTAAAGAATTATGTCAATTCTTGCGATGTATGTCAAGTTTATTCATCACTTAAGCATAGGGATCCACTGCACCCTACATATCCACCGTGCATACACTATAAGTGGGTAGTTGACGCAGTGACCATGCCCAAAGGTATAGATAGGATGAGATACATAGTTCTTGTAAGAGAAGATCTTACTAACCATGTTGAAGGCCGAGATCTAAGATCAAAAACCACTTTCAATGTGTGTAAATTTCTTCTTGAAGATGTGATTTCAAGATTTGGGTATATTGAAAAAGTAGTAGCTGATAGGGGAGAATTAGATGCGCAAGAGGCTAGAGAATTCTTTGCTAGGCATGGGATTCGTTTAGCTCTTACTACTAAATATAACCCGGAAGCTAATGGAAAGATTGAAAGAGGACACTCTCTTATCATTAAGGCAATTTCTAAAGCTTGCAAAGGATCACTTAAGAATTGGCCGAAATTTCTGCCATTTGCTTTGTGGGCTGACAGAATGACCTGCACTAGAACGACGGGATTTATGCCCGCAGAGCTAATGTACTGCCAGAAGCCAATTTTTCCAGTGCATACTCAAATCCTTACTTGGGATACTCTTCCTTGGGAAGATAATTTGTCTACTAAAGATTTATTAGCTCTAAGAATTCAACAACTTGAGCAATGGAATGAAAGATTAGAAGAAGCTGTAGCTAAATTGAAAGATTCTCGACTTAAAAATAAAAAATATTTTGATAAATCACATAGGTTAAGGCCAAAGCCAATACAAATTAATGATTCGGTATTGATACATGATAGCACATTTGATTCACAGTATGATGCGCATAAGAAATTAAAAAAGCGTTGGTTTGGACCTTATGTGGTGGTCAAAATTTATGAAAATGGAATGTATGCTTTACGAGAGTTGGATGGAACTCCTCTTAAGAATTTAATTGCAGGTAAAAGAGTTAAATTATTCAAACAAAGAAATGAAGAAATTTATGACTTATTATATGATGAAGAAAATGATGAATGAATTTTTAATAACAATGATGTATAAATTTTCTTTTAAACATGTTTGTTCTTTTACATGTATGAAAATAAAAATTTAAATATGAAAACTAATTTTACTTGTGAGTCTAGATGTTGTTGATTGTTAGGAGGATTTGAAGATGCTTTTTGAATAATAAAAAGAATGTTTTATGATGAAGATGAAGATAAAGAATAACCAGTTGATTTAATTCTAATTATTTGTATTATTTATTTTTTCTCTTTATGCATTTTGTAAATAGGATTTGATTTGTTTCTGATATTAAGAGGGAATTTATTAAAATTACGTAAATAATGAACAAGAAATTAAAGTAGGAAAATGTATATAGGTGAAAATCTAATTTAGAGAACTTGTAATGCATTGTGAAGATAGGAGAGTGGAAAACTTGAACTGCGACCCCTAGTAAAAGAGAAATTTACTTTATACTAGTAGAATTCTTTACTTCCTGAAATCGTTTAGCGAAGGAGATCCTAATTCTAGTTGTAGCAAATTTCTAGATCCTCTGCTCTAATTAGGGGTTAAGCCTTTCCTCTTAAACAAAAAAGTTGTGAAGAAAAATTAAGAAAAAGAAAAATGAGAACATCAAGTAGTATATTAATGGCTACTGCAAGATGGGAAAAAGAAAAGAAAAAAAAAATGAAAAATGAAAAAGAAAAATATGATTCAGTCGTGGTCTCGAAACCACTTCTGAAATATTATGCATGCTATATGAGGTGGAGGTTTGCTGCAGAAGAGTTAGTTTGATGCATCTTATAGCGGACGTCTAAGAAATAAAAGAAAGCATACTTGTATAATTTAAGTTTTACTTAAGAACAGGGCTTATGGAATGGTAAGTACCTCAATTATCTAAATAGCCTTTATAGGATTCTCTAAATTTGTATTTTTGACTATATGCATTGACTGAAATGATTTCTAATTCATATTTATGTAATTTTAGAAATTTTCTTCATTATCAGAAATATAATTCAAAATTAAAACCATTTTTTATAATATTATGTATAGTTAAATTATAGATTTTTCCAAAGAATTTGATACTGCTTTCCATTGAACTGTAGGTTGGCCCATGGGGACAATGTGCAGGTTTGGTGGGGGCGAATGCTAGAAAGTTTTTCACCTACCACTTGACATCCCGAAAAATTAAAACATGTTTATTGGTTAACTCTAAACCCTCTATTACAATATTGATTAAATGTTTTGCTTGGAACTAATCTTTTGTTAAGTTTTTGCAGGTACAAATTGATAAAAAAGACATATGTTCAGGTTAGGGTTTAACCTAAAACTGCTTATTTAATGAGTATTTGAGACATTTAAACATTCAAACATGCATTTAAGACCCTAGATTTACATTACGTTATGCGTAATTAAGTTAAGTACATTAATTTTTGGTTAATGTTAGGGTTAAAGCTAGGTTTCCAAAGGGTTTCAATGGGTTTCTAATGGGTTTCAAGTACGTTTTTAAGGGTTGTTAGTATGTTTTAAGGGTTAAAATAACACGCATTTAATTAAATTAATCTATAAATTGAACATTGATGAATCAAAAATTAAAATATGATTTAATTAGTTATTTTAATCATGTGTGTGAATATAAATTCTAAGGTATTTAGTTAATTAAAACCTTAAACTAAGCTTAATTTAAATGAATTATTTAATTAAGAAAATTAGGCTAATTAAAATAAAATGATAAATTAAATAGATAATTAATTAATGGTGTGTGTGAGTATGAGTTTAAAGAATGGTTCATAAAAGATGTGGAATTAAAGTGTGTAAAGAGTGGATCATAAAAGATATGCACTTAACGTAAATAGAGTTGGTTAAAACAAAAGAATGGTGTGAGTTGTTGTAGATGAAAAGAGAGGAGTAAGTGAATTGTGTGAATAAAGCTAATTTAAAGTGTGGTGAATGAAAGTGAAGTAAAGTGTGGATGAGGAATTAAAGCAAGTTCAAAAAGAGTGGTAAGAATTTGACTTCTGTGAGTATATAAATGTGTGATGTGTTCCATTTCTTCCTAATGTTTTTCTTTTTGTAGGTAAGATTTTAGATTCTTTCTCTCTAAGTTTCTTTTCTCTTCTGTTTTGCTTGTTCTAGAGAGAGATGTTTTTTTTCGCATGTTAGAGAGAGAGAGACCAAAAGTAGGATGGCTCTGTGACAAGTTTGCCAAGGCACAATGGCATATCGCATGCCTACATCAAAGCTCTTGCTGCAAGTCTTCGTTTTCGTTTTTGCAGCACGCTGTGCATACTCCTTTTTGCAAGAGAGCCCGGGGTTTGAAACCGGAAGAGACAAGTTATGAAGCTTTGGAAGTTGTCCTGGTTGATGGCCATTTTCAAGGGAAACTGTTCCCTCTCTCTATCCAAGAGGGGGATCCTTCTTCTCCACTTTCGATGCATGTTTTTTTTGTCTTCTACTCAGATCATATAATCAGATTGAAAATAAATGAGATGAACGATCCTTCTGATGGGATGTGGTGTATTAGCATGGTATGAGCGCACCTCGCTACATCAAAAAGATCACGTAGGCGCTGCTCATGAAATCGATCATGCACTCCTCAATCAGGAAACACACCGCTGCACAGTCCTAGATCACTATCACCTCTTCGTGGTCTTTCTTCTACTGAAGTAGCTTCTTCGGAGATCGCATCCGCAACCTTGGTAGATTTTCAAGAGGCCATTCTTAGAGCGAATAATGTACGAAAAAACACAGTAGGGGCTGCTCAATATACCTTCCATGAGGAGGAACTATGCATGCGAGTGAAGGAGACTCCGTTGATTCGTGACAAGGATTTGTTCAAGGACAAGCAGAACAGAACACGCGGAAGATTTATCTGATGCACATCTAGGCATGGGAGATACCAATAGGATCAAAAGTAAGAGACATACTCACCACCATGCACGACAACACAAACGAAAATCCACAAAATGAGTAACATCTGTAGCTGCTGGGTTATCATCCCCTCCATAACATTTCGTAACTCAAAAACCCACCCTGCCTCACCATCATAGTCGTCATCACCATCATCATCTTCCTCTTGATTGTGAGTAGCCACCACTTTGGAATCCTCTTCCTCTCTAGTTTTTGAAGTTCATATAGCACTCATTTGTTGTGTGATTAGATAGTCCACATATATTGCATGGGGAAGAGTTGAAAGGTCTCCCCCTACCTTGCTTACCTCCTCTGTCACTTCTGCTTGAATTCCTATCTCTGCTTGCATAGTTCGCTTGAGAAGTAGCACATTCATCTTCAAACTTCTTCCTCTTTCTTTTATGCTTAGACTTTCCTTTATTTGTATAGAGGACAAAAGAATTGTTACCTCTTGATGGTTCACCATTTTTCTTGAGCTTGTCGTCATGGGTGAAGAGTTGCCCCATGAGAGTGGTTAGATCAAGGACTTGCATATCCTAATAAAGATCCATTGCAGTTGTGAAGGATTCCCACTTATCATCTGCCTTGATTCCATTGATTATCTGTCTCACTATTTTCTCCTCTTCAATCTCCTCGCCTATGCTTGCCAAGTGATCGGCCACATCCTTTACCTTGGTCACATACTCTGAAATATTCTGCTTAGGTTGCTTCTTTTGAGTAGTAAACTCTATCCACAATTGATTTTTTCTAGCTCTTGTATTGGATGAAAAGTATGAAGATAGAGTATCCCAAGTCTCTTGGGAAGTTTTGCAATTCGTAATATGAGGAAGAAGGAAGTCAGAGATAGAGTTAAGTAGATATGACCTGGCTAAAGCATCTTTGGCACACCATGAGTTGAGTCTTTCTTTCTCCTCTCTTGTAGGTTGATCCTTGCTTCTAAATGTGGGCATCTCCTCATCTCCTGATATGTATCCATAGAGACTTCTTCCTTTTAGATAGGCCGTCATCCCCATGCTGGATAATTATTCCTATCCAATTTATCAATGAAAGAAGGGAAATCATCTCCTATTTTTACCTCAACTTTCTCTGATACCACTGTTGAGAGAGATGCATGGATGTCTCAAGGAAGTGAGGTTGTACTTCTAGAACCTGCTTTGTACCAGCCCTGATACACTTTAGAGTTATAAAGTAGGCCCTTTTAGCTTGCAAATGACACCAAGAAAGTACCTATGTACTTTCGAGTTAATGCTTGAAACAATTAATAAAAACAAGACTAGTTCAAGAATAGCTAGTGTTGAAAGACTTGCTATTTTAGTCCATACACCTATTTTGTAAATTGTCACAGTACAGTAACAATTTACAAAATTCCTTTTGAGGGAATTGAGTTTAAAATGATCAACTATGCTGTGAGAAATAACTTTAGCAAATTGGATCTTACTCCTAACGTCTTATGGAACAACCATTAGATGACCAGTGAGCACTTTGATGAAAATTTCTCCCCGATGCCTAAAATAAATGCCTTGAAATTTTGACATCATAAATAAGACTTCATGCTGGTTCCAAGTTGCCAAAGAGTATGTAAAATGGTTGAGTATCACTCAGATATGACTAGGAGAAGTTGACCGCTCTGAGTAGTCATAGTAGAGAAGTAGACATAGTTGTTCAATGAGCTACATGTATTATAGAACATGATTGAACAAAGTCATTGGCATTGTAGTAATGCTCAATGATGATGAACTAAATGAGCCATAGTGTAAGCTACACAAGCTCTACAAATGATCAAAGAATGAACTATAAATGGGGCACACTACCCCGCAAGGTTTAAAGACCTTTTTTTATAAGTATTTCTTTTAAGTTTGAATTTCGAATTCAAACTTGGCTCCAATCAAAAGGTAACTCCTCTGATTTTGGAGACATTCTCTCATCTTGAATTCATAGCTAATATTCCTCCTAACTCCACGAGTTATAAGCTTTTACAAGATTCTCCAAGGATTTAATGATTTACAATGGTAAATTATCAGTACTTACAAGCTATAGTTCACATGACTCATCAAGTGCTTCCACACAATGTCTTCCATGCTAAGCCAAATGTGTAGGCCTATACATTTACACCAATCATGTACACAAAACATAGGGTTCCAACTCAAATTAGGTCACCTACTAGGCCACCTACCCAAGACGACCATGCTATAGATGTGGAAGAGATCAATCTACAAGGAAATGCACTTTGCCCTACAACGCATGACCTCCCCATGTGCGGGGATGCTATTGTAATGAATGTGGCAAGATAAACTTGTTTTGAGATTTTCCTAAGAACCTCAATAAGGTTTCTCCTACTACTCAAATTAGTGTGATTGGAGTAATTGAATCATCTAGAAGTGACAAAGAGCATACACTACTGTTGAAGGCTATTATCCATGCCAAAGCCAAAGAAAATTTGGAAAAGGAAGCACCATATGAGCCTAAGGTTGAGGCGAAATTGGAACCCAAAGTTCAAGTAGTTGAGGACTTAGAAGAACTAGAAGAGACTGAAAAAATCAGAAAAACTCAAAGATGGAAAGAACGGCGAGAAAAACCTAAAAACAAATGGAATAGAAAGAAGATTGAGGAAGAAAGGAAAACCTTGGAAGAAATGAAGGATGATAATAACCAAGGGATACAAAAGAAATCTCATCACACAACTACGGAGTAAGCCTATGTTGGTTGGATCCATTTTAGCCAAACCCCATGCCTAAAGACCTGAACATGTGGTTGAAAGCTTATCAATAGAGACATGGCCTAATATGGAGCAACATGAACGAAATTATCCAAGAGGAGATTTGAAGAAGGAGAGATTAGAAATATGCAAAAAATTGATTGAGATAGCTCAAGTCACACTCGAGCATGCAATCATGACCCTCCCCGAGACTAGAATACCAGAAAAACAATTCAAGGAATGCTTGGAAGTATTCAATCAGAAACCTAAAAAGGAACAACAAGAGGAAAAAAAGAAGGAAAATATTCATAGTAAAAGGAAGGAACAAGTGTCGACAATTCCAAAAATAGAGTCAATTTGGCCATGCGGCGTATGGACTAGAATTCAAGAAGATCGACGGAGAAAGAATGAGAAATCCCCACCACCTTCAAAGAACTAGAAACTTGGGAAAATAAACCTACAATGGACTTAAGAGGTATATGAAGAATTTTCAATCTTGAATTGAAATCGAGAAGAAGTAACCAGCTTGTCCACACTTCCCAACTATATTGGAGATTACGAGAGGAAATGAGAAGTACTCCATGTGCAAGAGAATAAGGATTACGGCCACGATGTGCTAGAGAGGTGACTCTCCTCCCAACCAAGTGCCTCTTTATATAGCTCTCTCCAGGGGACTGCCTTCTTGGGTAGGTGGACACTAACCATCCATGTGTCGGCCATGTAATTTCATGTGCGCCAAGTGTCCTAGTTAGCTCGAGTTAACTCAAGTGGATGCTTCTAGAAGCCTCTAGATCTCTTTGGGCAAAATGCTCTCCCCATGTCCCCCATGGGGATTGAACCCAAGACCTCCTCCTTCACATCCTTGAGACTTACACTAAGCTAAGTGGATCACGTGTTCACAAGAGCACAAGACCTCCTAGTAAGTCTAAACTCAAGATCTTTGGTCATACACACGCTTGACCAAACGGTGTCTGATTTGAGATTTGTCTAAATCGGCTGGACCCCTAGATCATAAACTTACTTTATTACATTCTTCCCCCCTTGGAAAAATATTTTCGTCCTCAAAAATAGATCTATATATTTATTGTAGGCAACCCTCGAGCCTCATGTTCTAAAACTAGAAGAAAACGGTCATGTTCTAGAACTCAAAGAACATGTGTCATCTCTGTGGTGGCATCCCTGCCCAAATGATTCAAAACACTATCTCATTTTGCACTCTGATGAACTGAACAAAGTACAAACTAGTGAAAGAATAATAAGGGTGGATCTATACATATCCTTGGCCAATTCACAATTTTTCAATGTGCGATCTAGGCACATTCATGTGAACTGTGTGGATTCAAATTACTAGTCTATTTCTGGGCTCTGATACCAATGAAAGAGAATAAGGATTACAACCACTACATGCTAGAGAGATGAATCTCCTCCCAACCAAATACCTCTTTATATAGCTCTCTCCAGGGGACTGACTTCTTGGGTAGGTGGACACTAACCATCCATGTGTCGGCCATGTAACTGCATGTGCACCAAGTGTCCCAGGTAACTCGAGTTAACTCAAGTGGATGCTTCTAGCAGGCTCTAGATCTCTTTGGGCAAAATACTCTCCCCATGTCCCCTATGCGGATTGAACCCAAGACCTCGTCCTTCACATCCTTGAGACTTAACCACTAAGCTAAGTGGATCACTTGTTCACAAGACCACAAGACCTCCCAGTAAGTCTAAACTCAAGATCTTTGGTCATACACATGGATGACCAAACGGTGTCCGATTTGAGATCCATCTGAATCGATTGGACCCCTAGATCATAAACTTACTTTATTACACCATGCCCCTTCCATCAACAGTAAAGAAGGGAGGTCACAAGACGAGACTATGCATAACTTATCTAAACTCAAGAAAACTAAATTACAATGTTCCTTAATAATAGAAGAGTGGTTAGGTGTTAAGCCCCAACCATGGAAACATTTGGCCAAACAACGGAAGTTGAAAGTGGGAGGACCACTCAAGGAAATTAAAGGAGTTGAGACTCCTCCAACTATTCACATCCCTATGGACAAAGTTGGCACGTTCAACAAAGGAGATGAAGGAAACATGTGTCTTCCCATCACATTTAATGGATATAGGACTAAGGAAATCTTAGACATCGGAGTAGGAGTAGGTATAGATACTAAGGCGATTTGGGAAAAATCGGGAAAACCAACCCTATGACCCACTCGAGTGAAACTCCAATTCGTAGATGGTCATGTTGAGGGACCATTAGGAATATTAGAAAAGGTCATTTTGACCACATGTGGGGTGGAATTTGAGCATACTCAAAGACCATTCATGAGACAACTGAGAGTTGTACAAGATTGGGGAAGAGAGCATTGTATCTACAACATCAGAGTGCGACTATAAAAATAAATTTACATACTTTCTCATATAGAGATGTACCCCCATTACAGTGGAACCCTATCTATAAAGAGCAAGACGATCTATCCATTCATAGCGCAAGATTGAGTGATCAATTGTGGATGAATGAATAGATCCAGCTATCGATCTGTAAGGAAGAATGATGCCCAAGCCAGGACCAAATTCTTGTTCAAAAATATATTCACTCATTTTAGACTCTGTATTGAGATCGTGAGTGATAGGGGCACACATGTCATCAATGAGGTTATAGAGTCTCTCATGAACACGTTTCAAGTCATCCATAAATTCTTCCTAGCTTTGGTAGATGCCAAAGCTAGGAAGAATAATGCCCAAGCCTCAACGAAATTCTTGTTCAAAAATATATTCACTCATTTTAGACTCTGTATTGAGATCGTGAGTGATAGGGTCACACATGTCATCAATGAGGTTATAGAGTCTCTCATGAACACGTTTCTAGTCATCCATAAGAATTCAGCTCTGTATCACCCTCAAACCAATGGACAAGCTGAGAGTTTGAATATGGTGCTATGCACCATCTTAACTAGAATAGTTAACAATGGAAGGTCGGATTGGGACAAACAATTGCATCATGCAATATGGGCCTTCCGGGTGGCATACAAGACCGCTATTGGTACTACCCCTTTCAATTTAGTCTACGGGAAAAATGCAATTATGCCAATTCATTTCTTAGTTCCCACTTTGAGAGTTTCTCAACAATAAGAATGGATGAGACACGAACTATCTAGGTAATTGGATCAAAATTGAGAAATTGCATGAAACATGGTTACCACTAGTGGCAAGTATTTACATTGTGAAAAGGAGGCAAAAAGCCTATTAGGATGCTCATGTTAAAGATAAGGGTCTAAAGGAAGGAGACCTTGTGTTAGTATACACCTTGAAACAACACTCGAAAAAACTACAACAATGTGGATATGGACCGCTGTCGATAAATTGAATATCAACCAATGGGACAATTAACCTACCCACATTAGATGGAGATGTACTTCCTAACTATATAAGTGGTTGTAGAGACAAGAGGTACATGGAACCATTAACAAAAGAAATTTTAGTTAGACTCTCAGGAGCATAGAATAGGAAAAAGAAAGAGGACAAGATAAGAGAAGAAGCTTGAATAGAAGTAGTTGAGCACATTAGGAAAAAGAAAGAATGGATGCAATAGCGAGATGAAAGATATCTATTGGGGAAAGAGACTATCCCCATGGCAAAGTATCAAATGGGTGACACAGAAAAACTACACAATTATATCACTCGACCATATGTGAACCTAGGGATTGGTACAAAAGACTAAAAATTAGTCGACTCATTGATTGACGTAGGTGCTGCCTCGCGTTACATGAGAGCATCGCTAACCAACAAGCTCAAAATGACAATTAATCCTACTAAAGCATATATGATAGGGATCAAAGGTAAAAGTGTTGAGTGTCAGGGTCAGGTTTCTCTGCTCCTCCATCTAGGAAATACCACACTGAATCAAAGATTTCTATTATGCAAGGATGAGAACCTTTTAGAAGAACTCTTCGTAGGTTAACATTGGGTTTTCAAGTACAAAGTCAGCATACATCTAGACCAAGGATACATATCGACTAAAGTAGGCCACAAAGAAGTCCTTAGTATTCTAGAGGCAAAAGAAACAAATATTGCCAAAGAAAGAGTACCTAGGATAGTAATTCAAGAGAATATAGCAAAAGAAATTCCAAGTATGACAATGAATCATAATTTTCTTATTACCAATGTTTCTACAACTTGTCTTGAATTGCATGACCCATTACCGAATTCTTTCCTAGGAAGCTTGCTTGAAAGAGTGAGTGAGGAAATTTCATCCAACAGAATCAACAAGAGGATTAAGACCCCTACATCCATATCCACAACAAGAACAAAACAACAACTAAACATGTGACTATGAGGGATTTGGAAGGATCAATTACCACTGAATGAAAGTCACGGGAAGGAACATACTAATCAAGGACTAGAGACTTGAAGAGATATCACCTATCTCGACTTGCTTTGGAAAAAATGTAGGATTAGATGCATATGGCTTTTAAATCCATTTATGGAGGCTCAATGATTGCAATGATGCATCATGATTCCAAAAATTGTCAAGCAACAAGCTAGTCAAGAAATAAAGAAGCTAAACGAAGTAACATACTAGTGTATTCAAACAATCAAAACAACTACGAGGGATAAAAGAAAACCCCTTTCAATAACAGCACAAGAATCGCGACTGATGGATAGAAGAATACCAAGGATTACATATGAAAATGTGGGGAATCGAGAGCAACAAAATAGAGCATTGTGGGAGCGATTCACAATGGCTGGTGGATCAAGTCAACCGTCCTGCTAGAAGTGCATGCGGGGTGCCTATGGTAGGGCACGTATATTTCTAAGGACCATAAGAAAGTGCGTTCCTATACCTATTGACCACCTCTTTATAAGATGGAATGATCAGTTCTTCACTAGTTACTTTATCTTTAACAATTTTAGTTTCATTTGAGTCTAATTGGGAACAATCAATATTTCTATTTACGGGTGGAGGAAACAGAACTTCACTACTTTCAGGGTCGGGTAAAACAATGGAAATCAAAGGTAACACTCTAGTCAATCATCGATCATAATCTAGCAAATACAAAGTTTCCTCTACGACACAATCCTTAACTAATTCTTCATTAATTGTATTATTTTCTGTATTTTGTGAAATGCTAACCTCTAATGGAATAGGAAAAAGTATTTCAAACAAAGAAGAAGGTAAATCACGTTTAATAGAAGTACTACTAGTAGAAGCTTTATCAGACATGTAAAGATAAATGCAAAATATATTAATATTTTATAATTGTTTTGTTTAAATGGTAGAAACTAAATTTTGTCCTATACAAAGGATTAAGAACTAGAAACAGGCAACAAAATCCTAGCTTCGTATTTTTCATTCAAACTTTTGTTCATCAAAGTTGTCTTCAAATGATCTGCAAAATAACATGAGCAACCATAAGTATGCTTTCATAAATATAAAACACTCATTTATAGTATTAATATTCAAAACTTAACATATTTTAAACTCATGCTAACATAAGTTAATTAACTTTCTTATATATCTCATAAGCACATACATTCATTCTTATGTACACATTCTAATATACATGTCTCATAGATGCACACATATACCTATCATATGCACATGCATAAACTTCACATACATAAACAAACCTCTCATGCATACAATAACTCCACATGCATAAACATGCATAAACTAACTCACATACATAAACAAGCATACACTAACTCACATACATATACATGCATACACTAACTCACATACATAAACATGCATACACTAACTCACATACATAAACATGCATACACTAGCTCATATACATAAATATACATACACTAACATGCATTCATGCATACATATCTCACATGCATACATGCATACATACCTAACATGCATACATGCATACATACCTAACATGCATACAGACCTAACATGCATACATGCATACATACATACATCTATCATGAATACACTATCATGCATTCATGCATACATATCTCACATGCATACATGCATACATACCTAACATGCATATATACATACATCTAACACTTGCATACATTCACTAACATGCATGCATGCAAACATCTATCATGCATAGATGTAAACAATACATTCACTAACATACATACATGCTACTAACATGCATCCATGCAAACATCTATCATGCATAGATGTAAACAATACATTCACTAACATACATACATGCTAATGACTATTTAAATCCAATGCATTAAATACACATTTAGTATCATAATAAATAACCTTCTAACATGTCGAAAATAACAAGTATGGGTTGGAAAAGATAGGCTAATGGATAGGAAAAGTAAAAGAACAGATATGATCAGATAGGATAAAAATTCAAACGCTAAGTGAATCCTAATGATTGGGAATGGAAAATTTGGATGAGTATGAAGCCTAAATAAAGGAGTTTAGGAAAGGTAAGAATGGAATATAAGATTGGGGAAGATATCATTGGAAAAGAAGAGGAAGAATGGCTAAATGGCTACTTCTAATCCCTTCTTCTGATATCTTGGAAAACATAACACATCCTTAGGTATGCATAACAAACATTTAATTATCACATCAACTTAATCATATATTTATAAACCTAACTACTATATTCAATATTTATCATTGCATTCAAACATGAACCTTATTGGAAAACCCATTAGTTAAAACATACACACACACATCAAACATACTTAATAACACATACATGCATTAGACATACACATTAGATACCCTTTATATCATCCCATACATACCAAATATACATAAATAAAATACATACATTAATCATTCACATATACACATCTCATATATAAAACATACATCTCAAATATATATAATAAATATACTTAACACATATACATTACATAAATAAAATGAAAGTAAATATAAAAATAAACATTTAAAATATATATAAAGTAAAACATATAAAATATAAAAACATAAAATAAAATAAAAAAGAAAAGAAATAAAATAGAATCTCTAATATATAAACATAAAATTAAATAAAAAAGAAAAGAAATAAAATAACTCTCTCTCTCTATCTCTCTCTCTCTCATTACTACGTGCTGCCCGTCGACTGCAATAGAGGGTGGGAAAGAGGAAAAAAACAATAAAATAAAAATAATCTGTGTGTGTGTGTGTGTGTGTATGTGTTGCGCGTAGCGCGTTGCACCGCCCGCAGATGAGGGAGGGAGAAGAGAGGGAGAGAAATAAAGAAAGAAAAGTAAAAAGAAAAAGAAGAAGAAAGAAAGAAGGAAATAAAAAAACAAATAAAAAGTCAATCTCATCTCTCCATCTCTCTACGTCGAGTGCAAAAAAAAGCAAAAAAATTTGCTTTACATTCAATGAAATGCAAAACTAAGAGAGATGGCCTTCTCTATCCTCCTGCCAGAAAGGACAACATGAAAATATGTGCACAATCAAACAAGGCCTAGAGCTTAGAGTAAAATGAAGTACCTGCAAAATAACATGAGCTCCTGGATACGACTCCCCTCCTTTTATACATGTGAGTAGCCCACCATAGCCCACAATTTCCTAAGTTAACTCATTCATGCAGCCCATATTTACTCCACATCCACTCAACACAACTCAACCAAAAAAAAGGCATGGGATTTTCTTCCATTCATTTTTCCAAAGAAACATACAATTTCCACTTATAAGTAAATATCCAGGACGTTTTTTATTTTCACACTTTTATCATTCTTTTAGAATTAAATAAATTCATCCTTTCAATTATTTATTTACTTTAGAATTAGTTAAATTCAAGCTATCAATTATTTAATGAAGTTTAAATATATTTTCAATAACCTTAATATTATTTAAATAATTTCAATTATTAATTAACATATTTAATTATTCATTTACATCTAAAATATTTGATAAGGTTTCAATTTAATACCTTTTACCCTATACATTAACTCCTTTAGAGAACAAAACCTACTTAATTAATCCCTTTACTATAGGTTTACCTTAAACTACCCTTAAACCATGTTTTTAACCAATCAAAACCTTTTCTTTTAGCTTTAAATCTCATCCAAACCCTCAATAATTCTTGAACTAAGCTTCTACCCTATCAAAACTCTCTAGATTTCTTATCTAAACCCTTAATTATCCTTGAAACTAAGCTTTTACCCTATAAAACATATTGAAATCCTATATTGGACTCTTGAATAACCTTCAATTTACTTTCAAACCTTAAATAAATCCTTCTTTTTTAATCAAATACCCACAACTATATTTGAAAACTCCTTCTAAATACTTTCCTTCTTTGTACTAGATCC
Source organism: Ceratopteris richardii (assembly GCA_020310875.1). NCBI lineage: Eukaryota > Viridiplantae > Streptophyta > Polypodiopsida > Polypodiales > Pteridaceae > Ceratopteris > Ceratopteris richardii. Next base: position 140,974,405 of record CM035433.1, on the reverse strand, counting down.
CAAATCAAAACTTCTTGTCGTGCAAAATTTTAAGATCAAACTTAAGTTAAAATTTCATAAATTATTAAAACTTAGTTCAATCAATTAATCTTTAATTTTTTTAATAATTTTTTAAGAGGGATAAAATCTTTCCGACATCCAAAATTGGGAGCAAATCACGACAACTGGTGGATCAAGTCAACCGTCTCACTAACGGGGCACGCCAAGTGCTTGGAGCAAACTTAGGTGAAGAGTGTACTCAAAGAAATAAATTATTGAGGGTAACTCAAAGAGATGACCCAAGAGATCATTTTATCATAAATTCAACTCTAAAGGTGTTTACAACACTTTAAATTCAACAAACAAGATCATGATTAAAATCTCAACTCATCAATTCATTACATAAATTGCTATTTGTATAACATGCATTGAAGAAAAACTTATTTGTTTTCTAAAATGATGAGGAATTATTGTTCAATGATTCGTGATGGCCGGTGGATCAAGTCAACCGTCTCGCTAATGGCGCATGTGGGGTGTCTGGAGCAGGCTCAAGTAACTCAAGCAATTTGATTTGATGACTTGCAAAAGTCTAACATAACCATGAAAGCTTAAGGAAAATAAGTTTTCACTTGTTCAAAGTACGCAAAATCAACTTACCATTCTGATCTATTCATTGAAAAATATTTAAAATATATCAAGATTTAGATTTCAATCTCAACATAAAGCGAATATCATTTTTCTTGTTGGATCTATTATATGCACAAATAGAATCTCAAAAAATACAAGTATCAGAACTTTCAATTCCTAAATAAGTGGTTCATGTAATGTGCAAACGATTTTTTTTTCATAAGATAGTAAAAAATAATATTCAAGCTTGAATGCTTAAATTTTACAAACAAAAATTTAAGAAACTAAGAGTGATTGAATTCATATCCTATCGACTTGCATAATTTTATATGATATATATTAATCGGCTCTAAGCGTAAATTTTTGTACATAAACTTTGTTCACTGCAAGAGTGCGCAGAAGATGCAACTCAAATTCAATTATCAATGTCTTTTTCTAAGTTGACACAAACTTTGGAATGCATTCATAGTTGAAGGCGGCCATTTATAAACCTATGATATCCGATATATATTGCAGTAACCGAATTTTTCATAGGAAATAAGAAACCTTCACTACCACTGATCTTCATGCAGAACCCTACATCTACATGTGATCTATCTGCATGCAACCATTCGTCTTGTTAGATTATTGGGAAAAATAAGTAATACTCATGACATATATATTCTCAAACATTCTTGCGCATGTAATTTCTCACTTTATTCACACATAATCTAATCGACTAACACATATACCACTAATGCAAATGAACACTTTATGTAGCACACAAAATAACCTAATACATATACACACGTTTAATGATGTATATATATATATATATATATATATATATATATATATATATATATATATATATATATATATATATATATATTGTTTTTGGTTTCGATTTATTTACTAATTGATTTTAACAAAGCAAATACTAGTTTTATTAAAATCTTATCTTATAACGTTATTAACATAAAGATAATAAATATATTATTTATTGATTATATTTATGATTTCAAAGGAAAATTCATCATCATCATTGACCATAACAAGTCTGATGATACACGTATAGGTAGTTTCATTCAAGTTCACTTCATTCTCGAGCATATGCTCAAGTATTTCAGCTATTCTTTTTATGGTAAGCTAGTCATTCTCTAAATTAAACTGATATATATAATTTAGGTTCACATGCACATAATTACAAAACTCACATGTATTATTATAGGTACATACGAAATTGACATGTATGTAGCACTCACACATACAACACAAATACATTAAGACACGCTCATACCCATACACAAGTGTACCTGTATACTTAAATTATATTCACAAAACATAGGCAGGACCCTAAGACACATCAAATAATCAAGCATACATGTAAACACATAAATTTTCATTCCTATGAATCAGCACAATATTTTATTTTATCTCTAATTTTTGTTTTATTTTGAAGGCAAATCTTCAAGGGATATTCAATCTTTCTTAATGTGTATCATCACAGAAAACAGAACTTAGAATAATCTTAAATAAAACCATTTAACATGAGTTCCAGAATACTTAAAAGCTTTTAAGCATAGCATGTTTTTCGTCTCTTGTGAGCTAATCAAGGAGAGAGAATCTCTTTGACATGCACCCCCACCAATCCTGCACATCGTCCTCGATGGGCCAAACCTGCAAACCATAAAAGGCAATATCAAATTCTTTTCAAAAACTCTTGTTGAATTATTTTTTAAACAATATATGAAATATGCTCTTAAAGATAATCACAAGTTCTGATAGTGAAGAAAACTTTTAAAATTATGTAAGCATAAATTACAAACTTTTTTGTTCAATGCATGAATTTGAAAACAAGTATTGGAAAATCGTATAGAAGTCATTTAGATAGTCGTGGTACTTGTTCTTCTATTAACCCTGTTCAAAAGTAAGAAATATTTTATAGTAGTATTCTATTCCTCATCTCTAAACCACTTGCCATAAGATGCATTTAACTAATTCCTCTATAGCATATGTCCGCCTCACATTGCCCACAGTACAAGTCATAAGTGATTTCAAGATCATAACTGATTCATGATAACTTTTTCTTTTGTTTTTTTTTCATATATATATATATATATATATATATATTTCTCCTTTTTCATTTCATTATGCAGCAACCATTAATGTATTGCTTTATGCTCTCTCTTTTCTTTCTTCACAACTTTGTTGTTAGAGGGGAAAGGCTTAACCCCTATTCAGAGTAGAGGTTCTAGAGATAGGCTATAGTGGGAACTAGGATCTCTTTAGCTAAATGGTTTAGAAGCTAAGGTAGCCTACCTATAAACAAGCTTACTTCTACTAGGAGTTGCAAGTCAAGTTTTCCCACTTCTAGCCTTATGACCGCCATAGAGTCTCTAACTCCTATCTTCATCTCATACACATTCCTACTTCAGTTTTGAATTCTTTGCTTCATAATTTTAATAATCTTCCTTACATATCAGAAGGATGTACACATCTAATCATGAAATGCAAGAAAGTTTATAAACAACTAAGAAATAAGTCAAAATCAAAACAGTTTCACCTGATTGTTTTTATTCATTTTTTACGTCGCCTGTCATCCAAACATTTCTTTGATTGCCTAGATTTTAGGCTTCATCTTCTATGTTCAATCTCCAGATTTTTATCAAAACTCTTCAATAAAATTCCTTTTGATAATCGTAAACTACAAACTACAAGTTAAGTAGCTTTCATCACTCATCATATTTCATCAAACTTGTTATCACATTATCATCATATTTTGCCATCATAATACTAGTAAAAGAAAATCATATTATTAATCATAGTCATCATTATAATTATTCATCATTATAATTATCATCATAATTTTGGTATAGAAAACTCGTAGTATATTTATCATGGGAAATTCATATATTTTCTTAATAAAGAAAAATCATAAAAAAAACGTCAAATAGTTTCATTGAAAATAAGAATTTCATATCTTGATAACGGAAAGCACAAGCAATTAACACATACACCTTTTGAAAGCAAAGATTTTTCAACAAATGTTAATACATTTTTCAATCATAGGAAATTATTTAGGAGAATTTTGATTAAACATTTAGCAAGCATCAATGTTTCATATTTTGCATCATAAATTTAGTAAACAAAAAACTCATAATTAAAAAATTCATAGATAAAAAACCACAAGAAAATCATTCTCTCAATTTCTTTTCCCGGAATATTTTTATCATTAGATTGAAATTTGAATTCATCAAATGTATCTTGATCACAACCATTCTCATTCTCTAAGATTTTAAGTTCATCATTCATATTATATATGTCTTCTGTTCATCAACTTTTTTTGATTTTTGAACTTCATTTTTATCAATCTTTATATTTGCGTATTCATCTTTATCAATCCTTTTCAATGTACTTTGAATGCAAAGGTAGTTGGGTTTGGAAGTCACAAATCTTAAGGTCATGTGTAATGACTAAGTGTAATTGGCATGCATCATCATAAGAAAGACAATTATCATACACATGAACTAACTGATCACACCAAAATCATCTTGTTGGACGTTTCATTCTCTTACGCATAGCCGTATGGGTGGATCTCCTATGCTCAAATATATGATCTCTGTCATGCAATTTTGTAGATAGGCTTAGAGTTTCATGTTCATGCTTGGATTTACATCTAGGTAATTCATTTACTTGTTTAGTCAATTTATCAATTTGGCTCTTTAAATTTGAAACAACTTCTTTTAAAATACCACACATCACATGACTTGAATTGGAAAACTCACTAGTTTTGTCAAGTAATAGAAACTCTTGGTCAAATTTGGCTTGATTTGATGATTTCAGCTTATCCCCTAGTTCTTTGAATTGTGATTCAAAATCCAAAATCTTATTCTATAGTAGAGTTCTTATCAGTTGTATTTAATTTAACTACCTTCTTCTTGCCCATTGAAATTCAATAAAAACAAGTCTCAAAAGATAGATGAATACCTGAAATATGGCTCGAAGAAGAGGGTCAAAGTGAATGTGTGTGTAAACTTTATACAATTTGAGTTGCTTAAATACATCAAAATCTATTGAATACATCAAAAGATATTTGTGTGTAAACTTTATACAATACATCAAAATCTATTGAATGAATATGTGCAAACATCTTCGCTTCAGATATCGATGAGAGGGGTGGCGAGAAGAGGATTATCACTTGCGAATTTCCGTGGAGGCATTTAGACCATATATGATTAGTCCTCAACACCCATGAAAATGCAAGGTTTTAGAATCAAGCTGCTGCTCCCATGGAAGATGAAGCCTGCGACTATTTGCTAACTTCATCAATGCATGTGCAAGCAGATAGAAACTATACGTACCTAAGTTGCAACGCTGTTGTTCATGTCGGGTTCAAAATTGGGAGCAAATCGCGACGGCTGGTGGATCAAGTCAACCGTCTCACTAACGGCGCACACCGGGTGCTTCGAGCAAACTCAGGTGAAGAAGGTACTCAAAGAAAAAAATTATTAAGGGTAACTCAAAGAGATGACCCAAGAGATCATTTTATCACAAATTCAACTCTAAAGGTGTTTACAACACTTTAAATTCAACAAAAGAAATCATGATTAAAATCTTAGGCCATCAATTCATTGCATAAATTGTTATTTGTAAAACATACATTGAAGAAAAATTTATTTGTTTTCTAAAATGATGAGGAATTATTGTTCAACGATTTGTGATGGCCGGTGGATCAAGTCAACCATCTCGCTAATGGCGCACGCGGGGTGTCTGAAGCAGGCTCACGTAACTCAAGCAATTTGATTCGATCACTTGCAAAAGTCTAACATAACCTTGAAAGCTTAAGGAAAATAAGTTTTCACTTGTTCAAAGTACACAAAATCAACTTAACATTCTGATCTATTCATTGAAAAATATTTTTAAAATATATCAAGATCTAGATTTCAATCTCAACATAAAGCGAATATCATTTTTCTTGTTGGCTCTATTATATGCACAAATACAATCTCAAAACATACAAGTATCAAAACTTTCAATTCCTAAATAAGTGGTTCATGTAATATGCAAAGAATTGTTTTTTTCATAAGATCGTAAAACATAATATTCAAGCTTGAATGCTTAAATTTTACAGACAAAGAAAGTTGATCATTGCAATATGTGTAACTGGACTTTAATTTTTATTTAAACAAATTAAGAGTGATTGAATTGACATCCTATTAACAAGGCCTCTGATTGGTCATGCACATGTTCCATAAGGAAATTATAAACTGCAAGGCTATAACTTTTCTAAGTGCAAGAGTTTTAGAAACATTTTATAGGGCTTCTCTTAGGGAATCTCTACTAACTTTTAGGCCCCATAGGGCCCACAAATAGGTTACAAGCTCAATCCCTTCAACACCAACACATGCAATAGAGCAAACATGCACCAAACGTAAGTGCTCAAAAAAAGTTAGTGTGGAGTAGGTAAAATAATGTGTGCAGAAACACCTTGGAAATGACAAGAATAAAAATCTCTTGTGTACTAGAAATAAAGCCATTTACAAACATTCATATTCCGTTTTTCTTTTTGTGCCCTTACATGATCTTGTTTTCTTTTCTTGCTATCCTACCTCTTATAGTTTCAATTCTGGTTATTAATTTTAAGTTTTTGGTTCTTGACTTTCCATTGTCTTATATATGAACAACTTTAACTCTTTGATATTTTGTTGAAAATATATGTGTATAAGGGGAGGTACTAGGGTATCCACCTTTGGAAAATATCAGATTGTAGAGGAAACTATATTCTAACACACTTCCCCTACTTCATCTACTCAAGGGGGTTTCTTCCTAAGGGAAGTAAGCCATGTAACATTTATGTGTGCAAGTACACTAGCTGATAATAGAGAATTGTACAGTCACAGAGAAAGTAACATGACAAGTGCATATAAGAGAGAAAACCCAACTTCTTAGCTCAAAAAATGCGTAGAGAGGATTGGAGATACTCCAAATGGCTAATAGAGTAGCTAGCCTGCCATTCTAGAAACTAGACACAATCAATACAAGAAATAGTGATCATCAAAAGATTACTAAAAGGATGAAGAACTTTCTCCAAGGAAAATGCAACGATTTCACACCAAAAGAATATATCCAAGCCATTTAATCACCTTTTAATGCTAATAGACAACTCCACTTGGAGTCCCACGCTCTCTATAATCAGTGTAGAGTGATCCCCAATAGTGTGCAAGTTGCAACACAATGCAACTAGTGGCCTAGAAAATGGTGCTCCAAGAATCAAACTAAGATGAGAGGTTCCCAACCTAATGCCAATGGTAATGGTGGTTCCCAATGAATGCCAATCATCTACTTATATAGACTCTAGAGAGGCCAAGGGTGGCCTTCCTGAATCCCAAAGTTCACTAAGTACATGCCAAAATATTGGCCACAATTGAGAGGGATAATTATGGATTTGGTAGACAACTTTAATGAGGCCCTTCAAATATGGGTTCTTACTCTTTCTCTCACACCTTAGTGAAAAGAATATATTCCTTGGATAACTATAAAAAAAGTTGTCCCCCTCAAACATCTTTAATATGCACTTCATCAATGTTGCCACCTTTTGTTCCTTGCTTTGCGACATCTACACACCCACGCTCCGATGAATAATTAGATCAAGTGTCCCCACTCCTCTCCCCATAGTAATTCCACCAATGCTAATGTTGATCATGCTTCTATGGATTTTCCTCACTTCATTGATGCAAGTAGAGCATGTGTCCAAGATCCTATGCTCACTCCTGAACTCTTCCCCACAACCCCACAATGCCTTCCACAATCCCATCTACATCATAAGTGCTAAACAACAAACTTTGAACTCAATCATGGATTCTAGAATGTGACAATAGTACATGCATCTATGTTGTCCCACGACAAAATTTCACTTATGTATGAATGCAAGATTGTCTAGACTGAGTGATGAACATTTCTCATCCTCACTCAAGGAAAGGAGCACTAGGAAACCAAGTGCTCCTTCAAAATCTTCCCCAATCACCAATTTAGATTTGATCTTAATACAAATAATTTTGCGTGCTTCTACTTTAGTGGGGTCTATCGCTTTCTCATTCTTCACTGCTTGCTCTTCTCAACAAGTTTGCATCTCAAATTATGCCATCAAAAAAGGATTTTAAGCGAATGGGCACAACTCGTGCCTCACAAGAAGAGTTCTACTAGAAGCATTTTATTTTTACAAGGTTCTTTAAGGCCCTACATGAAAAGGCATCAGAGAGCTTGCAATCACTATGAGAGGAACATGCGTGAGTTAAAAGTGACTTGAGATGGTTCACATGGTTCACAAGACGCGAGAGAGAGAGAGAGAGAGAGAGAGAGAGAGAGAGAGAGAGAGAGGGAGGGAGGGAGGGAGGGAGAGAGAGAGGGAGAGAGAGAGAGGGAGAGAGAGAGAGAGAGAGAGAGAGAGAGAGAGAGAGAGAGAGAGAGAGAGAGAGAGAGAGAGAGAGAGAGAGAGAGAGAGAGAGAGAGAGAGAGAGAGAGAGAGAGAGAGAGAGAGAGAGAGAGAGAGAGAGAGAGAGAGAGAGAGAGAGAGAGAGAGAGAGAGAGAGAGAGAGAGAGAGAGAGAGAGAGAGAGAGGGAGGGAGGGAGGGGGGAGGGAGGGAGGGAGGGAGGGAGGGAGGGAGGGAGGGAGGGAGGGAGGGAGGGAGGGAGGGAGGGAGGGAGGGAGGGAGGGAGGGAGGGAGGGAGGGAGGGAGGGAGAGAGAGAGAGAGAGAGAGAGAGAGAGAGAGAGAGAGAGAGAGAGAGAGAGAGAGAGAGAGAGAGAGAGAGAGAGAGAGAGAGAGAGAGAGGAGAGAGAGAGAGAGGGAGCCAACATAGGTGGGGGTTGGGAGAGATGGAGGCATGGTGAGTGGCCGGGAGAGGTGGGTTGTGGGATGAGGTATGTGGAGATGGTGGGGAGGGGGGGAGGAGGGGGAGCGGGAGAGAGAGAGAGAGAGAGAGAGAGAGAGAGAGAGAGAGAGAGAGAGAGAGAGAGAGAGAGAGAGAGAGAGAGAGAGAGAGAGAGAGAGAGAGAGAGAGAGAGAGAGAGAGAGAGAGAGAGAGAGAGAGAGAGAGAGAGAGAGAGAGAGAGAGAGAGAGAGAGAGAGAGAGAGAGAGAGAGAGAGAGAGAGAGAGAGAGAGAGAGAGAGAGAGAGAGAGAGAGAGAGAGAGATTGAGGTCATTACAGGTGGGGGCTACGAGGCAGGCAATTAACTAGTGGGGAAATTAATATAGCCACATTAGAGGGAGATGTACTTCCGAACTATATAAGTGGTCGTAAAGTCATGAGGTACATGGAACCATTAACAAAAGAAATGTTAGTCAAACTCTTAGGAGTGCAGAATAGAAAAACGAAAGAGGAAAGGATAAGAGAAGAAACTCGAGTAGAAGCAATAGAGCACATTAAGAAAAGGAGAAAATGGATACAATAGTGAGATGAAAGATATCTATTGGGAAAAGAGCCTATCCCCATGGAAAACTATCAAATGGGAGATGCAAAAAAACAATTATATCACCTGACCATACGTGAACCTGGGGATTGGTACAAAAGACTACCAATTAGTCAACTTATTGATTGACACAGGTGATGGCTCACGTTGCATGAGAGCCTCGCTAACCAACAAACTCAAAACAAGAGTTCATCGAACTAAAGCATATATTATAGGGATCAGAGGTAAAATCGTTGAGTGTCTGGGAGAGGTTTCTATATTCCTGCATCTAGGAAATACCACAATGAATCAAAGATTTCTAGTATGCAAGGAGGAGGATGTTCTAGAAGAACTCATCCTAGGTCAAGATTGAGTTTTCGAGTACAAATTCAGCATACATCTAGACCAAGGATACATATCAACTAAAGTAGGCCACAAAGAAGCGTGTAGTATTCTAGAGGCAAAACAACCAAATACTTTCAAAGAAAGAGTACCTAGGATAGCAATGCAAGAGAATATAGTAGAAGTAATTCCAAGTATGACAATAAATCAGGATTGTCATGTTCCCAACCTATCTAAAACTTGTCCTGAATTGCATGATCCATTACCAAATTCTTTCTTAGGAACTGCACTTGAAAGAGTGAGTGAGGACATTTCATCCAAAAGAATCAACAATAGGATTAAGACTCCTACATCCATATCCACAACAAGAACACAAGAACTAAACATGCGACTATAATGGACTTGATCAATTGCCACTGAATGAAAGTCAGAGGAAGGAACAAACCAATCAACGACTAGAGACTTGAAGAGATATCAGCTATCTTGACTTGCTATGGAAAAAATCTAGGATTATATGCTTATGGCTTCCAAACCCATTGGTCGAGGCTCACTGATCGCAATGACACATCAGGATTCCAAAAACACTCAAGCAACAAGCCAATCAAGAAATGAAGAAGCTAAACGAAGTAACATACCAGTGTATTCAAGAAATCAAACCAACAATCAAGGATAAAAGACAACCCTTGTCAGTAACAACACAGGGATCCCGACTCAAGGATAGAAGAATATCGAGGATTACATCTAAAAATGTGGGGAATTCAGAGCAACAAAATAGAACGCCAAGAAAGCAAAGTACAACATTAAAGCGGAGACCAAAGAAACAACAAGGGGAGTGTAAGAATAACCTGATAGATCATTCTTGCACTCATAAGGAGCTCATTGCATCAAGAGTATGCATGATAGGGCTACCCTACAAGCCCATGCATTGGGCACACAAGCCCTTCAACACCAATAGTGGTGCACTTTTCGACTATAGGAATAGAACATAGCTTGTACCATGATAGGTTAAAATCAAACTAATGCACATAAATAGATGCTTTGGATATAAACTAACCTTATGTTTTCTTTTAGTAATTAAAAAATAAGAAAAAGTAAAAATATAGCCAAGTATCATACTTGACTCAAACTAGCAAGGGGGATACCGATTATTAAAAAACAACACATCACTCCACACAATTAAAATGGATAGAATTGGTTCACTCTCAAGACTAATTCTCTATTGTATTACAAGTGCAGATGGCTTCCAAAGATTCTTAAGTGACCATAGAAGAAGAAACACTAGAATTCCCATTCAAAAGTACGACAAGAGAAAAGGGACACTAGTTTTGAGAGGATAACTGACACGCAAAAATTTCTTCTTAATTACCATCAAGATCATGTACAAAAACCATGCATTCCGAGTTATATCACAAGATTTTGGAATCTTGCATGAAATCCCTTTGACACTCGACATTCTCAAAAAGCTGGTAAATTCATAAGTATTTTGAGCTCCCAATTTACAAGCCCGATTTCCAATGATCACTACAAGGAATACGGGCGTATAACGACAGTTAAGGCGACATAATTTCGTCGCTATAAAATTGCAACATGCATCGTAATTAGCATTGCGCACGGACCGTCGATTAAACGACGAAGTGAACGATGTTTTTTGCGACTTGTGGCGGTTCGGGGTGCAACGCTCCCATACAGCATTGCTAACATGACACATTTAAATGTGTTGCATAAGCGATGCTCTTTTACGTCGCATAAGCGACGCCATTTTGTCATCGCATAAGCGACGCTAAAACATGTCACTTATGCGACGACGGCTAGCATCGTTTACATGACGGTCTATTGACGGACAAAAATTAAAACCCTGGAGGCTCTTCCATCGGCATTTTCATGCATCCGATCGAAGAGCTCTCCAACGTTCGCAATTGCGCTGCGCTTACAAGCTGAAGCAAGTATATGCAAAATTGTTGTTTTGCCTAAGCTCTCTCTTATTGTCTCCCTCTGTCTCTGTTTCTCTCTTTCTACATCTTTCTCTATTTGAATTATCTCTCTCTCTCCCTCTTTATTGTAGGTTATTCAATAAGCTAACCAAGCAAAAAGTATGGATTACTATTGTAAGTACAATTTCTATTCTTTGTATATCATTTGAATTGTGGTATTTTCATTAGATAGCATACTCACACTTATTGATATGCACTTATACACTTATACATGATGAAGATGCACTTTCACACATATACACATATACACATGCACATACACACACATATATACACATAGATACATGTGGACATACACTTAGACATACACACATATACACATGCATATACACAAACATTTCTACAACCACATAAAAATATTTACATGCATGCATTATTGCATGTATATATATATATATATATATATATATATATATATATATATATATATATATATATATATATATATATATATATATATATATATACACATTAACATATATGCAAATACATGTATATGCACATCCACATGCATGCACATTCAAATGCATGCACGTGGATGCAAATGGAAATGCATCCATATACACATGCATGTTTCATACATATACACATGCATATACATACATTATACACATATATACACATATATATGCACATACGTACACACATATACACATGCACATACGTACACACATATACACATGCACACACACATGCCCATACCTACATATACACATATACATGCACATACACACATATACACATAGACTTATGCATATACATGCACATACATATACACACATATACACATGCACATGCACATACTCATACACACATATACACTTACACATGCACATGCACATACTCATACACACATATACACTTACACATGCACATGCACATACTCATACACACATATACACTTCCACATGCACATGCACATACTCATACACACTTATACATTTACACATGCACATGCACATACATACATATAGACACACATACACATGCACATACATACATATCCACACACATACATATACACTTAGGTACACACATATGAATGAATTATATAATTAAAGTATTAAAACACATATACACATGCACACACACATGCACATACCTACATATACACATATACATGCACATACACACATATACACATAGAGTTATACATATACATGCATATAAATATACACACACATACACATGCACATGCACATACTCATACACACATATACACTTATACATGCACATGCACATACATACATGTACACACACATACACATGCACATACATACATATACACACACACATACACATGCACATACATACATATACACACACATACATATACACTTAGGTACACACATATGAATGAATTATATAATTAAAGTATTAAAACACATATACACATGCAGACACACATGCACATACACACATATATACACATAGAGTTACACACATACATGCACATACATATACACACACATACACATGCACGTGCACATACTCATACACACATATACACTTACACATGGACATCCACATACATACATATACACACACATACACATGCACATACATACATATACACTACATACATATACACTTAAGTATACACATATGAATGAATTATATAATTAAAGTATTAAAACACATGCTTAAAAACGTAAGGAGTACCAGATGTGATCTATCGTCTTGGATCACTTATAAGGTAGTTATGATACTTTTATATTTAATATGTATGAATATTGGATATCTTTTATTTTTTAATTAACTTCTTTATAATTGTTTTTATGATGTGTATAGGTGAATTACATCCAAAGAGATTGACAGAAACTCAATCCCACAAAAATAACGTGAATGCAAAGAGCTACTATGTTTGATGGAGAAAGAACTTCCTACTTCATTTTTTGATATTCAGGTTCATTTATTAGTCCATCTTGTAGATGAAATAGAGATTGCAAGTGTTGTCAACACTCGATGGATGTTTTGAGTCGAGCGATTTATGGGAGTATTAAAAGGTTATGTGTGACAAAGAGCGAAACCAGAAGGATCCATGGCAAAGGGTTGGATGCTTGAAGAGTGCATGTATTACGTAGTGAGTACCTTGAAAGAGTTCATGAAGAAGCTCCACGTGCATGGACCAATGAGTCTTCTTCAAAAATAGCAGATGAGGTATTATCAGGTAATGGGGTTCCATTCTTATTTACATTTCAAGAAAAAAATTGATGTTTCTACTTTTGTAGCATATAATAGCGAATGCATGCAAGCATTCCTTAGTGAGTACGAGGAACTTCAAAATCTCTGAAGTAAAAGGCAAAAAAAAAAAAATATTTAGAGGTAATCTCGATAATAATGAGATTAGAGATATATCTTCTTTCACGGATTGGCTATATAGTCGTTTGCAATGCGCCAACGCAAATAATGAAGAAATTTCATATGAGCAAAGAGAGTTAATGATAGGTTGTGAATGAAAGGTAATTTTATTAAAATAATATTTTATTTCTTTCATAAATATATGTTAGTTTCTATTTTTAATTGAATTTATTTTGCAGGCTCGAATGTTCACTAATATGTGGGCTTTTGGACAGCATATTAGAATCAAAGTCATTGATTCTTTATGTAAAACAGAGGATTCTAGTATTGTTGCTTCTTTCAAGCAACTATCACGTGTTAGCTCAAAAGACACGAACCTTATAGATAGCAAACTTGGTTACGTAGGAACTATTGTTGGTATCTATGAAATTTCATTTCGTACATTCAAACAGGTAGAAAAAAGTTTATATTTTTTTTATAGAGTTAGTTATTTTTTTAAGCACCTAATAATGGGTTTTTGTTGTTATATATTTTGATAGGTCATATTGAAGGTTGACTGGTTTCGAGCGGAGTATAAAGGTAGTGATTCCACATTAAAAAAGGAATTATCTGGGTTTTGGGCAATTGATTCTTGCAAGGTAATGCGATCTACTAAAGAACCATATATTCTTCCTAGGCATATTGAACAAGCATTTTTTTTAAAAAACCCAAATGCTCATCCTTGGTGGCAAGTCATTCATGTGCAACCTAGAGGTAGGTCATTCTTTGAAAAGTTTATTGTTAGAGAGATCGAAGAAAGTCCTCTTGATGATTCAACATCAGATGCAGATACATCAACATCTGAAATAGAAATTAGAATCATTATACGTGATAATGATACTAATTTTTTTGATGAAGAGGATAATTCTCTACATGCTGATTCTACTGATGAGGAAGAGGAATTACCAGAAATAGATATTAATCCATCAATAGATGATGTGATTCATGAGAACATAGATTTAACAATAGAAGAAATAAATGAAATCAATAAGGATAATGAAGATGAGACTATATTGACGTCTTACCAAAATGATGGCAATAATGAAAACATATGAGCAGATTAGATAGTAAATTCTACTCTAGTTATCGATCAATAACTTGAAGCTTCTGAATGGATATTAGATAATAGATCTTTTTATTAACTTGAATAACGATGAATCCTACTAGAGAGATGAAATCATGTTCTTCTAAGTTAGAACATGAAGCTCGGGGGTATGCCTAATTATTTTATATATAGCTTTATCTTCGAGGAGCAAATTTTTATCATGTATGTATGCATATGTGTGTGTATTCATGTGTATTATATGTATACATATGTTAGTATGCATATATATATATTTCATGTATATGTATGTGTTTGCATGTCTGTGATATATGTATACATGTGTTAAATATGCATATGTGTATATATGCATATGCATTTATGTAAAATATTCATGTATTCATGTAATATATGCAACCGTTTCTAATTGTGTACATGTATATATGTATATGTGTCTATGTGTAAATATGTACATGCAAATATGTATGCATGTATATATATGTTTATGTGTGCATGTAGGCATGTATATGTGATGTGTACATGTATATATGTATATATGTCTATGTGTAAATGTGTACATGTAAATATGTTAGTATGTATATATATATTTATGTGTGCATTTGGGCATGTATGTGTGATGCATAATATGTCTACTCCATTTTATATTTATATATCCTATCTACATGATGTGTATATATCTTTATAGATATTATGATCTTCGTTGATTCGAGTAGCTATATATAGATGCATAAGGTTGGGAGGAGAGACATCTCTCTAGTAGGATGTCGGAGGAATAGATGCAATGTATACATATACTTCAAACATATGGCTAAAAGGTTGAATTAGAGTTTTTAAATTAGGGGTTTTAAAACCCTAATATCGAAATTAGTGTTTTCAATTTAGGATTTTTGAAATAGGATTTATTTATTTATTTATTTATTTATTTATTTATGTGTATGCATGTGTTGTGTATGTATGTTTATCTATATGTGCATATGCATGTGTTGTGTGTGTATATATGCATGTGTATATGTATACATGCATGTAAATATGATTATATGAGTCTATGTGTGTGTACATATGATTATGCATGTGTATGTGTATGTGAGTATGTGTACGTATATGTGAGTATGTGTATGTGTCTATGTGTATTCATTATATGTGTGTAACTGCATGCATGTGTATGTGTGTGTAAAAATGTGCATGTACGTGTGTGTATGTATAAATGTGCATGTATATGTACATGTGTGTAAATGTGCATGTATGATGTATATGTGTGTGTATGCATGTATTTATACCTCTAGTCTCACTCTTTTCTCTCTCTCTCTCTCATATACATACATACATGCATAAACACACATACTCATATCCACATATATATATACATAAAAGCAGTGCATACGGTGCATTATCTCTTTTAGACACCACTTAAGCGACCATCCTCTCCCAAACTCGGTCTCAAGTGAACTAAGTACGTATTTTTTATCCCTCTCATCATGCTCACTACAAAAAAAAAATGTAACTAAAATATAAGATATTTATTTCAATTTATATGTAAAATTTTTTACTTACTTCCACGGTAAGTGGATAAAGCGCAGGTAAGAGGCGCATAGTTCCCTTATCCTTCTCTTGAACTCCAATCCATTCCCTATGTACACAATGTTCCCCTCTGGCTCTATATCCCACTCTAGTCCTAAGGTGCCTATGCATGTCCTCATAGGCAACTCTGCTCTGCTATCACGTGCTGGAGGTGGTATAGGTGTCCTGAAAATAGATAGATAAAAATAAATAAAAATATGTGTTATAATATCATTAAAAACGTTTATGAAAAAAAACATACCTATGAGCAGATAGCTCTCTTCCTGCATGTGGAGCCGTAAAAGAGCACTCGTCTAATCGCTAGGTAAGCATCTCGATCGTATAATCCAGCTCCTCATCAGACATCTCTAAGTAATCACGCATTATGGCCCCTAGAGTATCAGACAGAACTCTTGCTCTCATAAGACTTTTCATGAGAGTGGGTTTCGCCTTTCTCTCTCTACTAAGATCCATAATACCTAACATATAAAACAAAATGACTAGAAATCAATATATATATAAGTGTACATATGTATGTGTGTATGCATTAAGTATGTGTATGTATCCATGTGTGTGTATGTATGTGCATGTATGTGTGTGTATGTGTGTATGAATATGTATGTGTGTGTATGCATCATTCTGTGTGTATGTGTCTATGTATGTATGTGTGTGTGTATATGTGTGTGTGTATGTGTGTGTGTCTATGCGTATGTGTGTGCATCTATGAGTGTGTATGTGTTTATGTGTGTGTATGTGTCTATGTGTGTGTATGTGTGTATGTGTGTATGTGTATGCATGTATGTATGCATATGTGTGTATGTGTGTGTATGCATTATGTATGCATATGTGTGTGTATGCATTATGTATGTGTATGTATGCATGTATGTATGTATGTATGTATGCATATGCATATGCATTATGTATGTATATATATGCATGTATGTGTATGTGTGAGTATGCATATATGTGTGTGTGTATGCATATATGTGTGTATGTGTGTATGTGTGTGTGTACATGTGTTTGTATGTGTGTATGCATGTGTATGTGTGTGTATGCATGTGTATGTGTGTGTATGCATCATTATGTGTGTATGTGTCTATGTGTGTTTGTGTGTGTGTGTATATGTGTGTGTGTGTGTCTATGTGTATGTATGTGTGTCTATTGTTGCACACACTACTTGCAGAGAGTACTGCTCTCAGCTCACAACTCCAATGATTATGAAAATTTATATGAAGGAAGTAGACAGTAAGGGCGTTCAAATGAGCTGTCAAACATGTAATTTGGATATATAATGAGGGAGATACAAGCTCTACAATCTCTGCATACAAAACTACAACAGTGTAGAGATACACATATGACTCTCTTGGACATCCCACAAGATCACGACTTTTCTCCTCTTTTTATAGCATGGGAGACTAATATAAAACCTTCCTAATACATCTAAATTCGTGGTAGACACTTGGATGGAGGTATTACATGACTCAAGTGCTTAAATAAGCAAAGTATTGATGGACTTTGAGAACTAGCCACATCGACCTTCCACTAGGACACCACTGAAGCTCCCTTGTGACTCACTAATTTGACTCACCATGTTCTAGAACTCACGTGGTATTTTTGCTACATTTTGTGAATAATATGAGCCTTCTTGAAGTATTTGAAGACTTCCCAAAGGTATTTACATAATTTGAAACTTGTACCCTACATAAAACAAATGTTCGCAACATTCTCCCCCTCAATTTTCAAAGGGTATTTCCTTCATGCCAAGAATATAGTTGAATCTTTGAAGCTTTGGTCCATCCAAGGATTTGGTAAAGATATCTGCAACTTGATCCTTTGTTCCAACAAAAGAAACCTGCACTTCATTGTTCATGGCCTTCTCTCGAACATAATGATAGTGAACCTCTATATGCTTTGTTCTAGCATGAAAAATAGGATTTAGGTCATATGAATGCTGCTCAAGTTATCCCCATATATTAGTGGTACATCAACCTGCACATTCAAGTCATGAAACAACCTTTTAAACCACATAACCTCAGTAGTAGCCAATGCTAAACCTCTATACTCAGCCTCTGTAGAAGATGAAGCAACTGTAGGCTGTTTCTTTGAACTCCATGTTAATGTCTTGTTTCCTGCTATTACCACATATCCACTTGTGGATCTTCTGTCATCTTTGCTTCCAGTCCAATCTGCATCACTAAAGACTTTAAGAGTTAGATCAGCATCATGACTATAAAATAATCCTTCGTTCATGGTATCTTTCAAATACCTAAGCACTCTTTTTGCTGCATGCATATGAGGTACTCTAGGTTCATGCATAAACTGTGACAATACTCCCACTGCATAGCATATATCAGGTCTAGTTTTTGTTGCATAAATCAAAGATCCTACCATGGATCTATATGCATTCATATCATGCAACTCATCACCTTCCTTTGCACTCAACTTTACATTACATTCCATTGGAGTAGAAACAAATTTACATTCCTGCATACCAAACCTTTTCAGCATATCACATATATACTTTATCTGTATCAACCACATACCTTCATCGCTATACACAATTTCAATCCCAAGAAAGTATCTAAGAAAACCAAGATCTGAAATTTTAAATTCCTTTCCCACATTACCTTTTATCTCATCAATTGCTTTTGCATCATTCCCTGTAATCAACAAGTCATCCACATAAATGCATACATAGACACACATGCCATCTACATGTTTTACATAAAGTGAAGGATCAGCATGACTCGCTGTGTATCCTTGCAGCATAAGATACTTTACCAACCTTGCATTCCATGCCCTTGGTGCCTGCTTAAGACCATACAATGCCTTCTTTAATCTGCATACATGATTAGGACATTTTGCATCCACATAACCATCTAGTTGTGACATATACACTTCTTCATTTAACTCACCATTAAGAAAGGCATTCTTTATATCGAGTTGATATATATTCCACCTTTTACTTGCAGCTAAAGCCAACAAAGTTCTCACCGTTGCCATGTTTGCTACTGGACTAAATGTTTCCTCATAGTCCACACCTTGAGTTTGATTATATCTTTTTGCTACAAGTCTAGCCTTATATCTAGACACACTACCACCACTATTTCTTTTAATCTTAAAAACCCACTTGCAATCAATTACCTTTTGTTTTGGTGTACTTGGAACTAAATTCCAAGTCTTGTTATCCTGTAGTGCTTCCATTTCTTCTCTCATTGCTTTCTCCCACTTTTCATCTCCTTTTGCCTCATCATAACATGTGGGTTCATTTTCCTGCTCAACTTTTGTCATAAAAGCATAATGAGTATTCATGAGAGATTCATAAGTATACCTTTGAGGTTGCTTACTCACTCTTGAAGTTCTTCTTACCTCCAATGTAGATGCTCTTCCTTTCTTATTAGGAGCCTTTGATGATTCTCCATACTCACATACATCACTAAGTTCCTCTCCTTCATCATTAACTTCAACAAGTTTGAGTTTACCTTTACTTTTAACACTTGGAGGAAACTCTTGCCTTAATCTTCCATTGAAAGGTGATCCTCTTTCTTCATCTAAACCACTCCTTTCATCATTTAAACTTCCTGATGGCTGAACTATGCATTCATCTCCTTCAACCACACCTTCTTCATTTTCATCCATGACCTGCAAACAATTCTTATTTGCATACCATGAAAGTGATTCATCAAAGTTTACGTCTCTTGACACAACAACCTTATTGGTATGAGGATTATAGCATCTATATCCTCTTTGAGTATCTGCATAACCAATAAATATACACTTTTCTGATTTCACATCAAGTTTAGATCTCACCTCACTAGGTACATGTACATAACATAGACAACCAAATACTTTCAAATGACTTACACTTGGTTTCCTTCCATGCCATACCTCATATGGTGTCAAATGATGAACTCCAGCAGTCGGAACTCTATTCATAATGTAAACACTTGTGCTAACAGCTTCAACCCAAAAATAATTAGGCAAACACATATCATTAAGCATGCTTCTAGATGCTTCTGCTATGATTCTGTTTCTTCTTTCTGCGACTCCATTTTGTTGTGGAGTATACCTGCATGTAACTTCTCTTTTGATACCTTCATCATACAAAAAATCAGTAAAAGCTTGAGAGAAATACTCTCCCCCTCCATCGGATCTTAGCTTCTTAATATACCTTCCTGTTTGCTTTTCGACATATGATTTGAACTTCTTGAAACAATCAAAGACCTCACTCTTATGTTTAATGAAATACACAAATTTCATTCTACTATGATCATCAATGAATGATACATAGTACTTATTACCAACCAAGGATGCCTCTTTAGTAGGTCCCCACACATCTGTGTGTATGAGATCTAGCAAACCATCACTTACATAGCTTGAATGCTTGAAAGGTTGTCTACTCTGCTTACCCATTTGACATGCTTCACAAAGATGCACCATATGTTGCTTAGTAAGATCAGGTAATCCTTCAACAATCCTCTTCTTTGATACCTCCTTTAACCTCTGTACATTCATGTGTCCAATCCTTTTGTGCCATAGATCAAGCTCTCCTATTCGATGCATACCATAAGAGAAATAGTTTGTATGATTTGGGTTTACCTTGAATGTAAACAATCTACCTTGTTTTTGACCTCTAGCAATTAACCTCCTTTGCTTTGGATCCTCAATGAAGCAACCTGCATGATTAAATCTCACTTGTAGACCTTTTTCTACCATTTGACCAACCGACATCAAATTCTTAGTGATCATTGGCACATAAAGTACATCCTTCAAGCAATTTGTCTTGCTCTTATTCTGCATAACAACATCTCCAACCTGCAAAATCTTATGTGTTGTATCATCTCCTGTTTCAACATGACCTTTACATGAAGGATTATGCATATTAGAAAACCATGAATTATCATGAGACATGTGATTAGAACAGCCACTATCTACATACCATACATCGCTATTGCAATTCATCTTAGTTTCTACATTCATTATAAGAAGAGAATCATCGCTATTGCAATTCATCTTAGTTTCTACATTCATCATAAGAAGAGAATCATAATCATCACTTTTACCTTCAACTGCATAATTTCCTTGTTGTTTACCTCTTCTTGAATAGCCTCCTCTTCGATTACCACCTTGATTATTTTCATTTTGATAACAATCTTTGGCATAGTGTCCATACCTTCCACATATATAGCAATTGTTCTTATCTTCACTCCTTTGTCTTTGATTGTAGTTGTAGTAGCCTCTCGTACCTCTAGCACTTGATCTTCCTCTTCCTCTTGTGTTGAAGAAGCCACTTGAAGTCCCTTGATCATCGTTCCTTCTTCCTCAACCTCTATTTGAACCTCTTCTACCTCTGTTTCCACCTCTTGATGATCCTGCATAAAGAGCTTGTGCTTGAGATCCTTTTTGATTTGAAGTAGAACCATTTAGATTCATCTCCTCCGTGACCATGAGGGCAATAAGTTGATCAAAATCTGGTAATTCTCCTCTGACATAAACTCAAGTAATGAAGGGTTTCCATCTCTCATCATCTTTGAGTCCGTTGAGAGTATGTGCAACCAAGTCGTCGTCCTCCACATGAGCTTGAATTGATCCTAGTTGATCTCCAATCTCTTTAACTTTCAATATGTAATCATTGACCGATGTCCTTGTATCTTTCTTTATGTTATTCAACTTATTTTTGAGTTGAAATCTTCCTTGCTCTTGTACCTGTAGCATACAACCTTTCCAATGCAAGCCAAACATCTCTACTTGTGTCTAGATCTTGTATGTGTACTACCATTGAATCTTGAATATTTTGTGATAAAATGAATATAACCCTTTTTTCTCTCTCATTCCAAAGTCTAAACTCCCTCAATTGTTGCTGATTTGGGTCCTCTGGTAATGTGGGTTTGATAGCTGTGCCGTCAATCAAACCATACAAGCCTCTACCTTGCAAGTATGCTGTGATTCTAAACTTCCATGCTTGATAATTGGTCTTATCAAGCTTCTCTATTTGTGCATGTTGGTCTCCCATAATACAAATGCTAAGCTTCCTTCTTTAAGCCTTCTTTCCAATGTGTGTGATGAGAAGAAATATAATATTTACCTTGTAAATGAGGTATGTGCACCTTTCTTTTCTTGGATGTTGCTTGAGATGCCTCCTTGCAATCTTCTTCTACCTTTGTGTAGTGTTGATGATGAACTGCTTCTTTGATAGCTTCAAATTCTTTGTCAAGGTATGATAACCTCCTCCAAGCCTCCAAGTAGTTGCTCTGATACCAATGTTGGAGTTTATTGATCTCCAAAGTACAGCTAGAAGTAGGTGAAACCCAACAGGACCTAGTTGACTTTTTCACAAACTTGTATCCACAAACCAATTTTCTTGCAGAGCAAATTGCTCTTTACTCACTTGGAATTTTCCAAAACTCTTTCACACACATAAACTAGACTCTAAGAGCTTTCCAACAAGATATAGAACACCTCAAATGTATAAATATACAATGAGCTATGACCTCTGCAATATGCAGCTTTAATGGAGACCTTGAAACAGAGATGAACCTGAGGACACACATCACTTGCAGAGACTACTACTCTTAACTCACAACTCCAATGACTTGGAAACTTTTTAAAATACAATTAGACTTAAAGTGATTTCTAACAAGCCAAAGAACACATGATTTGGATACATACACAAGGAGATATGACCTCTGCAAGTAGTGTGTGTTCTCTGTTTTTTATCCCTGCTGAAGGTCTCCATTATACATCCAACTTGCAGAGGTCATATCTCCTTGTGTATGTATCCAAATCATGTGTTCTTTGGCTTGTTAGAAAGTTATTTACGTCTACTTGTATTTTGGAAATTTTCAAAGTCATTGGAGTTGTGAGGTAAGAGCAGTAGTCTCTGCAAGTGATGTGTGTCCTCAGGTTCATCTCTGTTTCAAGGTCTCCATTAAAGCTGCATATTGCAGAGGTCATAGCTCATTGTGTATTTATCCATTTGAGGTGTTCTATATCTTGTTGGAAAGCTCTTAGACTCTAGTTTATGTGTGTGAAACATGTTTTGAAAATTCCAAGTGAGTAAAGAGCAATTTTCTCTGCAAGAAAATTGGTCTGTGCATACAAGTTTGTGAAAAAGTCAACTAGGTCCTGTTGGGTTTCACCTACTTCTAGCTGTACTTTGGAGATCAATAAAATCCAACATCTATGAGTGTGTATGTGTTTATGTGTATATATGTATCTATGTGTCTATGTCTATATGTGTATGCATGTATGTATGCATATGTGTGTGTATGCATGTGTATGTGTGTGTATGCATCATTATGTGTGTATGTGTGTAAGTGTGTGTATATGTGTGTGTATGTGTGTGCACGTCTATGTGTATGTGTGTGTGTCTATGAGTCTGTATGTGTTTATGTGTATGTATGTATCTGTGTGTGTGTGTGTATGCGTATATGTGTATGCATGTATGTATGCATATGTGTGTGTATGCATATGTATGTGTGTGTATGCATCATTATGTGTGTATGTGTCTATGTGTGTATGTTTGTGTGTGTGTGTGTATATGTGTGTGTATATGTGTGTTTGTATGTGTATGTGTCTATGTTTATGTGCCGCTATGCATCTCTCAGTGTGTATGTGTTTATGTGTGTGTATGTGTCTATGTGTGTGTATGTGTCTATGTGTGTATGTGTATGCATGTATGTATGCATATGTGTGTATGTGTGTGTATGCATTATGTATGCATATGTGTGTGTATGCATTAGGTATGTGTATGTAAGCATGTGCATTATGTATGTATGTAAGTATGTAAGTATGTATGTATACATATGCATATGCATTATGTATGCATATGTGTTATGTGTGTATGCATTACGTATGCATATGTGTGTGTACGCATTATGTATGTGTATGTAAGCATGTGCATTATGTATGCGTGTAAGTATGTATGTATGCATATGCATATGCATTATGTATTTATATGTATGCATGTATGTGTATGTGTGTATGTCTCTCTATGTGTGTGTATATGTGTATGTATGTGTGTATGGATGTGTAGTATGCATCATTATGTGTGTATGTGTGTGTGTCTATGTGTATATGTGTGTATCTATGAGTATGTATGTGTTTATGTGTGTGTATGTGTCTATGTGTGTATGTGTCTATGTGTGTGTATGTATCTATGCATGTGCATTATGTACGCATATGTGTGTGTATGCATTATGTATGCATATGTGTGTGTATGCATTACGTATGTGTATGTAAGCATGTGCATTATGTATGCATGTAAGTATGTATGTATGCATATGCATATGCATTATGTATGCATATGCATATGCATTATGTATGCATATGTATGCATATATGTGTATGTGTGTGTATGTCTCTCTATGTGTGTGTATGCATATATGTGTGTGTATGTGTGTGTATATGTGTCTGTATACTCGATCAGTCATGTTTGTGATGATCCATTGGCTGTAAGAGAATATGGAGCGTATTATGATCAAAATTTCTGCTAGACTGCACTATTGAGCGAGACAATAGTGGATGTTGTTTTGATGTCTTGCCTATCAATGAATATAAATTTGAAAATTATCTAATTTGTACTCCTACAACTAGTTTGCATTATATTACTAAAGAAAACCTTACAAAAACATTTAAAAACAAAGTGAAAAATATTTCAGACAAACCGGATTAATTTCAAGTGACGAGAAAATTGACAGTATAATTGAATTATCAAAAAGTTCTACTTTATTAGAAGAGCTAGAAAGTGTTTCTTATGAAAATTTAGAATCAAATCTGATAATTCTTAACTCTATTCAAGAGTATGAGATTATTAGTGAATTTATCCTAGAACATGAAGTTAGCATAGAAACCAAATACAAAACTGTAGAAAAGAAAATAAAGCCTGTAGCTCAACCCTTACCTAAAGATAGTCATGACATACTTCTTCAAGTTTCAAATGATCCTATTCTTAGAGATCGATCTAAGATAGGTCACATATTTACTGAGGAGAGTAAGAAAAATATTAAATTCGGTGATGAATTTCTTTCTCAAATTGAAAAAGAGCAGTTTTCCAAGATGATTGTTCATCATGGTAAAGCTTTTTCTTTATTCCCTCATGAGATAGGATGTGCAGACCCAAAGTTAGTAGCTCCAATGATTATTTTCACAGTACCGCATATTCCTTGGAATCTTCGTCCGATTCCAGTCCCAAAGGCTCATTTACCTGAGTTAATGAGACTGTTAAAGGAGAAGATTTCCATGAGAATTCTGTAACCATCCTCAGCACCGTACTCTAATAGGTGGTTCACGGTACCGAAAAAGAGTGGGAAGCTACGCTTTATTTAGGATTTGCAGCCTATGAATAAAGTCACTATTAGGAATGTAGGAACGGGTCCCATTGTAGATGAGTTTGCCGAGGCATTTGCTGGTCACTCCATCTATTCAATGGGAGACCTGTATTCAGGGTACGATCAGTTTCAATTAGCAATTGAGAGTCGAGATGTGACCACGATGAAGACTCCTTTGGGGTTAGTACATATGTGTACTTTACCACAAGGAGCAATGAATTCTGTGGCACACATGATGAATGCTATGAATCTGGTCCTACATGACTTTATCCCAAAAGTGACGATGCCTTTTATTGATGACATTCCAATAAAAGGGTGTGTGGAAAAAGAAAAGGATGAAAGTTTAGATTCGTCTGGTTGTAGAAAGTTTGTTTCCAACCATATTTCAGATTGTGAAAAGATATTTCAACGATTTGAAGAGGTTGGACTAACTTTCTCCCTAGAGAAATCAACTTTTGGTGTTAATGAAGTGCTTATAGTTGGGCATTTATGTGGCCATTATGGTCGTAGACCCTATCCAGCAAAAGTTGATGCCATTAGTAGGATTTCTGAGAGATGTCGCAATGTAAGTGAAGTAAGGAGATTCCTAGGTGCATGTGTTTTCTATGTCATTTGGATCCCTCACTTTGCTCATGTAGCGAATCCGCTTTATGATTTATTGAGAAAAAGGAAGAAATTCTTTTGGACTGATGAGCATTCTAGAACTATGAGGCGTCTAAAGCATTTGCTTATCAATGCTCCTGTTTTGAAACATATTGACTATACAGGAAATAAGCCTATAATCCTAACTGTTGACACTAGTCCTATTGGTATAGGCTGGGTCATTGGGCAGGATGATGAAAAGGAGCAAAGGTACGTAGATCGCTTTGGAGCAAAGATTCTTCATGATACTCAAAAGAATTACCCTCAAATTAAGAGAGAACTATGGGGATTAGTTACAGCTTTCAAAACAGATAAAGAATACTTTATAGGAGCTAATTTAATAGTAGAAACCGATTGTCTTCCATTAATAGGTTTAATAGCTAATTGTTCATCTCCTGATGCTACGATGGATAGCCTATATTAAATTCATTAACCCTGCTTTTGTTCATATAGCCGGAAAACATAACACCGTTGCTGATATGCTTTCAAAAGCAAAGTTTGATAATGATAGTGAAGCATTAAACAATCATATTAATTTGATAAATTATGAAACATCTACCTATGCGTATGAAAGATTTAGAGAAAATGATTATGAAGGAGAGTGGCAAGAGGAAATTATTTGAGTTCGTTTCAACCTTCCCCAAGCTGGTCTTCAAATCGATTCCGGAACATCAGGAAGAAGTCTTTCAACTTCTTCTTGAAAGAAGGATATCTTTGGAGACATGCTAAAGGAAAGATTCGAAACCCTCAAAGAGTACTAGGTTTGAAGGTTTTTTAAGTGCAAGTTATGCATGAGATGCACGAAAGCCTTTGGGCTGGTCATAAAGGCTTTGTAGCTACATATGAAAAGATTAGGGAAAGCTACTGGTGGCCGAGGATGTATGTAATTGTTAAAGAATTCGTGAGCACTTGTAGTATGTGCCAGTTACACTCCTCTGTTAAGCATAGAGATCCCCTTCACCCGACCTATCCACCTTGTATTCATTACAAGTGGGTAGTTGACCTCATGACCATGCCTAAAAGCAATGATGGTATGAGATATATTGTTCTTGCACGAGAGGATTTGACAAACCACGTCGAAGGTAGAGCGCTTTGTTCCAATAATACTGATAATGTATGCGTATTCCTTTTGGAAGAAGTTTTATCCAAATTTGGATATATAGAAAAAGTAGTAGCGGATAGAGGAGAGTTAGATGCGAGAGAAGCAAGAGAATTCTTTGCACAACATGGAATTCGATTGTCTCTTACGACTGCCTATAACCCAGAAGCAAATGGTAAAATTGAACGAGGACATCCTTCCATAGTGAAGGCTATTTCTAAAGCTTGCCACGGAGATATTGGTCAATGGCCAAAATATCTCCCATTTGCTCTTTGGGCTGATCGCATGGTGTACACGAGAACAACTGGTTTTATGCCGGATGAACTCATGTACTGTCAGAAACCATTATTTCCCATTCATACTCAGATAATTAATTAGATGAATTTAGGTTGGAAAGATAACATTTCAAGAGAGGACTTATTAGCATTTAGAATTAAGCAATTAAAACAAGGAAATGAAAATCTTAAAGAAGCAATAAGAAAATTAAAAACATCTAGGTTGATAAATAAATTGTATTTTGATAAGAAACATAGACTAAGACCGCAACCAATAGAGAGTGGTGATTGGGTGCTTGTATATGATAGTACGTTTGATACTCAATACGATGCACGTTGGAAACTAACTAAACGTTGGTTCGGACCTTACGTTGTTGTTTCAGTTTATGAAACAGGTACATATAAATTACGTGAAATTGATGGTTCTATGCTAAAGAATTTGATTGCAGGAAAAAGAATCAAGCTTTTTAGGAGAAGAGAAAGCAGTAAATTTGAATTGGACAAAGATTTCTTGGAGGACAACGAAGAAGAAGAATAAAAATGATCTAGTGAAAAAGATCTAAACTTTACTTATTTTCTAGTTGTTAATATAATTTTTGATCGATGCATTATCATAATTAGATATGTACATTCTTCAGATAGGTTAAGAAACCTCTTAAAATTATGAAAAGTAGAATTTACGCTGAAGTAGGGATGTGCTTGAAGAGAAGATAGGGATTAGAAACCTATGGCTGTCATATGAATAGTTGAAGGGACCCTTAACTTGTAACTCCTATTAAAAGTAGGCTTGTTTTATATAGGTAAGCTTCCTTAAATTGGACCCATTTAGCTAAACAAATCCTAGTTCCTGTTTTAGCTTACCTCTAGATCCTTTGCTCTGATTAGGGGTTAAGCCTTTCCCCTTCATCAAAAAAGTTACGAAGAAAAAATTGAAAGCAGTACATTAATGGTTGCTGTATATGAAAAGAGGGAAAAAAAATGACACAAAGAAAAATTATGATAAAAAAAAAGAGATGAAAGAAAAAAATCAAATAAATCAGTTGTGGTCTCGAAATCACTTCTGAATTGAAAAACGGGCTATATAAGGCGGATGTATGCTAGAGGGGAGTTAGTTTTTTGTATCTTAATGGCAAATGGATAGGAGATGAGGATAGAAGGCCTATATAACATATGCTTTACTTATGAACAGAGTTAATAGAAGAGTTAGTACGAACACTATTTGAATGACTTCTATAGTTTCCTTCTAAAACCTGTTTCCAATTCATGCATTGAACGAAAAAGTTTAAATTCAAGTCTACATAATTTTATAAGTTTTCTTTGCTATTTGAAGATGTACTAATGATAGAAGCATTTTTTTATATATAAAGACTATTTGCATTTGAGTCATGAATAAGTTTCAAAAGAATTTGATATTGCTTTCTATGATCTGCAGGTTTGGCCCATCAAGGACGATGTGCAGGATTGGCCAGGGTGAATGTCGGAAAGATTTCAACCTTTCCGTTGATGACCAGAGAAAATGAAAACAACTTTATTGGTGATCTCAAACCTTTTATATCACTGTTAATCAGTTGTGTTGATTAGAACTAACTATTTTGAAAGTGTTTACATGTGTGAATGATGAAGCAGAATATATGTTCATATTAGGGTTTACCCTAATTACTCATTTAATGAGTATTTTTATATTTATACATGCAAGATTCATGGGTATTCAACCCTAGGATTTCATAACTTCATATGATTTATGTCAGTTGGGTTAATCCAAAGGGTCTCAAAAGATTCTAATGGGTTACTGTTAGGGTTTATGTGAATGTCAATGAGTTAAGATAGGGTTCAAAAGGATTTTAATGGGTTATTAGGGATTACCAAAGGGTTTCAAGTAAGTTTTCAAGGATTCTATTGAATTTTAAGGGTTCATATAACAGGTATTTAATTAACTTAATGTTTAAAATGAATATTTATGTATTAAAAATTAAAATATGATTTAATTACTTAATTTACTTATGTGTGTGAATTTAATTACTAAGGTTCTAATTAATTAAAACCTTAAGTTAAGTTTAATTTAAATGATTTATTTAAATAAGAAATGTAGGCTAATTAGATTAAAATGATCAATTAAATGGATAAATAACTAGTGGTCTATATGAGTGCTAGATAAAAGAATGGCTTATAGAAGATGTGTAACTAAAGTGATTTAAGGAGTGGTCTCAATAGTAGATGCACTTAAAGTAGGTTAAAAAGAAACTTTAAATGAATGGTAAATAGGAAAATGGTTAAAAGAATGGAACAAGCGTGATGTGTGAATAAAGCTAATTTAAAGTGTGGTGAAAGTTAGTGGGTAAAAGTGAGGTTGAAAATTTAAAGCAAGCTCAAAAAGGACTGGTAAGCTCATGACTTCTCTGAGTATAAATATGTGTATGTGCAATGAGTTTCCCTAATGTTTTTTTTCAGGTACCTCCTTCTTTTCTTTTTGTTTAGGCATGAGAGTGATTGCTTCTCCTTCTTTTTCGTGGCCAGGCTTTGTCTGCGTGAGTTTTAGAGAAAGAGTTTATGCTTCTCTTCTTCTGACAACAAGATCTGACTACGCGTAAAGCAAGAGTTGGAGAGTGGAGAGAGAACATGCGAACTAACTTATTTTCAGCAAGGAAAGAGGGAATTTGATTATCGATGACGGTTGCTGATGCAAATAAGCCGTCAGGGTGAAGGGGGAAGATAAGTCTTCAATCATGATGGCTGAGACTATTATCACGCACAGAGGAGTAGATGGGGTCATAGAGAGAGAGAGAGAGAGAGAGAGAGAGAGAGAGAGAGAGAGAGAGAGAGAGAGAGAGAGAGAGAGAGAGAGAGAGAGAGAGAGAGAGAGAGAGTTAGGGAGAGAGAAAGAGAACAGCAAAGAGAGAGAGAGAGAGAGAGAGAGAGAGAGAGAGAGAGAGAGAGAGAGAGAGAGAGAGAGAGAGAGAGAGAGAGAGAGAGAGAGAGAGAGAGAGAGAGAGAGAGAGAGAGAGAGAGAGAGAGAGAGAGAGAGAGAGAGAGAGAGTTAGGGAGAGAGAAAGAGAACTGCAGAGAGAGAGAGAGAGAAAGAGAGTTCGGGAAGCAAGAGAGAGAGAGAGAAAGAAAGAGTTATTTAGTTAATTAGTTAATTAGAGTTAATTAATCTAAATTAAGTATAATTATATTTCATTAGTTATTTGATATTGCATTGTTTAAATACTTATATCTATTTAAAAATATTACTACAGTATTTCAATTAGAGATAAGTAGGTTTATTAAGTTATTTATAAAATTAGTATTGTATAATTAGATACATACTTGTATGTGTTATTAAAACATATGAATAGGCATGTAATTGCACTAGTGTTAGCATGTACATATGTGTGCCTTACAGTGAGTGTTCGCATATGATTTTATGCATGGGCATGTAATTGAACTATTGTATGCATATGCATAAATGCATCTAAATGCTTGGATTAGCATGAGTTTGAGTGTTTGGTTTTATGTTAGAATGTATGCATGCATGGTTTGAGTGATTAAACATGTAAACATAGTGTTATTTTAATGCATGAAGCTTATGTGTATGTGTATGCATGGTTAGTATGTATGAGCATATATGTATGAAAGAAATGAATTAGCATGAATGTGCATTTACTTAATGCTAGCATGTGTATATGAATGAGTTTATGTTAGCATATATGAAAATACATGCATATGGATTGAAGAACAATGTTACTTATGATTGAATGCATATGAATGATTGATTGTGAGAATTTATGCATGATAAAGGCAAGTTATTATGCATGTGTATGCAAATGGTATGTGACTAATGTCTTATCTGTTTCTTATTGATTTTTTTTTGTAATATTACTAATATTCCTAATGTTTTTTTTCAGAAACATTGAAGATTTAAAGAGCAAGTGAAGTGAAGTGAAGTGAAGTGACAGATTGAAGATCCATTTACCTTATATTTTCATTTAGTCAATTACTTATTTATTTAGACATTTATCCTATTACTAAACCCTTACATTTGTATTAGAGTTATTGATTTGAGCCATTAGCTCATCAATTCATTGACTATATTTTATGAGCCTTATCTTTCGGCTTGTATAGGAATTTGAACATTAATCTAGTGTCATTTCATCTTATGTCGCAAGAAGCCTCATCAAGTAGTTCCTTTCTACCTTCATCTACCTTTGAGTCATTATTTCCTAAACCAGTTGAAGTTGAAGAACGAGTAAAAGATAAGATAGTAGAAGAAATTTTGCACGATCCTAGTAGAACTTTCCATTTACTTTCCATTGTTCCACCTAGCATTGAGAATAGTGAAGACCTTTTCCCACCATCTGTAGATAGAAACGACCATAATTTTCAAGACGAGTCAAACGAAACTGAATGCATTAAAGATCACGTAGTTAGTGAAAAACTAATCTTACCTTCTTATTTTTATGCGATAGAAAGATATAGAAACGCTCGTCCTTATGGCTCCTAGTTCTAAAAAATTAGTTCTTAATTTAAACTCGAATATACTAGAAATCTATAGTTTTTAATTATCCTAAACTGAACAAGCAACCGAAGCCCTAAGCATACTTAGAAGCACCCTACGTGCAGTCACACGGTTAGGTTAGCGTGATTCTTTTTAGATAAACGTCAGCCTACCTTCACACCCCTCTACGACAGCGCGTCTATGTGTATGTGTGTGTGTCTATGAGTGTGTATGTGTTTATGTGTGTGTATGTGTCTATGTGTGTGTATGTGTCTATGTGTGTATGTGTATGCATGTATGTATGCATTATGTATGCATATGTGGGTGTATGTGTTTATGTGTGTGTTTGTGTCTATGTGTGTGTATGTGTATGCATATGTGTATGTGTATGTGTATGCATGTATGTATGCATATGTGTGTGTATGTGTTTAAGTGTGTATGTGTCTATGTGTGTGTATGTGTCTATGTGTGTATGTGTATGCCTGTATGTATGCATATGTGTGTGTATGTGTGTGTATGCATTATGTATGCATATGTGTGTGTATGTGTGTGTATGTGTTTATGTGTGTGTATGTGTCTATGTGTGTGTATGTGTATGCATATGTGTGTGTATGTGTATGCATGTATGTATGCGTATGTGTGTGTATGTGTGTGTATGTGTGTATGTGTGTATGTGTGTATGTGTGTATGTGTATGCATGTATGTATGCATATGTGTGTGTATGCATTATGTATGCATATGTGTGTGTATGTGTGTGTATGTTTCTATGTGTGTGTATGTGTATGCATATGTGTGTGTATGCGTATGCATGTATGTATGCATATGTGTGTGTATGTGTGTGTATGTGTTTATGTGTGTGTATGTGTCTATGTGTGTGTATGTGTCTATGTGTGTGTATGTGTCTATGTGTGCATATGTGTGTGTATGCATGTAACTATGTATGTCTGTACTCATATGCATATGCATTATGTATGCATATGTGTGTGTATGCATGTAAGTATGTATGGATGTACACATATGCATATGCATTATGTATGCATGTATGTTTATGTGTGTGCATGTCTCTCTATGTGTGTGTTTATGCATATATGTGTGTGTACGTGTGTATATGTGTGTGTATGTGTGTGCATATGTGTGTGTGTATGTGTGTATGTGTGTGTATATGTATGTGTACATGTGTGTGCATGTGTATGCATTATGTGTGCATGTGTGTATACAACATTACTTGTGTATGTGTGTATATGTGTGTATATGTGTGTATATGTGTGTATATGTGTGTGTATTTGTGTGTATGTGTGTGTGTGTGTCTATGTGTATGTGTGTGTGTGTGTCTATGTGTGTATATGACTGTGCGTATGCATATGTATGTGTGTGTAA
The DNA here is from genome assembly GCA_020310875.1 of Ceratopteris richardii. Taxonomy (NCBI): domain Eukaryota; kingdom Viridiplantae; phylum Streptophyta; class Polypodiopsida; order Polypodiales; family Pteridaceae; genus Ceratopteris; species Ceratopteris richardii. Next base: position 140,940,880 of record CM035433.1, on the reverse strand, counting down.
CTCTGTGTGTGTGTGCGCATACCTTGCAAGTAGATGCGTCTCTCTCTCTCTCTCTCTCTCTCTCTCTCTCTCTCTCTCTCGCTCTCTCCCTCTCTCTCTCTCTCCCATGCTCTCTCTCACTCTCTCTCGGTCTCTTCTTGGTCTCTCGCGTCCAAATCCTGGCACAAATGTGCTGAGAGAAATCGATTTCTTTTTTACATTCCAAAGCGTCGCATATGCGATGCTCTTCAGTTTGCCAACGTCGCAAATACCGTCGCTAGCTAGCGACGGTATTTCCGATGCTTTCATTTAGCATCGCATAAGCGAGGCTAGCATCGCTTATGCGACGGCTCTGGCTTGAAAAAGAAAATCGAAAATTGGATGGTCGCTTATGCGACGCCAATGTCGCATAAGCGACGGTACCCGTTTTTTTTTCAATTCAGGGGCATCGCTACGCCCCCCTATTTCTTGTAGTGGATGCATGCAAGTAATGAACACATTGCAATCAATCTTAGATATGGCATCTGTACCAAAAGCATGAGTCCTAAATAAAAAGGGTGACTAGAACACCATTAATTTTACCCACGAATTGATACATGAAGCATTAGATGGACCAAAGATGGTGTCATAAACCTAAAAGAAGAAAACCATGGAGCTAAGAAGAGGAAATTTTTGGATATCAACAGAATTGATATTGGGGAAGTAGTTTATTTAGTGCATCAACATTTTTTTCTTTCTAAACATGCATTAGTACACTACACCACAAAAGATAGTAGTTCAAATTTTGTCCCATGCAGTCAAGCAAGTGGGCAACTAGAGAAATCTAACTCACTATGTTCAGGAACGCTTGTTCGAAGCCAAGAAATAGTGGGGCCACATAAAATTTCTTAATGGAAGTGTAGCTTTAATGGTCCTTATCTATCATTCCTTGAAGATCCGAGAATATCTCTAGGAGATGCCATCTTGGGCTGAAATGGCCAACTATGAAAAATGTGCAATTGTACCTAGAAAGAAAAAGAGTGTGAAAATTGTAAAAGAAACTGAGCTAAGCTCAAAGTCTTTAATGCATGATTGAGGGAAGCTCTCAAAGAAGAAGAAACTCCAAGTGTGAAGAGGATACATATCCTCCAAAGAACACAATTAGAAAATCTGACACCCATTACAGAGGAAAAATTACAACAAGCCTTGGAAGAGACCCATGAGTAGATTGAAGGACAAGTCAATTTGTTAGTACAAGGTCGTCATTACCATCAAGCAAAGGCAACATCTCACAATCAACCAAGCAAAAGGTTAACAAAGTTTCACATGTATAAAAAGTTGGGTTTAAGTAATTCAAGATCATCATCTGAATCCCAAGAAGAGAACGACCAATCAACTATGAATATGGAAATTCACACCAAAACAAATGATGAAGGAGGATGGGATGAAGTAAATCAAGTGGTGGAACAACACGAGGTGGATAGCAATGGGAAAAAATCAAGAACAACCTAATAGATTGGAGCAAGAATAAAGGGATGACCAATGAAAAGAAGGTATATATATGGTTCAAATAAATGAAACAACAAAGATTCAATTCACAAAAGCTCATATTGAAGGTGAAAATGTAATGAGGCATCCCAAGGAAGAGTGCGTAGAAAAAGATATTATTGAACAAGAACAACTCATGCCCCTTGCAATGCTGGCAAAGCCATCACCCATGGATGTCACTTTCACAGATGCACGATGAAGAATAGCATAGTAAAAGAGGAGGAGCATTAGGTTCATCTTCACATCCGAGGACCATTTAATGAGACAATAAATATTCACAATGGAAAAGGCATAAAAACAAGTGAAGAACCCATTATACCAGAAACATGGTTGAATGTGGATGTGGCCCAACTCAAACCACTAGTTAAGAAAATGATAGAAACGGCCATGGAAACACAAAAAATTTAATGGAGGAAGATAAAGATTATGAACAAGCACTTGTCGAAAGAAACAGATTCAGAATATTGATTCAAGAAATATTTGCACAAGTCCTGTAATTTCAGCAAGTAATCACAATGAAAGATGAGCAAGTCAAGGAAACAATGGAGAGCTGCAGAAACTCATAGAGGAAAATCAAGAGCTTGAAGACCAACTCAAGGAGATTACCAAGAAGTATGAGATCAATGAGAATGAAAATGTACACTTAAAAAAGTAGAAGCAAAGTTGTGCAAACAGAAATAAAAATACATATGGAAGAGGTAGATGCTGTACGGAACAAAAACAAAGAATTAATTAACTCCTTTTTGCTAAATGAACCATTAAATACGAACAAAGTAATGAATGCAGACATGATGAAGCTACAACCATAACTAGAAAAGTATGCAGATCATCTAAAGCAGGAACAAGAATTGGGACAACGATTTGAATCAGAATATATGCATGATACCAATGGATTAAGGATTAAATGGAAAGCAATAGAATCACGGTACATAGAACAAGGCTAGGAGAACACCGACCAAATGGCTATACTAGGTGAAAGCAAGATGAAAAGTGACACATAGCTTAGTGCAACAACACATCAAATCAAGGAAAAAAATGCAATTATTGTAAATTTAATAGCTCAGTTGGAAAAAAAAACCAACATGGGGATACTAGTAGTTACAAGCTCTCAAGTGGCTATTGTGGAGATTGAGGTACGACTTCTTTCTCCCCGCATTAGTAACTCTCTAATACATATTGAAGAGGAGGCACATCATGTTGATCAATCTAAACCACCGATTGCAAAAGTAAGCCAAACAACGCGAACCATGTGGGTGTCACTACTCACAGCATAGTTAGAAGACATAATAGTGAAAGGTAATGAAGTGAAAATCAAAAGCAAAAATTTGGAACAAATTATAAAGCCATTCAATGTACCATATGGATTTCGCAAGGAAGAAATGCAACACCATATCAAACAAATTAAGCAAAAAGAACTAGATCATGAATTAAACTTCAAGGCTCAGACATTTTCGTGTACACAAGAAGAATTGATAAAACTTATCCAATTTGGAGGCAAAAGTGTTGGAGAAAAATCCTACTCTAAAAGTGCATAAAGAGGACACATCGTATTTACTTCAAGTTAATTCTTCTTTTTTCCTAATACCAAGCAAAAGATCATGGGTACACTTTTGGGAAGCCCAATGCCATGGCACCATTAATAAAAAGCGGCTGAATTACCCACCTTGTGTCGAGTCCACCACACACTTACCTACCGATCAAAGATTATATGGTGCACACCATTGAATTTTGGCTATCGAGGTATGCTACAGTTCCTGATTTAGCCATTAAAATGACCAACAAAGTGTTGAGCATACTTACACTTTTGAAGGTATTCAAATATGAAAAATATACATTTTTGTGCTCCATCTACATTAACCAAGGCATAAATGCTCTGATTATTTATCTTTATGTGATGCCTAGTTGCCTTATCATAATGGCTATTTATTCGAGACTCCTATTTTTGCGAAGTCCATAGATGCAAACATTTGAAGAAGCATTTTTTACAAGTTTCTTAAAAGGGACTCAAAAATATTTTTGAAGATATCGACAAATCTAAACACACGACTGGTAGAATATGAACTAAGTCTTTTTGCCGACCATAGAGAAGCACCAAATGATGGGCTGAAATCAACTCAATGGAAGGAGTTAATGATACGTGAAGCCAGCTTGCTTAATCAAAAAGAGCAAACAATATTCCAGACATACTCACGTTGCCAATCAAAGCCTATTACGGGATGATAGAAACGAATAGGGGAAAGAGTTGTAGAGGAAAAAAGCAAAGAAAAGTAGGCCCCTAAAATTTTCGAGCTTATGCATAATTTTCACTCGTCAAATTTCCTTAAAAGACATCACGAGCCATGTAAATGCACTTGAGGAGTCCTCTAGATGCATAAATCCCAAATGTTTTAACATAAGCCTTGTAAAATAGTAGGAGTTTAATGTTTTTCAATAAAAGTTCTAATCTCTTTTGTGAAAGGAACATTTTTAGGGCACATGTATATAAGTCACTCGATGACTCTATAAGTGTTGTCTACTCAATCCCCCCCTGTTTTCATGACTCTAATGCGTGTGTGAAGCTTGGTGAGTGGAAGAGCTGTAGTAGTGTTTCTCACCAATCACTATTTGTCTCATAACAAGAAACCTGTTTGTCAGACTTGAGTGAAAATACCAGCATTACGTGTGTCTCCTTGGAACAAAAGGCCATTGAGTATTTTTCATTTTCGAGCTAAGAGAAAACTTTGAATTCGTACTTAGCATTATTGCAAGTATTGTGGCATGCATTTCTAGAGAGATAAAGAGTAGGAGAGGTAGTTGAGATGTGTTACATGCATCGTAGAATGGTCACTTCACTTACCATCATGTGTGCACATTTCTTCATACACTTGATAGATCTAATTTCGCAGATTGATAATTAAGCATTTATTAATCCACCACTATATGCACTTGTGGGGTGATTGAGGAATAGTCTTAGTTGACACAAGTCCCTAAGGCTCCCCGATTTAGATAAACCGTTTGTATTTTTGAATACTAGATGATCCTAAAATTATGGACAATCAACAAGGCCTCTCATTGATCATACACATGTTCCATAAGGGAATTGTAAATTGCAAGGCTATAACTTTTCTAACTACGAGAGTTTTAGAAACATTTGATAGAGCTTCGCTTAGGGAACCTCTACTAAGTTTTAGGCCCCATAGGGCCCACTGATGGGTTACAAGCTCAATGCCTTCAACAACAGCCCATGCAATAGAGAAAACATGCACCAAACATAAGTGCCCTAGGAAAGTTAGTGTGGACTAGGTAAAATAATGTGAGCAGAAACACCTAAAAAATGACAAGAGCAAATGAGCTCTCGTGTCTTTAATATGCACTTCATCAATGCTGCCACCTTTTGCTCCTTGCCTTGGGACATCTACACACCCACGCTCTGATGCGCAATTAGCTCGAGTGTCCCCGCTGCTCTCTCAATAGTAATTCCACCAATGCTGATGTTGTTCATGCTTATATGGATTTTCCTTACTTCCTTGACGCAAGAGATCATGTTTCCAAGATCCTATGCTCAGTCCTAAACTCTTCCCCAAAACCCCACAAGGCCTTCCACAATCCCATTTGCATCATAAGTGCTAAACAACAAACTTTGGACTCAGTCATGGATTCTATTAAAAAAAATGCTGCCATAGTATGTGCATCTGTACTGTCCCACGATAATATTTCACTTATGTATGAATGGAAGCTTGTCAAAATTGAGCGATGAAATTTTCTCATCCTCACTCAAAGGAAGGAGCACTAGGACACCAAGTGCTGCTTCAACATCTTTCCCAATCACCAAGTGAGATATGTTCCCAATCCCAATAATTTTGTGTGCTTCTACTTAAGAGGGTCGATATTTTTCTAATTCTTCACTTCTTGCTCTTCTCACCAAGTCTGCATCTCAAAGCATGCCATAGAAAAAGGATTTTATGCGAATGGGCACAACTCCTGCCTCACAAGAAGAGTTCACTCAAGAGAAGGAGCACTAGGAAACCAAGTGCTACTTCAACATCTTCCCCAATCACCAATTCAGATCTGTTCCCAATCCCAATAATTTCGTGTGCTTCTACTTTAGACGGTCGATCTTTTTCTAATTCTTCACTTCTTGCTCTTCTCACCAAGTCTGCATCTCAAAGTATGCCATCAAAAAAGCATTTTATGAGAATGGGCACAACTACTGCCTCACAAGAAGAGTTCTACTAGAAGCATTTTTCTTTGACAAGGTTCTTTAAGGCCCTAAATGCAAAGGCATGAGAGGCCTTGCCATCACTCCAAGCGGAAGATGCGTGAGTTAACAGTCACTTGAGACGGTTCACATCAACAAAGCTAAGGATGCGTAGGAATGCACTGCACACCATGTCACCGGTTTCACACACACCAATTTTGGACGAGGCGATGCAGACTGTGATTGGGAATGAGGGTAAAGTCACGAGATTCAACATGCTCAAATTTGAGGGAGTAGAGATGGTGGCCTACGACAATCATAGAGGCGGGGAGGCATGGTGGCATGGAGGGTGGCACGGAATCAGAGAGAGAGAGAGAGACAGAGAGAGAGAGGGGAAGACAGAGAGAGAGAGAGAAAGAGAAAGAGAAAGAGAGAGGATTCAACAAAGGTGGGGGCTATGGGAGATGGAGGCAAGGGGGGTTGGCAGGGAGAGGTGGGCTGCAGGGTTAAGGTACGTGGAGATGGTAGGGAGAGAGAGAGAGATATATAAAGAGAGAGAGAGGAGAAAGATAGATAGATAGAGAGAGAGAGAGAGGGAGTCAACAGAGGTGGTGGTTGCAGGAGATGGAGGCATGGTGGGTGGCAGGGAGAGAAGGGTTGTGGGATGAGGCATGTGGACACTGTGGGGAGGGGATATATATATATATATATATATATATATATATATATATATATATATATATATATATATATATATATATATATATATATATATATATATATATATATATATAGGGAGAGAGAGAGAGAGAGAGAGAGTCAAACGTGGTAGGGGCTATGAGAGATGGAGACACCACGGGTGGCGGGGAGACGTGGCTGTGGGGTGAGTTATGTAGAGGTGGAGGGAAAGACAAAGAGAGAGAGAGAGAGAGAGAGAGAGAGAGAGAGAGACGAGAGAGAGAGAGAGGGAGAGATAGATGGATAGATAGATAGAGAGAGAGAGAGAAAGAAAGAAAGAAAGAAAGAAAGAAAGAAAGAAATGGGGGCCATTGTGGGTTTGCGGGATGGCAAATATATATATATATATATATATATATATATATATATATATATATAGAGAGAGAGAGAGAGAGAGAGAGAGAGAGAGAGAGAGAGAGAGATAAGAAGGGTGGGGTTTTGCAGTGTAGTGGTGCAATGTGGGGGTTAGGATGGGGGATGGTAGGGAGAGAGACACCCGTAAAAACCAAGGTCATGCTCTCACCAATCTCTGGGCCACCCTTTGGGTTTTGTGCTTCATATTACCCCTCCTGTCCACTTCCTCTCAAGAACATTGCTCCAAGAGGTAACACTCACACAATAATTAGATAGTTCATATCATATTTCACTCTAGCTTATACTAAAAGAGATGAAGTTGCTTATGAACCTAGATGAGGGAGTTGTAGCTCTACAAAACCCCACATCAAGTCTTTGCACCCTCTCTCTGCAACTACTCTTTTTTATTTGCTTTTTTCAATCAAATAAAATGAAATGAAGGAATCGAAATGAACTAAAGTATAGTATTTACGATGATTGCATTTCTTGCTACTCGACTTAGATGTTTCAAACTCCACCTTGGGAGTGTTATCCAGGGGTTTCTTGTCCTCATCCCATTCTTTTCGCTGTAGAGATCCACAAAACATCTCTTTCCTGGCCCTTGCATTTTGGACAAAAGTCCTGCTCTTAACTTCTCTCTTCATGTCATCGAATCACTTTAAAGCCATAGTGTGGGTCTTCCTGATTCTCTTTCGAGCCATAGTTGGCATCTTCTTGGATGCTTCTACCTCTATATTTGTATTCTCCCTTAGAGTAGTAGGAGCACGTTGCAAGCGAGGCTTTCTCCTCTAGTGAAATTTTGCATCTTGAGGGCGCTTCCTTATCAATGTTTTATTCATCCTAGCCTCATTGTAATGATGATTTGATCTTAGCTTGTGACTTCCTAGTACCATAATCACGTTGCTCTGTGGTTTGCTCAATTGAGAATTCTGTTTCTCCATAAATTGGACATCGTGCAAGAGTGGTTCTTCTTCATTAACAGTTGCAAGACTAGTACTTATCGCATGCTTTATGATATGCTCCATTGTCCATTCTGAAGAGATTTCTAGAAAGATATCCTCCTTTGTTACAATTAAACTATAGGGTGTAGCCTTAGGTGCGTCGTCATGTTGTGCATATGTTAAAACAACATCCAAATAATTATAGACTTTTCCTTGTTCACCTAGAGAAAGAAGTGAGCTACTCCGCTTTGGCATGAGTTGACAACAAAGGTCAAAAGGCTTGCTTCATACTCTTTACGTTTTTGGGGATACTTATAAAATTGAAATTTCCCCCTTGCATTAGAGAAGGAGTTGGTTCCTACAAACGTTGAAATTGACCCCCCTTGCTCCAGAGAAGGGGTTAGTTTTGTTGGAGAAACAATCACTAACTGGACATATGTTTGAAGGTCAAATCTTAGGAAGAAAACCCCATGCCTATGTGAAGGGACAAATTCACAAATGTATTATACTTGTAAAGTTAGTTCACTTTAGTTCTAGAAGTTTTTCAAAAGTTACGGGAATGAGAAAGTCTATATAAGTTAGTTAGTATTAACTGACGCCGTGAGAAGAAGAAGGAGGAAGACAATGAGAAAGTGAGAAGAACTCATTTTTGTATGACTGAGTATAGTCGGGCTTCTCTGAGCGAGAAAGCACTTGTAAGCTTCTGAGTTTTCATAGTTATGACAAGAACTAGTTAAAGTTCTGTGTATAAGTCTCCTTCCTCCATCTCCAGTGTTTGTCTTCTGTGTAATGATTTGAAAGGTTGAAGTTTTCCAAGCAAGTCGATGCATGGCATCGAATCTTACTTGATAAGTCCTTATCTTCATATCTGTTTTTTATCTATTGCCAAATCTTCTTGAAAAGATGATGTTGTTGGAGCAACTCGATGCCTGGCATCGAATTCCAGTTGATAAGTCATATTGTAAGTGTGCATGAAATCACCTATAGTTTTGGTGTCCAAAAGATCAAGGTTTTATGCGGGAAGTCGATGCCCGGCATCGAATCCCTGTTGAAAAGTGGCCAAAAACACTCCAAGTCGATGCCCGGCATCAAATTCTCGTTGCAAGTCGATGCTAGGCATCGAATTCTAATTTTAAACAGGCGCTCTTACTATAACAGGAAAGATTTCCAGTTTTGGAAGGTCATACAGGGTCATCTTGTGAGAGCCATAACTTGAGTTCTAGATATCCGTTTGATGCATATGATAGCTTGTTGGAAAGCTCTACTCTTCTAGTTTTAGCCTATTACGTTTCATGGAGAAATAATACTTAGGATAGAAGAAATTAGCAAAATACTGAAGGTATGTCATTTCGATGACTAGGAATTTTTGTAGAAGCAAAGTTCTCACTTTAGGCTATCATTTCTCAAAGTTTGGAGTGACAATGAGTTAATGGTGACCATAGAGGTGTTCTAGTGTCACATTAATTCATTTCTTGTGGTGTTTCATACATCAACAAGTGGTAACAGAGCAGAAAGATTCTCGAGAGCAGAAGACGACAAAGGTACGAGAAGTTTTGTAAAGTTTTCCATTAAAGTTTGAAAGGTGAAGCATTTGAAGACACAAGGCATCAAAAGGTTACTTCAAAAGTATCCTCATACACAAAGAACTTCAAAAGGTATTATCCTTTATCCTTTAAGCTCACAGGTTGCAGCAAAAGAAAAGAACTATGGCAGATCATATCTCCATTGACAAACTGGACAGAGATAATTACCCCACATGGGTAATGAGAATGGAAGCCTTACTTATGAGTAAGGATCTCATGGTATATGTAACAGGTGAAGAAGAGAAGCTAGTATTTGAAGATGAAATCCGACCAAAGAAAGAGGAACTTGATGCTTTAAAGCATTGGCAGAAGAAGGATGCAAGTGCAAAAGCATACATCTACAATACAATCTCTGATCATTTGCTACCACACATCAGAGGATTGGAATCATCTGAAGGTATATGGAATGCATTGGAGTATCATTTCCAAAGTACTACTAAAGCACAGAAAGCAAGTCTATGGTCAGAGTTTACAACATTCAAGAAGAAGCCAAGTCAAACCATTAGTGATTATGTCACTAAGATGAAGGATCTTGCAGATAGTCTTGGATCCATAGATGAAGATGTTGAAGATCACAGATTGATTGCTCAGCTACTTGCAGGTTTGAGAGGGGATGAAAGGTGGAAACCTTTTGTCTTATCAACAGAACTTTCATTAAATCATTATGTTCCAGATTTGAACCAATTGCTTGGTTTGATGCTCACATATGAGCAAGACTTGAAGGGAGATGGAGATAAAGGACAAAGTTCTGCAATGTACATGAAGAATAAGAAGAAAGGAGATAAAGGTAAAGCAAAGGATGAAGAAGAGTCAACTTCTCAAGTTTATTATGCAAGAGGTAAAGGCACTGGCAGAGGAAGAGCAAGATGTTTTGGAAGAGGAAGAGGTAATCAAAATAACAACAAGAAGGCTTGCTGGATCTGTGGATTGAGTAATCATTTGGCTCATGATTGTTGGCACAACCAACAAGGATCAAATCAAAATCAGAACAACAATAGCAGAGGCCGAGGTGGAAGATATCAAAGTAATTTTCAAAGAGGTAGACAAAGTCAAAGAGGAGGCTATGGTAGAGGTGGAGGAAGAAGTTGGGGATAGAATCAATCCTACAACACCACCTACTACAACTATGCAAATGACACACAGAATGAAAGTCATACATCATTGATGATGAATTCAATCAACACATCAGATAAAGAAGATCTAAAGGTATTTTACATTGACTCTGGATGTTCTAATCATTTGCCAAGAAACATAGAATTGATGTCAGAATTGGAAAAAGGTATTTCGAGTCACACAGTTCAAACTGGTGATAATACAAGACATAGTGTACATTCAATTGGAAAAGTGAAATGCAAGAGTGGAGCAGATTTGCTAACCAATGTTTTGTATGTTCCTACAATACCTAAAAACTTGATTAGTGTGGGACAGATAGTTGAAAAAGGTTTTCAAGTCAGGTTTACAAATGAAGGAGTATTTGTGGAAGATCCAGAGAATGGATATAATCAGATTGTCTCTGGTAAGAAAGAAGGTAGACTCTTTACTTTAAGAGTGCAAGGGAACATTGGTCAAGCTTTGCTCACACATGGTGAAGGAGTGATTACAGAACTTGATCTCTAGCATAAGAGATTAGGTCACTTTAATGAAAGAGGAATTTAAGCTATGGTTGCTAATCAGTCTGTACTAGGATTACCAAATGTGCAAAGTCAACATATGGTTTATAAATGTGAAGCATGTTAAATGGGTAAAGCACACAGGTTACCATTTCAAAAGAAAGGATTCAAACATGATGGATTACTAGAGCTTATTCATACAGATGTATGGGGACCAACAAAAGAAGGATCTATCAGTGGCTCAAGGTACTATGTTCTTTTCATTGATGATGCTACAAGATGGATAACATTATATGTTTTGAAGGAAAGATCAGAAGTATTTGGAGCTTTCAAGCATTTTCATGCATATGCAGAGAGAGTCACAGGTCAAAAGCTTAAAAGACTGAGGTCTGATGGAGGGGGAGAATACTTCTCCCAAGAGTTCAATGATTATCTTTGGAATGCAGGTATTAAGAGAGAAATAACTTGCAGGTATACACCACAACAAAATGGTGTAGCAGAAAGAAGGAACAGGACTTTGGTTGAGTTTGCTAGAGCTATGCTAAAGGAGAAGAATTGTCCAAATTATCTTTGGGCTGATGCTGTAAATACAGCTACATATCTTGTGAATAGATTACCATGTGCAGCTCTGAATGGAATGACTCCATATGAAGCTTGGTGGGGTAAGAAACCAACACTAGATCATTGTAGAGTGTTTGGATCAATTGCATATGCTTATGTGCCATCACAGCTTAGGCATAAACTTGAACCAAAGGCAGAAAAATATGTGTTCATTGGTTATGATGAAAAGCAGATGGGTTACAGGTTGTGGAATCCTCTAACAAAACAATTTCTTGTTTCTAGAGATGTTACATTTGATGAACAGAAAAGTTGGTATGCAGATCAAAGTCATACAGCTGAAGAATTTGAAGAAGAGGTAAGAAGATGTGAGAAAGGAAAATCAATTGTGCAGGTAAATAGAGATGAAGACTATATGCAAGCAAGTACATCCAGAAGTGGATTAACAAGAAGGAATGAAGAAGCTCCTATATTTGATGAAGAAGTGTATCCAGACACATATGAAGAATGTGAACCTAGAAGGTCAAGCAAGACTAGAAGACAACCAGAAAGGTATTCTTATGATACTTCTTACATAACTCAGAAGAACTATGCATATATGGTCAAAGATGATGAAGAACCCCAGAACTATGATGAAGCTAAAGGTAAGAAGCAATGGGAAGAAGCAATGAAGGAAGAGTTCAATGCACTGGAGGAGAACAAGACATGGGAACTTGTTCCTAAACCAAATGGTAAGAAAGTAATTGGAAATAAATGGGTTTATAAAGTGAAGAAGCTTGCAGATGGAAGTATAGCCAGATACAAAGCTAGACTGGTGGTAAAAGGCTATGCCCAAACCTATGGCATAGATTATGATGAGACATTCAGTCCTGTAGCTAAGATGTCAACTATGAGGACAATCATTTCTATTGCAGCTTCAAAAGGATGGACTCTAAGTCAATTGGATATAAAAAATGCATTCTTGAATGGATACATATCAGATGAGGTATACATGGAACAACCTCAAGGGTTTATAGATTCCAGGTATCCAAATTTTGTTTGCAAGTTGAGAAGAGCATTGTATGGATTGAAGCAAGCTCCAAGAGCTTGGAACTATAGACTGGTGAAGTATCTCAATGATCTTGGATATCAAAGTTCAAAAGCAGATTCAAGTCTACTTATCAAAAGAACAGAGGAAGGTACAATCTACATTTGTATTTATGTAGATGACATTATAATCACAGGTACTTCAGATGAAGGAATCAAGGAGGTAAAGAGATTGCTTGAAAAAGAATTCAAGATCAGTGACCTAGGAAAGTTATCATACTTTCTTGGAATGGAAGTTACTTATACAGATCATGGCATATATGTGTCACAAGAAAGGTATCTTTTGAACTTGTTGAAGAAGTTTGATATGGAAAATTGCAGAGAAGCTTCAACTCCACTTGAAGTTAATCACAAGCTCAGTAAATATGATGGTGTAGACTACAAAGATATGAGGAAGTATCAATCTCTTGTGGGTAGTTTGATTTATGCTACACTAACAAGACCTGATCTTAGTTATGCAGTGGGAGTTTTGTCACAATTCATGCATTGTCCAAAGGACCCACATTGGATTGCAGGTCAAAGAGTTCTCAGATATATCAAAGGAACTATAAAGGAAGGATTATATTATCCCTTTACATCAGATTTGAAGTTGAGAGCCTATAGTGATTCAGATTGGGCAGGTAATCAAGATGACAGAAGATCAACTCATGGTTACATGATATATATTGGTGATAAGCTTGTAAGTTGGTGTTCAAAGAAACAAAATACAGTAGCATTATCATCAACTGAAGCAGAGTACAAAGGACTTGTGGAAGCAGCTAAGGAAGTCATATGGATGTAGACATTGTTCAAGAGCTTAGGCATTGATCAAGGTACACCTACAATACATGGAGATAATATGAATTCACTTTATCTTGCAGCAAATCCAGTATTTCATGCAAGGACAAAGCGCATAGAGATACATTATCATTTTCTCAGAGAAAAGGTAATGGAGAAGGAGATTGAAGTGGAGTACATTTCTACTAAAGATCAGATAGCAGACATAATGACAAAGAGCTTGGATGGTGTGAAGACCAGTAGATTCAAAAGCATGGCAGGAGTAAAAGAAAAGAAGAAGATATGAAGAAACAGGGAATGTCAATTAGTGATTTAGGGGGAGCTGTTGGAGAAACAATCACTAACTGGACATATGTTTGAAGGTCAAATCTTAGGAAGAAAACCCCATGCCTATGTGAAGGGACAAATTCACAAATGTATTATACTTGTAAAGTTAGTTCACTTTAGTTCTAGAAGTTTTTCAAAAGTTACGGGAATGAGAAAGTCTATATAAGTTAGTTAGTATTAACTGACGCGGTGAGAAGAAGAAGGAGGAAGACAATGAGAAAGTGAGAAGAACTCATTTTTGTATGACTGAGTATAGTCGGGCTTCTCTGAGCGAGAAAGCACTTGTAAGCTTGTGAGTTTTCATAGTTATGACAAGAACTAGTTAAAGTTCTGTGTATAAGTCTCCTTCCTCCATCTCCAGTGTTTGTCTTCTGTGTAATGATTTGAAAGGTTGAAGTTTGCCAAGCAAGTCGATGCGTGGCATCGAATCTTACTTGATAAGTCCTTATCTTCATATCTGTTTTTTGTCTACTGCCAAATCTTCTTGAAAAGATGATGTTGTTGGAGCAACTCGATGCCTGGCATCGAATTCCAGTTGATAAGTCATATTGTAAGTGTGCATGAAATCACCTATAGTTTTGGTGTCCAAAAGGTCAAGGTTTTATGCGGGAAGTCGATGCCCGGCATCGAATCCCTGCCAAAAACACTCCAAGTCGATGCCCGGCATCAAATTCTCGTTGCAAGTCGATGATAGGCATCAAATTCTAATTTTAAACAGGTGCTCTTACTATAACAGGAAAGATTTCCAGTTTTGCAAGGTCATATAGGGTCATCTTGTGAGAGCCATAACTTGAGTTCTAGAGATCCCTTTGATGCATAGGATAGCTTGTTGGAAAGCTCTACTCTTCTAGTTTCAGCTTATAAAGTTTCATGGAGAAATAATAATTGAGCTAGGAGAAATTAGCAAAATACTGAAGGTATGTCATTTCGATTACTAGGAATTTTTGTAGAAGCAAAGTTCTCACTTTAGGCTATCATTTCTCAAAGTTTGGAGTGGCAATGAGTTAATGGTGACCATAGACGTGTTCTAGTGTCACATTAATTCATTTCTTGTGGTGTTTCATACATCAACAAGTTTGCCAAATAGAATTAGACCATTTCTCTTTAAATTGCACATCCTCCAAGAGTGATTCTTCTTCATTAACAGTTGCAAGACTAGTACATATTGCATGTTTTATGATGTGCCCTATAGTCCATTCTCAAGAGATTTCTAGAAAGACATCATCCTTCGATACCAGTAAATTATAGGGTGTAGCCTTAGGTGCCTCGTCATGTTGTGCATATGTTAAAACAACATCCAAATAATTATTGACTTTTGCTTGTTCACCTAGAGAAAGAAGTAAACTAATCCGCTTTGGCATGAGTTGACCATAGAGGTCAAAAGGTTCGCTTAAAATGCTTTACATTTTTGGCGATACCTATAAAAATTGAAATTGCCCCCTTGCACTAGAGAAGGAGTTGGTTCCTACAAACATTGAAATTGACCCCCCTTGCTCTAGCAGAAGGGTTAGTTCCCCAAATAGAATTAGACCATTTTTGTCTATGGAGGGTGCCTTGTCTACTTGGTCTCTGCCTAATAGGTGTCCAACTTGGGCCTCCTAATACCCACTAGCCAAATTGCAGTGCTACTACAGAAACTTCATTTATTTCATAAATTTCCATTGTAAAACACTTTGCGCTCCCCATCATCCAATTTGATAGCGCATCAACTTCTTAAGGTAAAGAAGGCATCATTTAAGTGTCAATTGTATAATCATAATCCTTGTGAATGTTGTATCCTTCCTCCAAATGTATGTGTAGTTGATTGTTAGTCTTCATAGATATCCACAATCTGTTCTTTCCCCAATCCTGTAACATTTTTGCTTGCCTCAGCCAAGGCCTTCCCAAGAGTAGAGGGTAAGAGGTCTCCTGTGGTAGGGTAGTAACAACAACATCTAATAAGAACTCACAACCTTGCACTATCATGAGTACCTTTCTAATGATGTTGAGTGGTGTAACGTGATGTTGATCTACTAATGTGATAGTTGTTGGGAAAGATGGATGGACACCCTAAGAAATGAGTTGGTACTACTAATCCATGCTTTGTACCAGCCCTATTTTACTTTTGATTTGTGTTGTACGCCCTTTAGCTTTCCAATGAGACTAAGTAAGTCCCTATGTTCTTTAGAGATGATGCTTCAAACAATAGGATCAAAACAGATGATTTTGCAACTAGCTAGTGACCAAAAACTTGCTACTTTGGTCTTTATACCTACTGGACATTTTGTTCAGTACTCATAGTACATTAGTAATTAGAAAAGTTCATTTTGATGGTATCTAATTAGCTTGGAGAGATAATGATTCCAAGTGAAATCACTTAAAATGATAGACTACATACTGAGCAATGTCTTTATCAAGTAGAAGCTTACCCCCGACTTTTTAGGAAGAATGACCAATGACCACTTCAAGACAATTTTCTCCCAATTGGCTAAATGAAACTTCTTCAACATTTGAAAGCTTGTAGACTTCTTCAACATTTGACAACTTGTATTCGACTTTGAGTGTGTTCCAACAAGCTGTAGATCATTGACAATGATGGAGTGAGCACTAAGATATGAGCAAGACAAGTACACTATTCTAAGGGACAATGACAGAGAGGCCAACATAGATGATGACTGATATAATGTATTATATGACAATGTTTTACATGATCCTTGACATTAATATGATGCCCAATGATGGTGATAGGAGTAGGCTATAGTGTAAGCCTCTCAACTACATCAAATGATCAACAATATGCTCAGTAATGGGGGCACGAATGGCTACGAGATTATAAGTCTCATTTAACAGAGATTCTCCAAGTTGGAATTTGAAATTCAAATAGATGCTCTACCTAAAAGTACTCCTCTAAGTTAGGAGTTACTTTAACATGCAAGATTCTTAGCTTTTAGATCTCCAACCTCCACGAGATATATGGACTTACAATATTCCTTCAAGTCAAAAAGACTTTTACAAAAAGTTAATGGTGAAAACTATAAGCAATGGTTCATGTGGTTCTTCAAACAATTGCACATAGCTTCTTTCAATGCCTTACCAATTGTGAAGGCTTGGCATTTGCTCCAAAAATGCCCCCTCAAGACAAACATCTTGGCTTGCTCTTCTTCATCAATCCTCTTGAATGTCCTACAATCCAATCATAGCTTTAAACCTGCAAAGTTTAATACCATCAAGTGCTTTGGTCAATAAGACTGCACATTGCATATTAGTGGATACATATGCCAATTGAATCTCCTTGCTCAATAGCTTCTCTCTCACATAATGATAGTGAACCTCTATATGCTTGGTTCTTGCATGATAGATAGGATTTGGTGCAAGATGTAAAATTCTAGTATTGTCACAAAAAATCATTGGTGAGTTACAATGTAGTCCCAAATCTGAATATAGCAATTTGATCCATATGGCTTCTTGAGTAGCATTGGCGAATTCTCTATATTCTGCCTCTGTTGAGGATAAAGCAACAGTAGGTTGCTTCTTGGAAGACCATGAAATGCGCTTATCTCCTCCAAAAGAAAGATAACATGAGGTACTCATCCTGTCATCCTTAGAACCTACCCAATTTGCATCTGAATAAAGTCTGATGTCCAAATCTGAAGTATATGGAAAGTATAAACCTTGATTTTGAGTACCCTTAAGATACTTCAAAATCCTCTTGGAAGCTTCCAAGTGAGGTGCTCTATGTTTGTGCATAGATTGACTTAAGACACTTACTCCATAAGAAATATCAATGCTTGTCAATGTAGCATAGTTTAGGCTTCCTACTAAGCTTTGATATCCTGCAATGTCTTCAAGAAAATCACCTTCATGAGCACTTGATTTTTTATTTACCTCCATAGAAATACTAGCTATTTTGGCATTCTCCAAGTGGAACTTCTTCAACATATCTTGCACATACTTTCTTTGAGTAATATATATTTGAGAATTTGTATAGACTAATTCAAGTCCAATAAAATACTTTAGTGATCCTAGATCACTGATTTTGAACTCCTCCATCATTTGATTCTTGATGTGTTTGATGCCATTGCCATCACTACCTGTAAGTATGATATCATCAACATACACACATAGATATATCACCTCTGAATTACTTCTCTTGACAAACAGAGAAGTATCTGCCTGTCTTGGTCTTTGCCTCTTCATATGTGGTAGGTTCCTCACATGATAAATTCTTAGCAAGATAAACAAAATGCTTAGTTACTAAAGAAGTTTCATACCCATATCTGATTAGCTTCTTGCTCTCCCTTTGTGATCTTCTAACTGGTTGGTTGGATGATTCAGGTATGTCTTCCAACATCTTCATCTTGACCTTGCCCTTTCATTTCCAGGCTTTGAACTCCTCCATTTTGATGGTGTCCTCATCATCAGATTTGATGTCTTCAATTTGATTTACTAACTCTTTTGTGAGACTTGGAAACTCTGCTTCCAAGTCATATGGCAATTTAACCTTCCTGCATTCACTTTCAAACCAAGAATCATTCTTATCAAACACAACATCTCTACTGACCATAAATCCTTTGTTGGATGGATCATAGAACTTGTAACCTTTTTGGTTTAAATTATACCCTATGAAGATGCACTTCTCTGCCTTAGGGTCTAGCTCATCATTGAAAAACTAATCTATAAAGAAATATAGGAAAATAGGTATCTAGGAATTGATATAAGTAATTTACGTAGAGAATTAATGATTAGTGACCATACTCTAATATCCGTCACATTTCCATTACATGAGTTAAACATGGGAGTGAAAAGTACATTGATTTTGTCTTGTAGTGAAGAGAAGTAACCGTGCAAATTAACCCTTACAGTCATCTTAATGAATCATATTTTACACGAGGGCTTCAACAATTATCATCGTTTGATCCATTGATTTTATTCTAAAATCTATACACTTTGATGAAAAAATAAAATCATATACGGCATACAAAGCCTCAAATTTTCAAAGAAATTCATTCCCCACATTGATTTATGTCCATCTCATTGTTAAAAGTACACAATCGAACAACGTATGGTGGTGTAAATGCATCTCGATCATTCGTGTGATGCCTTTATGGTTAATATAGACCTATATACTGATGTTTTCCTTAATCTATGTGCATACTCATCTGCAGGACATCATCATATACTCATTATCTTTAAAATCCTTTGTTAGCAAGATAGTAATATAACTCAATTCTACTCAATGAAGTATTCCACTATGTGAATGTACAATTAAATCCAATCAACTACATTCTTTCCCATTGAACACTAGATACGAATTGAATTGTGGCATATGTGGAGAATTTCATATTGCAAGCATTCGTTTCTCTGTAAATTAGCATATGAATCTATATGAAAGCATGGTCTTCTCAATAACCATGATGAATGAATACAATAATTAGAATCGACCCTTTTATCCTTCCATCTTCCAAAAACAAGATGAGGCATAAGTAAATGAAGAAAGAGAAGGAGAGAGAAATGGAAAATAGAATCTTCTTAGATACCTACCATGCAAATAGTTTTCTCTACTCTTGTCTCAACTGAAACGACAAAAAAATCATATTCCTCATTCTTTCTTCGCACCTAACCTACCGAATACATTCCTCGAAGAGAAACACACATTAATAATCTTTATGCAGTTGAATTGGAGTCAAACTCTCTCTTCCTCTTTTCACCATTCCTTATGTTTCTGTCAACCCCTCTCTTCTTTTTGTGAGATCAAACATACATGCAAAAGAAATCAACTAAGAATAAGACACAACTCAAAAAGAAAAAGATCTCTCGTTCCAACTTATGAAGCTATCGAATACTCTTGAAAAAGAAAATAGATACGGATCTCTCTCTCTCACTCGCTCTATCTCTCTCTCGGTCCCTCTCTCTCTCTCTATGTATCTCTCTCCTATATCATATTAATCTTTGACGACACACCACGTACCCTTTCTCACCGGTATCTCTCTCTTTCAATGGGTTCAACGTACGAAGGAAGTCATTCTAAAATAGGTGAGAGAGTTCTCTCACAATGGAGAGGTCATTACTCTTTCTTTAGGAGACTCCTCGCAGGCAGAAAAAAACATCCCATATATGTTATGAATCACTTGATAAGCTCAGAGTACATGCTAGTTTAACGATTTTTTCCTAGCAACTATACCATACTTCCACGAGAAACTGTTAAGAGTTCCATGTGCATGAGCCTCCATAAATTATGTACATATGGCAATGAATAATTGGACTACGCATGCGGAACACCAGTTATCTGTTGGATTCGCACAAGCACAACAAAAAAAGTACTTCAGCTGATTATTTCTCCCTGTTAAATGCACCCAACGTGCCAAGAACCCCACGCAAAGATGACAATCAAGAGCTCTCAGTCTTTTGTTTTTTTTTTTTCTTTATAAAAAATGCGATACTATGGTCAGATGTCGCTCTTACAATAAAACTCACCTCCTTGCACTCCCAAGTGAGAATAGAAAGCCACTAGTAGATCTTGTAGCTCGGATACTACTAGCCCAACTTGCATAAGTGTATCCATGAAACTATAATTCTACACCAACTTCATAAAACAATGCATAATCCAAAGAAGCACGCACATATCATAGAGTGCATCGCAAAGCATCTAAATGTGTTTGCTTGGGAGCATGCATAAATTGACTTTCAAGTCCAATAATGTAGCTTAGACCAGGCCTTGTAATTGTGAGATATACCTAACTTCTTGTAATTTTCATGTACATAGTAGCATTTTCCAATGCTTCACATGATGTAGTATCTGACTTCAAATTCTGTTCTAGTGGTATAGAAATTGGCTTATACTCAACCGTATGATACTTTTGCAACATATTCAAGGCATATTGTCTTTTCGACATCCATTTAGCTATTTCTATATGTATAAACTCAATGCCCAAAAAATAGCATAGCACACCAAGATGTTTCATGTCAAATTCTTCTTTCTAATATAAAGGAAGTTCGCCATTAGCCTACTCTCCCGGACTTGAATGAAATAAAGAAAAGTACAAGAGAAGGGGACTAGTGCCCACGAGACCCCCCAAATCCCACAAAGTAGGGGAAGCTTTTACATAGCTTAGATGGCATTACAAAGAAGGTTAATCACCCTCTCATCACCCTCATGTGGGGACCACTAGGGTTTAAGCTTGTTATTGATCAAAAGGAGTACTTGATGATGCCTGAAGGGGGGGGGGGGGGGAATTTCTTACAGTTAACAATCCTTTTGCCAAGGAGGAACAAGGACTTCTCAATTGACCACTCTTTGGGGGAGTCACCACAGTTGAAAGCAGATCTTTCCCGCCAGATTTTCCAAAGGACCTCCCCTATGATGGTGTTCCAGAGAGTCGCAAAGCAGCCGATTGCTTCTCCTAGCAGGGCTTGCTGCCAACTGAGATGTTTCTGAAGTCTAATTTTCTTTCCAACCGTCTGCCAGAGTCTGTTGGAGTTGGGGCAGGTAAAGAAGGTGTGTGAAACATCTTCGATAGATCGGTAGCAGCGTTTGCACCAGGGAGGAATCCCACAAAATTTGCTAGCCTTAAGGTTGGTCCAGATTCCATGATGAAGAATTTTCCAAAAGAGGACAGACTTTTTGATTTCTATGAGGGGGTGCTAGATAGCCATGAACTTCATGTCCCATGGAAGTCACGTCCATGACAGGCACCACTTCTTGTTGAGGTTAACTTGATAGTCTATCCTTTCTTTGATGTTCCGGATTTTTGATAGGCTATTCCCATTGTGCCATTTGAGACCAAGCGGGCTCGACGTGTCGTGTCCAATTAGAAGGTGAATTTTGTGTCAGTTCCAGGCAAGACATCTGCTTTGCAAGGTGTTCCATTCTTCATACGAAATGTTGACGCAAGGATCAATATCCTCGAAGTTGATCCTGCGGTTGGCGTCTTGTTTCCAGAGATGTTTCCATTTTTTGAAGCCTTTGTTCCATAGCTTTTTGGCATTTTGAGTGTTCCAAGTCTCCACACTCTGGATGCCATGGATCGGAAACTAGATAGAGTCGTTTTGTCTGATAACGGCTGCCCACTTCCAGTCTTCACTTATTCTTGTGTAGCTTTTGACTTTATTCCAACTCTTCCATAGGGAGCACACGAGATTTGAGCCTTTCGGGAAGATGGGATCGGGGAAAATAGCAAGGTCAAGATGTCAAGATTCTTCCAATTTGCGAAACCCATGAGAGCCAACTCATTCTTGTCTCTGAAGATCAACTTGGCCCACGAGGCCTCCCCGTTGCACCTAGCCTTAATCATCCATTTGGCCGCCAGTTTGTTAGCCATGCACCCAATGTCCAGGATACCAAGACCCCCACTATCTCTATGGCTGGTGCAGATGGACCATTTGATTTTAGGCACCCCCTCCTATTGTGGTCGCCTGTCCAAAGGAAGTTTCTACAAATACTATCAAGTTTGGACAGATCTTGCTCTTTCGGTCTCCAACAAGAAAGGAAGTAAATAGTAGAAGATAAGAGGAACGTGTTGATAACCATAGCACGACCAGCAAGATTGATTTGCATACCTCTCCAATAGTTAAGCTTGTTTTCGAGTTTGGCCAGCACCCAGTTCCACCGCTGTTCCATAGAGACGCCAAACCCCAAGGGAATCCCAAGAAGTCAAAAAATTTGGCCCTGCGGAATGATTTGACAACCATGATCAATGAGAAGGTCGGGCTATGACCCAGCAATAGCTCTAAAGGTAGTCTTAGAGTGGTTGATTGTGGATCGAGAGGCTTCACAAAAAGTAGTCAGACACCTCCAGAACGTTTCCAGGCTGGTACTATATATCATTGTGAACAAACGCGTTCATATCATCAGCAAAGAGTCTCATGGTGATCTGACTGTGGTCATGAGGCAACCAGAGGCCTTTCATATTTCTAGCTTCCACCTGATGCTCCACCAGCCTGCTAAGCCCTTTCGTGGCAATGGCAAAGAGAAGGGGAGCCAATGGGCACCCTTGTCTGATAGATCTTCTAAGTTTGATCACCTTCGAAAGTTTGCCATTAATGCTAATTTTGGGTCGATGCGTTTCCGAGAAGGGTCGCGATCATCTTGGTGAGTTTCTGACTACATCCAAGGTCTTGGAGTGACTGTAGAATATAGTCCCATTCCAGCCTGTCGTAGGCTTTATCAAAGTCAATCTTGAGGAAGACCACATCTTGTTTAGACTCATTTGCAAATTCAAGACCTTCCTAGATATCTATAATGGTTTCCAAAACTGACCTTCCTTTGATGAAACCTTTTTGGTCCTCGCTTAACCAGGCTCTCAAGTGGCAGGAGATTCTATTGGCAATGACTTTGGCAATGATCTTGTATCCTCTTTGGAGCATCGTAATAGGACGCCAATTCTCTATTCTGTTCTTTTCCCCTTTTTTATGTATTAGCTTGATAATGCCATTGTTGAGATAAGATGGAAGCGCGCCAAACTTGAGCGCCTCTTGCCAAACTAGACAAAGAGGGGTGGCAACCACTAGCTTGAAGGATTTAAAGAACTCATTAGTAAGCCCGTTAGGTCCCCAGCTTTTACCAGAAGGGAGGGCATCGATGACCTTAATGATTTCTGCTTCAGAGATAGGGGCATGTAGCAGGGAGCGAAGGTTGAGTGGTATCCTGTGGGGGGAAACCCTAGATATGGCTGCCATACAGTCCCTTCTATGGTGGGAGAGGGGGTTCGAGGTCCCCAGGAGTCTCGTGAAGTGCTCTTCAATGATCCCAAAATTATCTTCTTCTATATTGCATACATTGCCATTTAAGTCTAGCAATAAGGGGATCGAATCTCTGTTATGTTTCCTTTTAAGGATACGAAACATCTCTTTGGTGGGTTTGTTGGCTTTGCCAGCCCACCACTCCTTGAAGAAAATTTGCAAATTTTTCCTTTGTATTTCTTCCTCGTATCTCAATAGCACTCTAATTCTTTGAAGACCTTTTTGGGCTTGAGAATTTCCTTTGTTCACTTCCTCCTCGAGCCTCCACAGTCTATGATATAGAGCTTCTCTACGAGCCCGCCGCACAGTCTTGAGCATCTTCCTGGATCTAATCATGATCTATCGTGACTTATCGACCGCACTTCTCCAGCGCTTGGCTGGGGACAAGCCGGAGGCGAACGCCTCCTTCCACACCTCAGCAATTTCTTGACGGACGGAGGGGAGAGAGAAGGAGGGCGCACTGGCATGGAACCAAGGAGCCTTACGGATCTTGGTGGAAGGTTGGAAAGTGACAACGATCGGGTAGTGATCAGAGAGGGTGAGATCAGTGCATTACGAGAGGGAAGGGTGGCCCCACTGATGAGTAAAACTCTGAGAAATGTAGCATCTATCAAGTCTAGCTTTCCTCAGGTCCTCGCCCGCTTGGAGATTTGACCAAGAAAAGCCATTCAAATCTTTGAATTCAACCAAATCCAGGTGTAGTTTGGTTTTGTCCCACGTTTCTTTCTCCCGACTATCGATGACCCTACCCTTGCCCATCCATCTGTCCATAGGGTCCTCCACCATGTTGAAGTCACCAAAAATAAGCACGTTGTGGGGGAGCGAGTCCAAGGAGGCCCAAGTGTTCAGTCTCTCTAACTCCCCATTAGGGGCATACAAAGAAACTAAAGTAAAACAAAAAGGAGCACCAAAAGAAACACCAATCCATCGATGGCATTCACCTTCAATGGAGTTTTCAAGCTTTTCAAATCAAAATTGATTAATACTGACTACCGTTCCATCGGACCCCCGCTAGTGCGCCGTTGAAATCCAAACATGGGTCGAGGAGACATGTCTAAGCCGTTTCTGGAGGTCTTCTCTGTCAATTTTAATCTCTTGAATACATATAAATTCTGGGTTTAGGCTAATGTCACAAAGCCATTGACCAATGATGGTTGCTCTTGAGGGGTCGGTTAGCCCTCTAACATTTAACGAGATGATAATCATTGTCGTAGTGAGCCCTCTTTGCGGGAGGGAGCTCTGTCCTTTCTTTTCTTGGATTCATCTTTCTTTTTCATTGGGATCGGATCCCGAATTAGCAATAGGTTCTTGTGGGGGCTTTTCCATGGTAACTCCATAGGTTGTTTTCCTTTGCGGGATGCCTCTTGCTGGGAAGAACTGGGCACACTTTTCGACACCGTTTCTGGAATAGTCGATCCGATGATGGAACTTTCACTATCCAAGTTATCTTCCTTACTAGTAGTAAAGCCGTCTTCTTTGCTTGTAGTGTAACCCTCCTGGGAGATTTCTTTAATGTCAGGGATCTCTAGGGCTTTGTCGTTTGTGTCCACCTCAAGTTGGTTCCCACGTGGGTAGTCAAACTCATTGATCTCCTTTTCCAGATTGCAATACAAGTTGTTGGAGGGGGTAAGAGACATGTTGTTTCGCTCAGAAGTCGCCCTAGGGCTTCTTTTCCTTCTTCTTCTGACTTCGATGAACCCGTCTGCATCAGCATCTGGATTAAGGGGGCGCTTGGCTTCCTCTTCCTTCGTCGAATGAGTGAATGCCCCTTTGTTGTCTTGAGCATTTCTGGGGGCTTCTTGATTTGGCTTGTTTTTTTGTCTCAAAGGGCAATCTTTGATCCTATGACCTTGTTGGCCACATCGAAAGCACGTGTTGGGAAGGTTTTTGTAATTGATGTCTTGCTCCCATACATCCCCTTCGCTCAAGTCCACTTTGATCTTCAATGGAAGCGTCATGCTGAGGTCAGCCTCGACACAGATTTGAGGGTGCCACCGAGCATTGAACGAGTGTCTTGCACCTTCATAAATGAGACCACCAATGTCCTCGCATGAGGCCAATGGCTTGCCGATAGGAGAAACAATGTCCCACACGAAATTGTACAAGAAGTATGGCAGGTTTGGGAGCTCAACCCAGAGAGGGTACCGAAGCAATTTCGATTTGTCGGGAGTAAACTCAGGGGACCATCTGAATAAGCACAGGGTCGCCCGGCTGAGTTGCCAGGCTCCATCACTTCGGGCTCGAAACGCCATATCTTCATTTTTGAAGACTAGCAACATGTGGCTTTCTGGTAAGAACTGACACTTACAAACAATTAGTCCACGGGGGAACCACTCGTTGCCAAGCCACTGTCGCACGATTTTGAGCGGAGGCCTAGGGCCAAACATATGGCCGACGAGGCAAACTTTCTTGAGCTCCTCCTGAGTTGCTAGAATTGCGGATCTACTAAGGTAGACCAAGGGGAGTTCAGCACTCTCGGAGGCCAGGTTACCGATCTCCCCGGAGGAGGGGCCAGGCTACTTCTCACAAATGAGGGGGTCGCCAAATCCATGACAAAGGCCTGACAAGAAAGGAATCCCCCCTTTTAACTAAAAATACCAAACCCACACTAGGCTCAAAGAAAGCTTCAGGACAACATTGATGAAGTTTTACAAGACTTAGTGCAAAGCGTAAAAAAAAAGTGTCCACATTTCCTCATGCAATGGCGCCCTCTAGCCCTTATAAAAATACCTTTTTTCTTGTATCTAGGAGATGTCCATATGAACACTCTCCTAAGCCCCTTTTTTGATATTTGCTTTAGACTATGGTTTTGATGGCTCTCAAATAATGCATCTTTTTGACACACATGTATAAAACCCACGTAGAAGTTTTCCCACACCTATATTTCTCTCTTGAAGAGAGTGGGTTGTTAGGGAATGTTTTCCAAGATTTAGAGAGATATGAGCATGTGCTCCTTTTTGACTAGTCAAAAAGAGAACATGGGAGAATGTGCCTAGCCTATATATAGAGGCTCATTTCTTGTAATGGGAGAGCTTTTCGTCGTGCTCTCATGTAAAATCCTTTCAATGGAAGAACTCTCCTTTCTCTTAAGGCTTTGTACATATGTGTATTTAGTCTTGGAGTGTGTGAGAGTGAGGTGTGTGTGCATGCTAGCATTTCCTATGTGTGTAAGTAGAGT
This sequence comes from Ceratopteris richardii, assembly GCA_020310875.1. Taxonomy (NCBI): domain Eukaryota; kingdom Viridiplantae; phylum Streptophyta; class Polypodiopsida; order Polypodiales; family Pteridaceae; genus Ceratopteris; species Ceratopteris richardii. The sequence goes on along the minus strand of CM035433.1, from coordinate 140,914,328 downwards.
GTTGCAATTATCTTGTATTTACATATGTGACTAGGATCCTTGACTCCCATTGCTCCATATTTTCAAGCATGTGGCATAGCTGCGGGTTGATGGTCAATGGGTTGAACATGATGGAGGATGGGGTGGATGAAAGGAGAGTCATTCTGGGGCCTTCCTTCTTGCTTCCATGCAAGGTGGTGTGGGTCTTGGCTCCTAAGGGCATACTACAACAACAAATTTGGCGCCGTTGCCGGGGAGAACGGCCTTTCATCACTTGGAGAGCTCAGGAGCATGTGGTAAGATATTGATTTGCAATTTTTTTGCTTATACTCTTAGGATATGTGTGTTGGCATGGCACTTTCACCCTTCCAATGGGCCATTAGTTACTCATTTCTTTGTTTTTGTAGGATAGTTTTAGTTCAAGTTTGGTTGATGCACAAAAACACCCCCTTACCCCCCCTTCTCTCATCCTCTCTCTCACATACACATACACACTCCCACACACACAATAGGCATCACTTTCCATCTCTGACATCTCCTGATTGAGTGAATGTCTTGGATAGGGGGATGGGTACTCTCCGTTAACCCTCCTCCTCTTCAAATTTCAAGAAAAACCAAAAAGAAGTGGAGTAGTGTCGTTCTTTTTTTAAAAATCCTCAACACACATCATCTTGAAGTTTTATCTCACACCTCAAAACATTTATTTGGCCATCCATTCATGTAATTTGAGGTATTTAAGGAGGCCATCACGAGTGTACGTGCATCTGCGGGAGATTGAAACTGTTGTAATGTTTATTGAAGAACCGTAAGTGGGGTAGTACGTGACATTTTCATCTCTCATCAATTGGAAAGCCTCGAAATTACTACCCACCTACCGCTTGGTCTCCTCTGCATTAACACAAGGCGGGAAACCTATTCCCACTGAAGAATAATCCCCCTTGGCTTTTGGTCGAGGCGTTGAGCCTCATTCTCCCGCTTTGGCTCCTCCTACTTGGGGTGGAGCTTCTCCTGCTCTGTGCCCTTGTCCATGGCGGATGTGCACTATGAGATTCCCGCTTTCGATGGTCCATATCCAACAGTTTGAGAGTCGACGCTGCTCTCCTAGGGGCTGAGCTCCATCGAGCTCCCCATCCTCACTTCCTATCAGGTTTGAGCTCTGTTCGCGGATGCGCTCTCCTTCTCCATTGTTGTCCTAGTCGAGCTCCACCTACCCGCTCTGTTCATGCATTTTGCTGCTATATCATCCTGTCATGGAAGGACTTCAGGCTCTCTGCGTACTTCCTCTCTTGACAAATCAGAGTTGGTTGGGCTCCCGTTTTTGTATCTGAGTGCGCATCTTGGATTGAAAATATTGCTTTGCCACGAGGTTGAATCCTCAGGCTTCTCTGTTTTTTAGATGTCTTTGGCAGTGGTGCATTGGAGCCCTCAAGACTTGATGCTCTAATGTCCCTTCCTTTTCCATGGGAGCTCTCGGGTCTGGGCAGCCAGATGCTTCAATCACTGCCTCCTATGATGCCGAAAGAGCTGTCGGAATACTCGATATCTATGTGCGACCATTTCATGCAGCTTCTCCATCCGATCATTGTCTTCTCTTTTTCATGTATCAGGTGCATAGCCCTTGTAAGAGAGAACCATACATACTCTTATGCGCATAGCAGTTTTTTTAGAACTCCCCAAATTTCTCAATGGGTTAGTGCCAAGGCTTCCCTATGTGCTTCTTTATCACAAGGAAGAAATTTGGCATATGTTTCTGAATCCATATATATTAAGAATACTATGTGGGGGAGCTGCTGGTGCGCAAGGCTATGGTCCATTGCTTTGATGTTGTCACTATAATGAATGCAAGATTCGAAGTGCAGTTCTAGTCATCCAACGCATATACCCTCAGTCTCAAGTGGGATGCATCCGCTCCAGTTTTGTATACACGCTCAAAACCTTCACGACAATGGCAAAGTTCCCAAACCCCTGAATAGATCATCACCACTGCGTTAACTTGTGCTCTTGATGTTTATTTGGCTCTGTATGTGATTTATGAAATTCAGACTACCTGTTTCTGCACCATTATTCTTGTTTGCTCCCCACGACTAAAGTTCTGTAGGAATGTACCTTGATGTTTAATTGAGTATGCTCATTATTACACATGCATCTGAGCAGCTTTGAGGTGGAGTAGATTACTGACAAGAATAAGCTCTATTATATCTCATGGTCAAGGTCTAAGCTATATAGTTTAAGTCCACTTTAGGGTCGACCTACGTACTGTGGTTAATTGCATGAGAATATGACGGGTCCTACCGATGTGTTGAACCATTAAATATTGGAATGAAAATAACAATGATCTGAGCTTTGTATACCACGTTGCATAGAGTAAGTGCTTCTCCCTTTTTTCAGAGGTGTGGTGTGGTAGAGTTTCTTGTTGACAACAGTATGACTACATTCGGTTTTTGACATATGAGTTTTTATGATTTCCCATTGTGCCAAGGGGCAATGACTCCATGAAAGATATATATATATGGTTACAATGTCATTTGAATGGAAAAAAAGAGAAGCAATAATGATTTTTTTTCTTCTTATATATGGCATGTTTAGATGAGCTTGTAAAGTGATTTAGCTTGTATGCTTACACATTCACGATTGGTGGACTCTTGATAGAAGGTTGGCAAAGTTGGTAATCGAATCTTGTCTTCTACTAAAGGCCTCTCTAATCCATGGTGTCGGCCTTGCTATGGTGTGCATATCCTAAGTTATCCTTCAATTGATTTATTTTACCACAGGTTACTCATGAGGTTTTCTTTTGAGCCTAATGTGAATGAACAGTGTCCTTCCTCAAGGCTCCTGCTGGGTTTCACATGTGGCCTTCTGTTGAATGGTTGAAGCCTTTTGTGTTTTGTGAATATTGCAGGATGACAAGAGTTGAAGCTGGTGGGGATATTACTGAATGCTTGCTCTTATTGAATGATAGTCACTTGTTATATGTATTATGCCCCTTGTATTTGAAGATTAACAAACATGCAGTAAAGTTCTCTGAACATTGGAAATTGATTAAATCCTGGCGCTCTTGGGAATGCTTAAGGAATGATTATAAGTGCTCACATGACACTACAACAACATTATTTCAGCTCCCTGGTTTAATCTCATCACTCTGCAGTAGGGTACACATATACATACACAAAAAAGAATGAAGTAGAACTTATTAGATACTTTCATGAGGCACCTAGGAGAATACTAAAGCACAATCAGTTTTTACTCTACTATGTGTCACACATGCATTTGTGTGATTTGGTATTCCTTGTAAATGCCCACCTGGAAGGTCCCACGTTCCTTGTGTTTGTCATCTTTTTATGAATGCATAATGAATTGTTTCTGACTTTCATATAAAGCCGCGCTCTATCTCTTGTTCCCATTTTGATAGCTCATGTGATATTTACAAACACTACACAACCTAAGCGTTGGTGGAGTTTTTCTCTTTTATAGAACCTTCACCTTGAAATCTCGAGTTTGTGTCTCAGAATGCACATCCATCAGAATGCCTATGTTGGTTGCACACATTAAGCTTCAATATTACAACTAGTTGACCTCATGAAGAAGATTTGCATGTTCTTATGTCTGACAGAAACTAAGTTTGTCAATACCTTGTTTACTTTAATTTAGAGGTCTTAACTTCATCCGATCTAGGGATCCTGATTCATGCCTTTTCATAGTGGACACGGATTGCTCTATTGCAAGTCATTACGTTTGAATACTTCATCTTTACAGACTACAAAATGATTTGGCTCACTTGGTCGCACATGTCATTACAAAGCTCACCCCATTTTGGGATCTCAGTTCTAAGTTTCCAATTGTGAATTGCATCGCAAGTGTCGGCTTCATGTTATAGGAAAAGAATTTGGCAAACCTTCTTGAAGAATGACGATGTTGAGGTTAACAGAGGGCATGAAGCAGGAAATAAAAATTGTGAAAGTCATAAAGGTCCGAGGGATTGTTTTTTGTTAGGGAGGTAACTCTCTAGTTTCACAATGCTCATTTACGGCTTAATTTTATCATGATACATTGCAGGCCAACAAAATTAGACCTTCAGCATTGATCCTTCTTCCTTCCTTTTGAAACTGTGCTTCACAAGAATAATTCTGGATAAGTTTAAATTTCATGAATGCTTGATGCACTGTTGTCTAATGATTTGGTGAACACATAATACTCGTGCTAAATCTTTTTGAAACGAGCATAGTATGAATGCTGGCAGGAACATAAGTTAAACATGCAACTACATATTCATCTCATGCTAGGCAATGCAATATGTCACACTCACTTGGAGATAACAGCTTTTGGCATCATTTTCTGGATTGTAGAGATAAGAAGATTTTCAGGAGCTCTTCTCATTAGAAGAGCAAGTCCTAAGTGAAAGATGTTCCTTGAAGTGGAAACTAAAAATGGAATTACATTTTGTGGTTGCTTCTTTTCAAAATCAGTCTACTTGTCGTGTATGTTTAAATTTCAGGTATTGGAACTTTGAGAGAGGGCACATTGGATGGAGGCTGGGCTGACTACCCCCCAAGGGGATTGTGTCGCTCAGCATTACAAGCCTGAAAGACTTGAAGAAATTTGGATGGAGGTTGGGCTGACTGCCCCCAAGGGGATTGTGTCGCTCAGCATTGCTGGAATGAAGATTTGAAGGCAGACGGCTTGCTGATTCAGACACTGATTCAAAAGATTTGTAGCCTTGCAAAATTCAGACTGGAACTGCTGCATATTTGAAGAGTTGAAGACTCCAAACTTGGACCAGTTCGGCACTGTATGCTTCTCCTCTCTTAGCTTTGTCGAGGACGACAAAGTCTAGGAGGAGGAGGGTGCTGTTATTTGGGTTGCCCACATTTCCTCATGCAATGGCACCCTCTAGCCCTTATAAAAATACCTTTTTTCTTATATCTAGGAGATGTCCATATGAACACTCTCCTAAGCCCCTTTTTTGATATTTGCTTTAGACTATGGTTTTGATGCCTCTCAAATAAAGCATCTTTTTGACACACATGTATAAAACCCACGCAGAAGTTTTCCCACGCCTATATTTCTCTCTTGAAGAGAGTGGGTTGTTAGGGAAGTATTTTCCAAGATTTAGAGAGATATGAGCATGTGCTCCTTTTTTACTAGTCAAAAAGAGCACATGGGAGAATGTGCCTAGCCTATATATAGACACTCATTTCTTGTAATGGGAGAGCTTTTGGTCGTGCTCTCATGTAAAATCCTTTCAATGGAAGAACTCTCCTTTCTCTTAAGGCTTTGTACATATGTGTATTTAGTCTTGGAGTATGTGAGAGTGAGGTGTGTGTGCATGCTATCATTTCCTATGTGTGTAAGTAGAGTGTTGCAATTATCTTGTATTTTACATATGTGACTAGGATCCTTGACTCCCATTGCTCCATATTTTTAAGCATGTGGCATAGCTGCGGGCTGATGGCCAATGGCTTGAACATGATGGAGGATGGGGTGGATGTAAAGGAGAGTCATTCTTGGGCCTTCCTTCTTGCTTCCATGCAAGGTGGTGTGGGTCTTGGCTCCCAAGGGCATACTACAACAACATAAGTGTCCTTTCAACCATCGCAACCTTCAAGAGAAAAGCACTTATCTTCTGGAGAAAAGTGAAGGGTACTGAATTTCAAAGAGCCACTCCACCTTTGGACGCCTTGAGAGTGCAAAAAATAAGTCTAATTTGTTTAGCTTTGAACAGTGTGAAAAGTCTAGAAGATGCAAAGAAAAGTAACATGGAGCCGATTGAAAAGTGGTTTTTGAAAGCACTTAGGCAAGAAAAAAGGATGCCCCATGGCCAGAACCCATGCGTCTATGTCTCCGTGACTCCCACCAAACCTCTGGAATTTAGAAGAGTACTTCCACGATGCTGAGGAATCTCCGATGCTGAACGCCGAGACTGCACGATGCCCAAAGCCCCGAAACCGCAATGCTCACCTCCCAGAGTCGCGATGCTCTTGCCTAACAGGGTGGCGATGCTCAGGCCTTATAGAAACACGATGATGTGTCGCATAGGGACGAGTCCACGATGTTGAGGTCCTCCAAACAAACACGAAGCTCTATGCCCAAAATCACGATGCCCTAAGCCCCAAAATCACGATGCTTTGGCCTGACAGAGTCGCGATGCTCAGGCCTTACAGAATCGCGATCGTGTGCCTTACAGAGTCAAAGTTGTGTATTGCGATTCTCAACCAATCAATGACGATTGCTGAAAATTGCAAGGAAGACACACGACACCCAAGCAGAACCCAAGTTGTGGACTATAACATTCCTCCGTGGACCTCGTGAGCATCACCATTAGCATAAGCTCTCCATTTCATGTCAAATTCTTGCATAAGGGCTTGCGTTACCTCTTTAATGTTTTCTTCATTATCACAACCTACAATCAAAACATCAATCTAAATAGCGACAATCATGATGCCTTCATCACCCTTCCTTGCATATAGTGAATGATCTACATCACACATACGAAATCCAATGGTGGTTAAGTACTCAACAATCCATGCATGGCAAGCAAGAGGGTTTGTTTAAGCCCATACAAAGCCTTCTGCAAACTCTTAACATATTTTTGGGTCCTTTTAATCCTCTTATCCTTGTGGTAGATCCATGTATACTTCTTCCTACAATTCACCATGTAAGAAAGAACTCATCACATCCATTTGATGGAATATCAATCCTTTGTTGTAGCTAATTCATCAAGTGCTCCAATAGTAGCCATTTTAGCTACACAATTGAACATTTCTTCATAATCAATGCCATATGTTTGTGCATATCCTTTTGCTACCATTTGTGCTTTATACCTGCTTATGCTACCATCACCATTGTGATTAAGCTTGTAAATTCACCTAAGGCATATGGATTTCTTTCCTTGTGGCAATGGAACCTTATCCAATGTTTTAGTTCCATAAAGTGTAGCCATCTCCTCATCCATAGGTTTCTCTTAATTATCACGTCCAATCGCATCTTCAAAAGAACGTTCAACATCTTGTATTACCTTGGTCATGAAGGAACAAGGACAAGCCATGTAACTGTCATGCATCAACCGTTCCACTGAATTCCACATCCTCTGGGATGTTCTTGGTCTATGCTCACTTATCCTTGTAACATGTACATGTGAATTTCATATTCATGGGGTATTCATAGAGAGTATTCTAAGCTCCTCATCAATGCTCATTTCTGAACCGCTTGAATTTCCATCAATGTTTTCAAAACCTATAGATGTTTTACTAATAGTAGAAACCTTTTCTTTACCTTTCTTGGATGTAGTCCATGAATTTATTGGACTGAAGTTTGCATGCAATTTTTCACTCCATGGATTTGTGCTGGAATTATTGCTTGATAACACAGATAGTCCATTAAAAACTAGAGATTCCATAGTTGATTTCTCAAGATTTCCTTTGTGATTTGAGCCAATATTAATTCCTTCTTTAGCATCTACATACAAGCTTGACATTTCAACAAACAACACATCTCTACTTACCTTCATCTGTCATGTGAGTGGGCTGAAGCATTTATATCCTTTTTGCTCAAGGGACTACCCAATGAAGATACATTTTTGTGCTTTTGGATCAAGCTTCATCCTCAACTCATCTCGAACATGTACATATGCAATACATCCAAATACTTTCATGTGTGATAAGGTTTTCTCTTTACCTATCAACTTCTCTTGAGGTGTAACTTGATGTACAACAGTTGTATGAGTTAATTCTGTGATGTATATAGTAGCGTGCACAGCTTATGCCCAATAATAATGAGGCATATTCTTCTCAACCATCAAGGATCTTGCTATTATTGAAATATATCTATTTTTGCATTTAAAAATGCCATTCTATTGTGATGTGCATGTGCATTAAAACTATTGTCAAATTTCATGAATTTTTAGAAAGCTATTGAACTCATTTGATATGTATTCGCCTCCTCCATCAGATCTTAATGCTTGATTATACTTCACTGTCTGCTTTTCCATCCTCGCCTTAAAATTTTGAAAGTGAGTAAAAAGCTCAATCTTCTCATTCATAAAGTATACCCATAATTTTCATGTCTAGGCATCAATGAAGTGACATAAAACTTGAAATCACCCATAGATGTGGTCTTTGTAGGACCCTAAACATTTGTATGTCCTATTTCTAGCACATTCTCACTAGCATGCTTATCACAGAGAAACGATGCCCTTGAGTATTTACAAAATTGACATGCTACACATATGTTTTGCATGTTTTCAAGCTATAAATTTGGTAGTCAATTGACAAGCTCCTTTAATTACATCAATTTTAGCTTCTGCAAATTTGCATCTCCAATTCACTTTTGAAAAATCTCTATATCAATAATAACACCTGCACCTTTTGAAAACATGGTTGCGTTCATTTCAAGAATTTTCATATTAAGGATGAACATCCTACCAACTTTGTTCCCTTTGGTGACCAACCTTTAATTTTGATTGTACTCTTCTACATATAAACCTTCAACATTGAACCTGACTTGTAATCCTTGGTTAACCATTTGCCAAAGAGAAACCATATTCTTTTTTATATTTGGAACACGGAGCACATAAGTAAGATGTTTTACATTCCCATCCTCCATATATAGTGCCATGTTTCCTTTACACTTCATAAGATGGGATGTATCATCATCTATTTTGACAAATATAGGAGCATATTATTTCTGCAAACTACTAAACCATTCTCTATGGCTGGTCATTTGATTTAAGGCACCTGAATCAAAATATCAAGCATTGTCATTCGATGTTGAAACATTGATAGACATTGTGTTCATCATAAGATGTTGGACTCTCCTTTCAAAGTGGCTAAGTGCATCCATCCACTCCTTGAATGTCTATTGATAATCATAGGTCTATAGTCATTTTTCTCTAGCTTTCGAGCATGTTGCTTAAAACTAAAGAACAATATTACATTTCTAGCTCATTCCAAATCTATAATCCTAGACATAGCTCATGGCCTATCCATTGATGCGATTGTGCAACCTTCAAGGTGGGTATAAAAAAGTCCAATAGAAGTAGCGCATTCTCACCAAAGACCATCTAAAAGGGATTTGCATTGAGTACCATCTTGTAGGCCACTCTGTATGCCCAAACAACATGGTGTAATTGTTTGCCTTGGTCAAAGCATTTGTTGCTTAGGAGCTTGCTACAATGTCTCTACAAGGACATATGTATTGTGGATGCATAATTATTTCATTGCCTTCTATTATTTTGATCCTTCAACCTAAAATCACGTTCAAACTGACAACATTTACCACCATTCCAACATCCTTTACTATCATTATCTTAATCATTTCTTAAAAAATCTCAGTGGCCTCTTTGGGTCCCCTTGCCTTTGACATTATCCTCCACCTCCTACATGATTGTGTTCTTGACCTTGGTCTTGGTTACAGTTTCTTCTTCCACTTCTGAAGCCTCTACGAGTGCCTCTTCCTCTACCAGAGTAGAATTCCTGCTCAGAACAAGGTTTTAATCGGGAGTTTGTGTCCTCACCAAGATTCTTTTCTACAATAATCAACATGGACACTAGATTAGCAAGATTTTGAACATTTTCCCTAGTCTAAAGAGAAGGTTTGAACTTCTTATGTGTAGCTCTTGAATTAGAAGGTTACACTTACACCTTATCATCATCATCTACATTCACACAAATAGATGCAAGGGACTCACATATACGTTTGATTTTCATGTTATAGTCACTTATTGATATGCTCATTTTTGTTGGTGCAAATGCGAAGTGTTCACACTTGGCTAGGCATTGTTTGCAAATGGTTGAAGGACCATATGAAACCTTGCTTGTAAAGCTAGAACATTTACTTCTTGTAAAAGATAAAGTTTTTGAGGGAGTATTGTAAGTCCACATATCTTGTGGAGTTTGGAGAACTAAAAGCTATGAATCTGGCTTGTTAAAGTCACTCCTAACTTAGAGGAGTACTTTTAGGTAGAGCATCTATTTGAATTTGAAAATTCAAACTTTGAAAGAATTCTATAAAAGAGACTTGTAGTCTCGCGGGCATAGAGTCCCCATTACAGAGCTTATTGAAGATCATTTGATATAGGTGAGAGGCTTACACTATAGCCTACTCTTATAACCATCATTGGGCATCATATTCATGTAAATGATCACGTACAACATTTTCATATAATACACTATTTCATTGACCAAGTTCATCTTCTTCTCTACCATGTCTATTGGGAACACTGTACTTGTAATAACCATATCTCAATGAGTGGTTTTTTAGATTCCACGATCTATAGCTTTTTGGAACAAGCTCAAAGTCTACTTCAAGTTTACAAATTTGGAAGACATTTTATTAAGCCAATAGGGAGAAAAGCTTCTCAAAGTGGTCACTGGTCATTCTCTGCACATTTCCTAAAAAGTCAAGGGTAAGACTTCAATTGTAAAGTTGATTGCTCTGTGTATAGTCAATCATTTTAAGTGATTTCACTTGGAAACATTAGCTCTATAACTAGTTAGATACTCTCAGAAGGAATGTTTGGTATAAAGACCAAAATAGCAAGTTTTTTTATTACAAACTAGTTGCAAACTTATCTATTTTGATCTAATTGGTTGAAGCATCATCCTCAAAGTACATAGGTACTTTATTTGTGTCATTTGAAAGCTAAGAGGGCCCATAACACATCTCTCAAGTAAAAAAGGGCAGATACAAATCAAGGAATAGCAGTACCAACTGATTTCTTGAGGTGTGCATCCATCTTTTCCAACAGTGGTATCAAAGCAATTGAGGTAAAATGGGAGATGGTTGCCTTCGTTTATTGATAAATTGGACATGAACAACTACCAAGCATGGTCCTTGAGGATGAATACATACTTACAAGACTCAAATCATGGTGTGCCAAAGATGCATTAGCAAGTTCATATCTACTTAACTCTATCGCTCGCTTCCATCTTGCACACATTAGGAACTGTAGAACATCCTAAGAGACTTGGGATACATTGTCTTCATATTTTTCTTCCAGTACAAGAGCCACGAAGAACCAATTGTGGATTGAGTTTACCACTCAAAGGAAGCAACGCAAGCAAAGTGTTTGAGAATATGTGACCAAATTCAAGGATGTGGCTAACCAATTGGCAATCATAGGAGAGGAGATTGAAGAGGATCAAATTGTGAGACAAATAATCAATGGCATCAAGGCAGATGACAAATGGGAAGCCTTCACAATTGTTATGGACATATACATGAACATGCAGACTCCAGATCTTACCACACTCATGGGGAAACTCTTTACCCATGAGAACAAGCTCAACAAAAATGGAGATTCATCAAGACGTAACAACTATTCTTCCCTATAAACAAATAAAGGAAAGTCTAAAGAGAAAGGGAAAAGCAAAGAGGTTGAAGATGAAGGTACTACTTCTCAAGCTAACTAAGCAGGAAGAGGTAGCAACATATGTGGATTGTCTAATCACACTACAGATGAGTGCTATATGAACTTCAAGAATTAGAGAGGAAGAGGATATCAAAGAGGTGGCTACACATAACCAAGATGAAGATTCAACCACAATCAAGGCTACAACTATGGCTACAACAACAACTACAACAACAATTACAATAACAACTACCACGGAGGATACAAATTAAGAAAGGGCTACAACAATTACAGAGAGGATCAACAGTATTCTATTCTGATGATGAATTTAACTTTAAAGCAAGGTACGAATGATGAGCACCTCTCCTATACTAACTCAGGATGTTCAAATCATGTGGCAAGCAATGTAGGTCTTCTCTCTGACCTTGAGGAACCCAAGGGAAAGGACCAAGTGCAAACAGGTGATGACACCAAGCATTCATTCGTCAAGGTAGGAAACGTTAAAACCTCTCATGTGAATAGAAAATTGTTAAGCAGGGTTCTTTATGTACCTACAGTCACCAATAACTTGATGAGTGTTGGACAGATTGTGGAAAAGGGTTTGCAAGTTAGGTTCAACAAATATGGAGCATTTGTGAAGGACCCCCAACATGGATTCAAGAGAATTTCCAAGGGAGAAAAAACACGTAGACTATTTACATTTGAACTTGAGGACACTAGAAATATTGCACTTTACAATTACAAGGATCAAACATTATCAGAGTTGGAGATTCGGCATAAAAGATTAGGGCATATTGGTGAGAGAACCTTGAAGCAAATATGTAGACATCAATGTGTGATTGGGATGCCTAGTGTATCCAAGCAACACATGATCTATAAATGTGGTGCATGTCAGTTTGGTAAATCACATAAGTTACCCTTCTAAAAGAAAGGCTACATGCATGAGGATTACTTGAGCTTGTCGACACAGATGTGTGGGGACCAAGCACGGATCCTTCTATCTCAAGCTCAAGGTATTATGTGTCTTTCACTGATGATTTTAGTAGGTGGGCTATCTTATATTTTACGAAGCACAAAGATGAAGTGTTCACTTGCTTTAAGAAGCATCTTGCACTTGTGGAAAACCAAACAACAAGAATCCTAAAGAGACTAAGGTCAGATGGAGGAGGTGAGTACTTCTCAAATGAATTTGATGCATTCTTGCAAGATAGAGGAATCAGAAGGGAAATTACAACAAGGTATACCCTTGAGCAAAATGGGGTAGTAGAGAGGAGAAATAGATAATTGTTGAAATAGCTAAGTCAATCCTAAATGAAAAAAGATTACCTAGTTATTTGGGGGTAGAGAGTGTATCTACTACCACTTATCTTATTAATAGGTTTCCATCCAAATCACTTGATGGGATGATCCCATATAAAGCATGGCATGGTAGAAGACCATCACTTGATCATTGCAGGATCTTTGGATGTGTTGCTTATGTGCATATCCCATCTCAGATCAGAGGTAAGCTAGACCCTAAGGCAGATAAGTGCATCTTCATAGGGTATGATTTAAATAAGAGAGGATACAAGTTTTACAATCCATCCAACAAGGGATTTATGGTCAGTGGAGCTGTTTTTTTATGAGAGTGAATCTTGGTTTAAAAGTGAATGCAGGAAGGTTAAGTTGCCATATGACTTGGAAGAGGAGTTTCCAAGCCTCACCAAGGAGGAGCTAAACCAAGTTGAAGACATCAAATCAGATGATGAGGACATTATCAACCTAGAAGAATTCAAAGCATGAAAGTCAAAGGGCAAAGTCAAGATGTAGAGGTTGGAGGACATACCTGAATCATCCAACCAAGCATTTAGAAGATCACAAAGGGAGAGCAAAAAGCCAATCAGATATGGGTATGACACTTCTTTATTTACCAAGCATTCCATTTAACTTGCTAAGGATTTATCATTTGAAGAACCTACTTCATATGAAGAAGCAAAGACCAAGGTAGAATGGAAGAAAGCTATGGATGAAGAGATAGAAGCACTAAAGGAGAATGATACTTTGGAGCTAGTGGCAAAGAAGGAATCAATGAAGGTAATTGGTTCTAGATGGATTTACAAAATCAAGAGAAATTCAGATGGATCCATAAAGAGGTATAAATCTAAACTTGTGGCTAAGGGGTTTCCACAAACCCAAGGTGTTGATTATGAAGAGACTTTCTCACCTATAGCCAAAATGTCAACCATCAGGGTATTGGTAAGTATTGATGCATCAAGGAATTGGAATATGTACCAATTGGATGTGAAAAATGCTTTTCTTAATGGCTACATTTTAGAGGAGGTGTACATGGCTCAACCTCGGCTATGAAGACCCAAGCAAGGTAAATTATGTGTGCAAATTGAACAAAGCTCTTTATGGATTGAAGCAGGCACTTAGGGCATGGAATCATAGGTTGACTACCTATCTTCAAGATCAAGGATTCATCATGAGAAAAGAAGATACTTCTCTATTTGTCAAGAGAGGTAATTCAGACGTGATATACCTACGTGTGTATGTTGATGATATCATACTTACAGGTAATGATGCTAGTGGCATCAAACAAATCAAGAACCAAATGATGCAGGAGTTCAAAAACAGTGACCTAGGGCTACTAAATTATTTTCTTGGACTTAAATTGGTTTATACAAATTCTGCAATTTTTATTACACAAAGAAAGTATGTGCAGGACATGTTGAAGAAGTACCACTTGGAGAATGCTAAGATAGCTAGCACTCCTATGGAGGTAAATAAAAAATTAATTGTTCATGAAGGCGATGTGCTTGAAGATATTGCAAGATACCAAAACATAGTTCGAAGTCTAAACTATGCAACTTTGACAAGGATTGTTATTCCTTATGGAGTAAGTGTTTTAAGTCAATTCATGCATAAACCTTGAGCACCTCACTTGGAAGCTACCAAAAGGATCTTGACGTACCTTAAGGGTACTCAAAGTCAAGGCCTATATTTTCCATACATATCAAATTTATATATCAAACTTTACTCAGATGCGGATTGGGCAGGTTGTAAGGATGACAGGAGGAGTACCTCAGGTTATCTTTCTTCTGTAGGTGATAAGCCCATTTCATGGGCTTCAAAGAAGCAACCTACTATTGCCTTATCTTCTAAGGAGGCTGAATAGATCAGATTAGCCAAAGCTAATCAAGAAGCCATATGGATTAGATTACTCTACTTACATTTGGGACTTGACACTCATTCACCTATGATCTTTGGTAACAATACAATTTCTTTATATCTTGTAGCAAATCCTATCTATCATGCAAGAACCAAGCATATAGAAGTTCACTATCATTATGTGAGAGAGTGAACTTTAAGGCAAGACTTCATGAGGAGAAATCAATTGTTCCTTCAAATCTTTGATCTTTGTGAGAAAACTATCCATAGGATCTCCTTCATTCATGTGCTTAGTCTCCAACTGTTTTTTGGAGGTAAGCAACATGAGCCTCATTCCTTGTATGGTATAAAGTGGTAAGTGTATCCCAAGCATCCTTAGCTATTTTGCAAGAGTGAACATGAGGTATAATGGCAGATTTGATAGACAAGGCTATCAATGCATGTGTCAGAGTATCTCTATCATGCCAACCAATTCACTCTATAGTAAGTGCAATAGGAACCACAAGATGAATAGGAACATCAAGAATATCTCTATCTTCAATGCCCTTTGCATCACCTTCCACAAATCTGTTGTTGGAAAACAATGTCACATCAGTCCAAAATCCATTTAGGGTAGAAACCCTAATTTTGGTACTTAGTCATTTTTGGCACAAAAATGGGTAAAACTTTTATGAGACTATCTTGTAGAGCTTGGAGAGAGCTTTCCAACGGTATATGACATTTAACCATCAGAGACCAGATTTGGAAGAAAACCATAACCCTAATTTTCTATTGATTTAGAGTTTTGACCTCATTTGGTAGCTCTCGGCATGAGGATCATAAAAATGTTGTCAAATCATTCATCAGGTAGTCAGAGGTGTGAGAACGCAGATCTAGCAGCTATTCTTTAAGTTAGCTAAAAGCAACTTTTAAAAATAAAGCAAACTCACTTTAAACTCGCGATTTAAGTTTAAAAAGCAGCTTTTCATTGAGAAAAATCATCCAAGCTTTATTTTTATCGCTATAAATTGTGAGGGCTATATAAGAAGGCCTTGGGTCACTTTTGGGTCATCCTACACCAATTGCAATGCCACCTTTGCTCCCTCAATAGAGGTGGTGCTCTAGCACACATAGGGCAGCCATGGTGCACTCTAGGAGCATGTTGAGGAGCAGTATGGAGTTCTTCTTGGAGAAGAGTGTGCTCAGACTCTTTCTTATGGAGAGGACTTACCCATCAGTAGCTTGGTGCTGTGGATCGGGCATCTACATAATGTATTTGAAGATTCTCTTCTACATGAAGATTTCGGTCTACTTCAAAGACATTGGATGGAGGTTAACATAAGATTTGCATCTTATGTTAAGATTCAGGTACATATTCTCTTTATGCACATAGGTACTACTTGGAGTTTATGGAGGCAATGGCATCCATATCAGGAGAAGTCCTATTTGGCATATCTAAGGAGAATCAGTACATGCATGCTACATGCATTCAGATGAGGTGTTAGAAAAGGTGTGTGCACATGAGTATGAGGATTTCTGGCAGCAACATGTTAGCATTCTTTGCTAATTCTATAAGTATGTGATCTTTTACACACACATCTGATTTAGGGTCTTCCATAGCCTAAAATCAGATTAGGGTTTGTTGATTATCGGTTTTGAAATGATCTTTCCCCTTTCTCTCACTCATATACACTCTTCTACAACCTATTAGGTCATGCAGCTCATAAATATTCAGATTTTTGTCCCTACATCTAAATCCTCTTGTAGATTATGTACATTCACTCATCCATCTATTTCTCTTCACATAGAGTGGTTGAGATTTTGACTCCCACATTGTAAATTGACATTTGTATATATGATATTGTTTGTAAGCAGTGGCTTACGTAACACTTTACACGTTGACTAATATTTCTCTATCTTCGTCTCATCATTTGTATGATTAAGTGTGGTATGTTCCTGTTTTGTCAATATTGGAAGATTGCTAAAATTTGTGTTGTAGATCCTGGATGTATGGAACTATGGACCTGTGGTATTAGTTATGGGCCTACCTAAATTTTCAACATTTGGTATCAGAGCAATCAGGCTTTAAGATTCCTAGGTTCCAGACCTCCAGGTTTACAACATATGATTTAAGAGGATCTTCTAACATTTGACATTTGACACACATTTAATCTAGATGAGTAGAGATTTGAGAATTAGAAAATTTAGTTACATGTTTATTTATTAGTGTGGAGTATGATGTTGATGATCTATTAGCAGTCGAATAGTTTTGGAAGAGTATGAAAATACTTTACAGAGGTATTGTTTGAAGACCAAGACTTGATGAAGAGAAGGCTACTTCAAATTCAAGGAAAAAGAGTGGTTTGGAGAAGATCAATGAACCATATCAACATCAAATCAATGGTATTAGTTTCTACTCTCAGATTCTCATTTGCAGGTCATATCTTAGAAGAGCAGTTATGAAGAGATTTGAAGGATTGAAGAAGTGCTTTCATACACTTTGATTCTTTGAAAGTAAAAGCATTAGCTACATCAAAATAGGTATCTAGAGGTTGTTCTTGATAGTTTTGATTATCTCTTTCATGACAAGAAAGCTCATTTAAGAAGACAAATTTGAAGATGAGATGAGTTTTGTTTTTAGCCAACCTTGTGTTGTAAGTTGGTTGGAAGTTTTTTTTATCGAGTTACAGAATTTGATCTAGGTACACTAGAGAGGTAATTCAGTATTTACCCGAAAAGTTGGTGAATTCAGTCATATCAATCACATTTGAAGTAGAGTTTTGATAATATGACGAGATGGTAAAACATGACTCTATGTTCACTTCCTTTTATATACCATATTTGTTTTTTCTATTACTCTTAGCACTAGAGGAAGAGAAAAATTCATTTGAAGAAGATAAGGTGCTTGCTACTTCAAGATGAAGAGAACAAAAGGTATGGAAGAGAAGTTTGAAGATGTTGACACCATCAGGTGGAAGAAAGATGCAGAAGAAGAAAGTCCAACATTTCCAAAGGGAAAGTAAGACTTCCTTTTCTCTTATATTTTCCATATAAATTTCCTACTTTATCTTATATACCCAAAGACAAGTCTACGAGAACATCTTGTGAAGAAGATAGCTTAAAGAAGAAGCAATTGCTTGTTTTGCACTATACTTGGTCATGTTTTAGTAGGTTTTGACAAAGAATTGCATTGAGAGAAAAGCAGTAGATACCTAAGGGAGCTTATATGTTTTGACTCATATGTGTATGAGTACATATAAGTTGAAGATTTTGAGCAGGCAGCTATATGTTCCCTAAAAGAATTCTTGGAGTGTCAAATCAGAGCTACTTGGTATATGACAAGTTGCAAACATTCTTCTTGACCTAACTCTTGAGGTATAAGAGTATTTGTAGCAGATGTTGGAGGCTTTAAGTGAGGTTTTTTGTTTGGAAAAGATACCTCATATTCAGTATATTCAATATACTCAGAAAATTTAGACTTTTTCAGGATGACAATTCAAAAGATTTAGTATTCTCAGAATTTCAGTATTTAAAAAAAAACTCAGAATTTCAATATTTTTTGGAAAAACTCAGAATTTTAGTATTTTCAGAAAAAACTCAGAATTTTAGTATTTTCAAGAAAAATTCAGAATTTTAGTATTTTCAAAAAAAATTCAGAAATTCAGTATTTTTGAGGAAAAATCAAGGAAATTCAGATTTTTTGATGTACCAATCAGTGTTGGAGTTAGATGTCTACGAAAGCACGCAAACAGCACAAGGAAGAAGAAGAAGCTTGGAGCACAACACACAATACTGAATGTATTACTAGAGAATGTACAAAGATAAGTAGCCCATTAGGGCAATAGATGTATATACAAGCCGGGGGAAAGAAACCTCCTAAAGAGGGAAAAAAGTGCCCCGGTGGTCCTAGTGTGTTCACACACATCACTACCTAAATATATCAACAAATCCCCCTTGGGAGTGATGCGGTGAACAAGGAGCTCGAACTCATCTATAAGGAAGTGCCAAGCTATGTGGAAATCACTCCACAAAAGGAAGTAAGCCCAAAGCTTTGCGGAAAGCTTCAAACTTCTCCCTAGGCAGAGCCTTCATGAAAAGGTCTGCAATGTTCTCGTGCATGGGCACATATGCCAAGTTGATCTCCCTAGCTGAGAACCTCTCCCTAACATAGTGATAATGCACCTCAATGTGCTTAGTGCGAGCATGGAACACAGGGTTCCTCGCAACTGCCAATGCGGTCTCACTGTTAGTGAAGATGGTGGTGGCAGAAATCTGACCAACACCCAAATCAGGGATAAGGCGTCTGAGCCACACACACTCAACTGTCGCTCTCAAAGCTGCCTATACTCAGCCTCACAACTGGAAGTGGCCACAGTAGGCTTCTTCTTGCTCAACCAAGATATACATGAGCTACCAAGCATGAAGCAAAAGCCACTAGTGGACACACGAGTGTCATAGCAACGAGCCCAATCAAAGTCACAAAAAGCATGCAAATCTGCGGGTAGTGATCCCCCCTTGGGATAAAACAACCCAAGTACCCGAGTACCACTCAAGTAGCGAAAGATGCGCTTAACCGCCTGTCAATGCTTGACTCCCAGGCAATGCATAATCCTGCTCATCTGTGAGACAACAAACTGAATATCTGGCGGAGTAATGCACAAGTAAATCAAGCATCCAACAGCATGCTAATAGAGAACAACATCAAATGCATCTCCAACATCATGAAGACTCAATCGTAAACCTATCTCCATAGGAGTGGCAATAGGCTTACAGTCTTCAAGGCCAAAATGTTGCAATAATGTGTCAATATATTTTGTTTGACACAAAGCCATTCCACCACCAACTTGCATAAACTGAATGCCCAAATATTGATGCAAATGCCCCAAAGCAGACATCTCAAATGAGGCATGCAAATCAGCCTTAAAATCAGCAATATGCTTCTCAATAGGACCAATGAGCAGCATGTCGTCAACATAGACAACAATGATCAGAAGCACATCATTAGCAGGCTTAACATATAAGGTGCTTTCAGTTAGACTATTCTCAAAACCATGTGAAACTAGATAGGCATGTATCTTCTCATACCAAGCACATGGTGCTTGCTTTAAACCATATAATGCCTTCTTTAACCTGCACGCCTGGTTTTCATGCCCTTTCTGCACAAAGCCACGGGGTTGAAAAACATACACTTCTTCATGCAAGTCACCATTTAGAAATGCCGTTTTAATGTCCAACTAATGTACATTCCAACCATGATGGGCTGCTAGTGCACAAATGCTCCGAACAGTAGTCATACAGCATGTAGGTGCAAAGGTCTCATCAAAATCAATGCCTCTTTCCTGCGCAATGCGCATGACCCTTTGCAACAAGCCTAGCCTTATACCTATCAACTATACCATCAGGTTTATGCTTCAGCTTGTATACCCACTTCGTGCCAATGGCCTTCTTGCCAGGAGGCAAGTCACATAAAGAACATGTACCATTCTTCATTATAGCATCATATTCAGATTGCATAGTAGCCATCCAATTTTCTGAATTCTATGCTTCATCAAAAGAAACAACCTCATTCTCATCACAGAGACTAGATGCAACCATAGCATAGAAATCTGATGCAAAGGAGGCACTATGAGAGCCTAAACGAGTACGATATGACAAAGGTGCATCTAATTTGCTGCCACGGAAAGTTAGCACTAGCCATTTTGGCATAGTTTTTGCTTGCTCAATATCAGCTCTCTCATCAACAAGTGCGTCATGTAACTCTGCATCAGAAATGGAATGATCTACATCATCATATGAAACCTGCAAAGGCTGAGAAGTTGCCTCATTAGGAGCAGCACTAGACTGTCCACCTGTAAAAGGAGGCATCAAAGTATCATACATGTCTTTGGAGCTAATAGATGTCTCCTTCGTACATGAAAGAAATGGCTGAATAGCATCTTCCACAAAGACAACATCATGCCTAACCAGAATGCATTTAGTATGTGGATGATACAGATGATAGCCTTTAATTTCAGAACTGTACCCAACAAAAATACATTTTACTGCCTTATCATCCAATTTTCTACGATGTTGTTCAATCACTAGTGCATATGCCAAACAACCAAAAACACGCAGATGAGCAACAGGTAGCTTGCGGTCATGCCAAGCCTCATATGGAGTGATAGACTGCAACGCTTTAGTGGGACACCTGTTCAGTACATATGTTGCACACATGACAGCCTCAAGCCAGAAACTATGTGGTAAAGCCTGACTCTTGACCATGCACCTCAACATCTCCATGAGTGACTTGTTCTTTCGTTCAGCAACTCCATTCTGTTGAGGTGTATACGGCACTGTACACTGGTGTTTTATCCCACGTTAAGCCAAAAATGCATTAAAATCAGAAGACATATATCCCCCCCCCTCGATCAGAACCGAGGGTGCCCATTTTACATGCTGACAGATTTTCAACCAAAACCAAAAACTCTTTAAAGCACATGAAGACTTCGGACTTTGCCTTGAGTGGATATACCCATGCATGCCTGGAAAAATCATCAATGAAAGGAATGAAGTAAAGGTAATTTCCAAAAGAGGGTGTCTCTATAGGACCACAGACATCACTATGTACAAGCTGCAATTTCTGCGTAGCCCGAACTGAACCATCTTTTGGAAAGGAGGAACGATGCATTTTGCCCAAAATACAGCCTTCACATACATGTTTTCCAGGTGCCTCAAGCTTGGGCAAAGAAGACACCATATCAGATTTCTGCAGGCGTAGCAAACTAGCAAAATTCAGATGACCAAAGCGTGCATGCCAAAGCTTTGCATCTAACATAGCCTGAGAATCATGTACTGCACATGCCAAATCATTCACAGATCTTTCATAGTCTATGAGCTTGTAGAGCCCATGACATAAAATGCCAGAAGCAATAATAACATCACCATTTGACAGATCATGAACTGTACATCTGTCATCAACAAATTTCACAACCAAGCCAATCTTGGCTAATGCACAAACTGATAACAGATTCTTCTTGATCCCTAGCACAAATAGAGCATCTGACAAGGTGAAAGAACTACCATCAGCAGTAGTCAGAATGATCTTACCAACTCCCATAACAGGATAAGAGGAGTTGTTGGCAAGCTCGAGTGAAGAGAAGAAACTGCGCTGCCAGGTAATATGTTTGGTCACCCCACTATTAAAGTACCTAACATCTGAGTCTACTACAGTCATGCACTGCTCATGAGAAGATGGGTCAAAACTGCAAACAGTAGTAAACGCCCATTCTTCTTCCTTCACAAGATTTGCAGACTCCGTTTTTGGTGTAGAGGCTTCTGCAACAGCCATTCAAGCCTCCTTTTTCTTTGCCTCTTTTGCAGCTAGTTTTGGACAGTTCTTTATGATATGATCATTCCCTTTACAATACTTACAAAACAGTTTCTGCTTTTTTGATTTCTTCTCATCTTTATCTTCCTTCTTCGAATATGCAGAATTAGCAGATTTCTGCTTGCTAGTTGAAGAGCTCCATTTTCCTTTGCCCTTCTGACTAGCCAGGAAAGCTTGATCTGCAACTCACATAATGGACCTATTTTGCCTGGACTGGTCTTCCTGCAACAGAACAGAGACTAACTCCTCAAATGATAAGGCATTTGGATTGCCTTTCATCATCAACCGAAGAGTAGAAGCAAAACTCTGATATGAATCAGGAAGACCATTCAAAACGGTGTGCACAAGTGAGCTATCTGGTATAACCTCATCAGCAAAAATCAATTGTTCCTTCAAGTCTTTGATCTTCGTTAGGAAACTATCCATAGAATCACCTTCATTCATGTGCTCACTCTCCAACTGTTTTCCGAGGTAAGCAACACGAGCCTCATTCCAAGCTTGGTACAATGTGGTAAGTGTATCCGAAGCATCCTTAGCTGTTTTGCAAGAGCGAATGTGAGGAATAATGGCATGTTTGACAGACAAAGTTATCAATGCATGTGCCTTGGCATCTCTGCCATCCCAACAAATCTGCTCTACAGTAGGTGCATCAGAAACAACAGCACGAACAGGAATCTTCGGAATATCATCTTCGACACCGTCTTCATCAGCTCCAGCACCTGTATTTGCAGTACCTGTAGTCAGAGGTATAACAGGACGTCTTTCAACACCCTGCACAATGTTCCACAATCCTTTTGCAACCAATACATGTCACATCATATAAGCCCATAATGGGTAGTTGGTACCATCCAACTTATCCTCAACAGCCAACATACGGAATACATCACTGCTTTTAGCCATGGGCCAATGACTAAAATACCTTGATGCAGAAAATTGACTGTATCTCAAAACGTTGAACAGAACTACCCCAACGAATTCTGCTAGACCTGTAGTAGACTTTGAGACGCTTATACTGGCAAATAGAAACTGGTATATAGCTTTGGCACAAAAAGATGAAATAGCCTACACAAGCGCTGCGATAGTGCGTTCGGAGGCCGAAACGAGCTCAGATCGCGATTTCGACACCATAGAGCGAAGTGTTTTGATCTCAGAAACACGCTGAGTATGCTCACGCTAGGGAAAAAAAACCTCCTAAAGAGGGAAAAAAATGCCCCGGTGGTCCTAGTGTGTTCACACACATCACTATCTAAATATATCAACAATCAGATGGAGAATCTACTTTCCATGATTATCTTGACTTTTGGATACATGCTTGTATTCAAAAAGGTGTTCCATGAGATCGTATCACTTGATTGAGAAGTGGAGTCAGCCAAAAGAAAGTCAAGCAAATATTCTCACATTTCACATTAGGGGAAAAAATGAACCCTGCATGGGCCTATTAGATTAAGAGATGATTAGTGATGGACCAATGAGAAGAGGGTGGTGGCCACAGTCTAGTCCCTTAATCACCTAAACTAGGCATAGGCTTCCCTTGTTTCTTTGTGGTCAAAGGTGGTATGAAAGACTAAAAACTACGAGTTTGTAGAGGAGGTACTGGGGTATCCACTTTTAACACAAGTAGAGATTAAAGATTAACACATCCAGTACGTCGCCTACTCAAGGGGGGTTCTCTTTAGAGAAGTATACCCTTTAACATTTCTGTGAGCAGGTAGATAACAAGGATTGCACAGAGTGGTACATACTTCAGAAAATATGAACAACAATTGACCAAGGAAGACCATACACTTCTTGATCCGATTCAGATGATTACAAGATTTGTCAAGGAAATGCTCAAAAACTAATGCTCAGAACTTCATGGCACTCTATGCAGATAAATAGAGATCAATACAAATGGTGAAGGAATTGATCAAGAGAATAGAGCTTAACCCCAATACTGACTCACAGAAAAGAAAGAAAATCCAAGGCACTCTCTTACACTATAGTGCTCATAGCCCTCCACTGAGAAGCCTACCCTCTGTATCCACACTACAGAGTAGCTCCTACAATAGGCTTGAAACCACCAAGTGCAAGAGAGAACTTCTGCACGTATACACGCGTAAATGTAACTCCAAAAAAAATGTACCCAAATGAGCACAAATCCATTGTTTTTATAGGCCCCAATAGGCCAAGAGGGTCTTGCCGATTCCTCGCGTCCACTGATCACGCGCCGCTTGATTGCCAAAAATTGGGGGGTAGGTCAAATATTCCACTTGATTTGAGTTGGATCCACAAAATAGGTAGTAGCCATGAATGGGTGGTGGCAAAAAAGCTTTTCCCTGCTTCCACTTTTAACAATTTACTTTTACCTTTTCACCTACCATCTGAGATTCTCCAGACTGCTCAGCACCTGAATGACCATCATCACAAGAGTTCATACTGATGACGGCCATGCTAGCGTCCAAAGCATTGAAGAATTTGTGGTTATCTTCTGTTGCAAGGAAATTTGCAAGAGTGTGGCCCACATAGTGCTAACATTGAAAGGCCAGTAGATGGAAGAGCAGCATCTTCTACTACCTCCATAGATTCCGCAACAGCATAAAGGGGAAAACAATCTCCATATCCATAGCCATGCCATGCATCCGTATCACTATATATTCATCTTTGTGTATTGATAAACTTTGTTTTGTGCATGTGCACTTCTGATGTGCCTTGGTCATGGATTAAGTCGATGAATCTTTTAGTGTAGATCCTCTTCGGGTATATCAACTACATTATTTCAATTTGTTATCTTCTGAGATCTTGTGCTATTTGTAAAGTCTCGGTTGCTCCATTCTTCAAGTGAGTTAAAAAATGCAGTGTGCATAGCATCTCCTAGGTGTGTGTATGTGTGTGTGGGTGGGTGTGTGATGGTGTGTGTGTGTGTGGGCATATATGTGTGTGTGAGGGTGTGTGTGTGCATTTATACGGGTGTGAGAGTGTGAGGATGTGTGGGAGTGTGTATATGTGTGGGTGTAGGTGTATATGTAAAGGTGTGTGTGTATGTGATTGTGCATATGTGTGCATGTATGAGTGTACGTGCGCATGTGTATGTGTGCGAGCATGTGTGTGTGCTGCATGTGTGTGTGTGTGCTGCATGTGTGTGTGTGCTGCATGTGTGTGTGTGTGAGGATATGTATGTGTTGGTGAATGTGTGTATGCTGGTGTATGTGTGCATCTGTGTGGGGATGTGTGTGTGTGTGTGTGCGGGGTGGCGGGGTGAGGGGTGAGTGGCTGTGGGGTCTGAGGGGGGAACTAGGCGGGGGAGGGGGAGGGGAACTAGGCGGAGAAGGGGGAGGGGAACTGGGCGGGGGGCTGCGGGGGGAACTTGGCGGGGGCTGCGGGTGGGCAGGGGTGCGGGTGGGCGGGGGTGCGGGAGGGTGCGGGGCAGCGGGGAG